>JAECWJ010000594.1:0-395000 GCA_018150375.1 Drosophila sturtevanti
TATGTATGTATTTTATTATATGAATTGTATTTGTTTCCATTTTCTTCTTCTATGTAGGCCAAAATGGAGGTCGAAGACCTATTCACAGATTTAGCCGATGGCATCAAGTTACTTAAATTGCTTGAGATTATATCGTCGGAGAAACTGGGAAAACCGAATAGCGGACGCATGCGTGTACATAAAATCGAAAATGTCAACAAAAGTCTGGCATTCTTGCACACCAAGGTGAGTTGAAAATGAAAGAGAAGGCAAGATTTCTATATATATATATATATCTATATATCTATAGAGAAAATACAGGGAGAGAGAGAGAGAGAGAGAGAGAGAAGGAAGATGGAGTGTTTAAGAGAAGGCCTACGCATTTGTAGAAAGTGCAAGTCGTCGTCGTCGTCGGTCGCGCCTGCGCAGTTGCGCGTGGCCATTGCGTGCTTTGTTTGCCTTATGAGTTGAGTGTTGTGGAATGAGAGGAGAGATGTTGTAGAGAGTTATGGGGTAGAGGGTGACTGCGACGACAACTGCAAAGACAGCGCAAAAGACTTGAAACAAATGCATATATATATATATACATATGTATATATATGTATATATATATATTGTGTTTATGTATATTTAATTACCTTGGTTTTTCTTACAACTTTTGTTGGCAATTTTCTAAAATATTTGCATACTTTCTAATGCATTTTTCCTAAACTTACTTTCATTGCACATCATGAATTTCCAATTGAAATTTTCATAGCAAATATTATGTATATATGTAATCGTAATTGGAAGCCAGTGCCATGCAATCGACATAGTTTCGCATTGTCTAAGTTTTGAGGCCCTAATCTAATTAGAAACTAAAGACAAAGTCTTTTAATGCCTATTAAATGCCAGTAAACTCTTTTTTCTTTTTTTTACATTAGATTTGTATGCATGTATACATCACACATACATAAGTATGTATGTATGTATGCGTGTATGTATAGCTATGTGTCTACTATTTTACTTGGTTTAGTGAAAGTTTTTTTTTTTTTTTTTTTTTTTTTTGGGTTTGTCTGGTTTTCTGTGACAACGGCAGCAAGCAGCAGCATTCAATGCATTTTAATTGGTTTTTATTTTGTTTTGTTTTTAGGCTTGAAGAAGTTTTTTTTTTTTTAACATTTTTTTTTTCTTCTCTCGTTCACGCCCAAGTGAACAACACATTCGTTTTGTAGGAAGGATTTTGGCCGCTTCATTGAAGCATGCCCTCAAACACATACAGCTCTTGGAATCACTTAAAAAAGGAGAAGAAAAAAAAAAAAAAAACTACGTTTTTTCTTCTTCTTATTTTCTCCTCAACCTACTATATTGACTGCTTTTTGAAAACCCATTAATCAGGTTCTGAGCATAGGCCACATATATGAACATACATACAAACATACATAGATACTACTTTACAATACTCGTTGTCGTACATTTGTTACGATTTGTCCATATCTTTCATATCTTTGTCTCTCTTATAACTTATGCTTTCTTCGCTCATGTTTATTATATATACATATGTACATATATACATACATATATATGTATGTATTGTTAAGGCCGTAGGTCTACCTGTTCGATATGAGAATTCATGCCCTGACCTACTATAAATAAATTCAAATGTCGACCCATATGAACCTCAGTCAAAGAACAACAACAACAACAACAACTACAACAACAAAGGAGACATGAGGGAGAGGTAACGAAAAGAGAGATAGACAGAGACGGGTCAAACACCTCGGCGTGAGGCTACCACCTGATAATGCGTGACTTTGGACAGACCCAGTTCAGTTTGTAACTTGATACGCGGTTCAGCAGCTTATGTCTTTTCCTTTCTATCGTTTTTCTACCTTACCCAACCAACCAACCCAGCTGTGGATAGTGTAAATGAACAGAAGAACAAATAATGCAAATGATTTTTATATTTTCTAATACCCCCCCCCCCCACCTTTTTTTTCGTCTAACAGGTGCGCTTAGAATCAATTGGTGCTGAGGACATTGTCGATGGTAATCCCAGATTGATTTTGGGTCTTATATGGACAATCATTTTACGATTTCAAATTCAGGAAATTGAAATCGATGTTGTAAGTGTCTATTAAGAAAATGTATTTTGGATATGCAATCTAATTGTATGTTTCTTTCTTTTTCTTTTTCTTTTTTGTAAATAAATTTATACAGGATGAGGAAAATGAATCCAGTGAGAAACGTTCAGCCAAAGATGCTTTACTATTGTGGTGCCAACGGAGAACGCATGGTTATCAGGGTGTTAATATCACCGATTTTACATCATCATGGCGTTCCGGTTTGGGTTTCAATGCGCTCATCCATTCACATCGTCCCGATCTGTTTGAATACAGTACAATTGTCAATTCGAAAAATTCCAATTTGGATAATTTGAATCATGCCTTCGATACGGCGGCCAATGAATTGGGCATACCAAGGTGAATATCAGCAATTGTCAATTTATAATCCATATTAAATTTATTTATTTTTTTTATTTTCTTCTTATTTTTTCTTTATTATTTCCTCTACAGTTTGCTTGATGCGGAGGACGTTGACTCGCAACGGCCCGATGAGAAATCGATCTTGACCTATGTGGCCTCATACTATCACACCTTTGCACGCATGAAGAACGAACAGAAGAGCGGCAAGCGTATAGCGAATGTAAGTTGGGATTGAGAGATTGGGGACTGGGTCGGGTGTCATCAATGCAGCGTAACGCCATGTCGTCGTTTCATAGTTAACGCTCTACTTCATTTGGGATCGGTCTAACATTGACCCTTTCTCTTTTTCCTTCCCATTCCACCCCATCCCACCTTTAGATTGTCGGCCAACTTATGGACGCAGATCGCAAGAAAATGCAGTATGAACGTCTAACCACCAATCTATTAAGCTGGATAAGGCAAAAGACATTGGAACTTGAGCAGCGTAATTTACCCAATTCATTGGAGGGAATTCAACGTGAACTATTGGCCTTTAAGGAATATCGCACTATTGAGAAACCACCAAAGTAAGTGAAAGTATAGACAGATAGATTTGATTATTATTAATAATTATCCACTATGCAATTATTACAGATACAAGGAGCGTAGCGAGATCGAGGCTCTATATTTTACTGTTAACACTCTACTAAAGGCACTTAATCAACCACCATATAATCCACAGGAGGGTCAATTGGTTAATGACATTGAAAAGGCCTGGCAAATTCTTGAATATGCTGAACACAATCGTGAGGTGGCCCTGAGGGAAGAGCTGTTGCGTCAGGAGAAATTGGAACAACTTAATTATAAATTTGAAAAGAAATCTGTTCTCCGTGAGGGTTATCTTAAAGAGATGATTCAAGTTTTATCAGATCCCCGTTACTTGCGTCAAGTCGATGCCACTTTAAAGAAACATGAAGCCATCTCAGCTGATATTTTGGCCCGTGTGGAGCGTTTCAATGATCTGACTGCCATGGCCAATGAATTGGAGAAGGAGAACTATCATGGCAAAGAGCGTGTTAAGAAACGTGAGCAGGAGGTGATGGAAAAGTGGCGTAAACTATTGGAACTGTTGGAGAATCAACGATTGAATCTATCCCAGATGAGTAATCTAATGAATTTATTGCGTGAAATTGCCAGTACAACTGAGGCAGTTAGGGATTTGCAACAACAATTTGCATCCGAGGATGTGGGTCCACATTTATTGGGTGTCGAAGAGTTACTTCAGGCACATTCTCTCCAAGAATTGCAAGTGAATACCTATGGGGAGACACTAAAACGGTTCAATCGACAGGCTCTACCTTACAAGAATTCCGAACACAAAGATGCTGCTTTACTAGCCACCCGATTGGGCGAACTGGAGAAGGCCTACTCTGAGCTTCTTAAGCGTTCGGCTGCACGTCGTGCCCGTCTGGAGGAGGCTCGTAATTTCCATCATTTCATGGAAGACTATGACAATGAGGAGAGTTGGTTAGTGGATAAACAACGTATCTGCAAGACAGGCATTACTGCCAAGGATTTGAGAGCTGTACTTTCCCTGCAACAGAAACATAAGGCTCTCGAGGATGAGATCAAGTCACGTAAACCGAAATCATCGCAAATGTCTGATGCTGGCAAACGTCTAATTGGAGAGAAACATCCACGAGCAACTGAGATCCAAAGTCGTATGGATTCTCTGGCCGAGCACTGGCAAGCCCTGGAGGCTCTGGTAGAGTTGAGACGACGCCAGCTGGAAGATGCCGCTGAAGCCTATCAGTTCTACACAGATGCCAATGAAGCCGAATCGTGGTTGAATGAGAAAATGGCTTTGGTTAATTCCAGGGACTATGGCAACGATGAGCCCTCAGCTCAGGCTCTCCTTCAACGGCATCGGGATCTACAAGGTGAACTGAATGCCTATTCGGGAGACATTCTCAATTTGAATCAGCAGGCAGATAAACTGATCAAGGCTGGCATATGCACTCTGGAACTATCCGCAGTGGAAGCCGATTTGCCCGAGGTGGAGCAAGAAGAGTGGGTAAATGAGACAAGATTGGTACCCAAAGAAGTCTGGGAGGATGAATGGGTGGAAAAGTTGGAGCATAAGAAGGTGACCGAAACGAAAATGTTGCCCCATGTCCAGGCTCTGTTTCCATTCGAGGGTCAGGGCATGAAGATGGACAAGGGTGAGGTGATGCTATTGAAATCCAAGAACAATGATGATTGGTGGTGTGTGCACAAAGATAATGGACACGAGGGCTTCGTTCCGGCGAATTATGTGCGAGAGATTGAACCACGTCCAGTCGCCTGCATTGTGCCCAAGGCAGAGAAGGTAAAATCTTTGCAAAAGGTAAAGAAAACCATTCTAGTACGTCAAGTGGTCCCAGTGAAGAGGATCAAGCCAGTGAGTGTTGCACCCAAACCCCTTGTACAACGCAGAACCTCCAATCAAAGTATCAACGAGAATGCGGATAGCGTCGAAAAACGCCAACAGAGAATCAATGCCACCTATGATGAATTGCAGGAGATGGCCCAAAAACGACATGCTCTCCTTGAGGATTCTATTCATCTATTTGGCTTTTATCGCGAATGCGATGACTTTGAGAAATGGATGAAGGAGAAGGAACGCATGATCAAGTCCGATGATGGTGAAGGCGTTGAGAATGCTAAACGTAAATTTGAGAAATTCATCACCGATCTCTCGGCAGCGTCCAAGCGTGTGGAGGAGATCGATGGCGCTGTAGATACATTCCGTCGCCAAGGACACTCTCAATTGGACAAGATTATTGCTCGCCAGCGTCAAATCCATCAAATTTGGCAGCGTCTCAACCATGCCAAGGCCCAACGAGAAAAGAGCCTAGAAGGTGCCTCAAGTGTAGAGCTATTTAATCGAACCTGCGACGAGGCTAAGGTCTGGATGAGCGAAAAGATGCTTCAATTAGACACAGCTGTCATTACACCTGACTTAAAGACCGTCCAGGCTTTGCAGCGTCGTCACCAAAATTTAGAACGCGAGCTTGCCCCCGTAGAGGATAAGGTCAATCGGGTTATTTATTTAGGTAACTCTGTGAAAAATGCCTACCCGGCTGAGCGGGATAATGTCAATGCCAGGCAACAGGAGGTCCAAGATATGTGGCAACAAGTCCAACAACGTGGCAATGATTTACGTGCCCGTATCGAAAGTGAGGTGGGACAACAGATCTTCAATAATAGCGCCAAAACACTTTTCGCCTGGATCGATTCGGTCAAGGATCAACTTAATGCCGACGAATCGGCTCGCGATGTGGAAACTGCCAACAATCTGCTCAAGAAGCACAATGATCTGGGCGATGACATAAAAGCCCATGACACCGAATTTGTCGAAGTTATCCAACTGGGCAAACAATTATCCGATGGTAAACCAGAAATGGCCGAAACCGTTGTTCTAATTGAACGACTTAAGGCCGAACAAGATGCTATTCATCGTGGCTGGGCGGAGAAACAGAAATGGTTGCTACAATGTGTTGAATTGCAAATGTTCAATCGTGAGGCAGATAAAATAGATGCCACCACCAAGAGTCACGAGGCCTTTTTGGAATACAATAATTTGGGTGTAAGTAGACCCAACGAAATGGAATAATAGGGATGATCTAATGAGTCATATATATTTTCTTTTCAATAGTCCTCGCTTGACGAAGTGGAAGCCATTTTGAAACGTCATCTGGACTTTGAGAAAAGCCTGATGGCCCAGGATAAGATTTTGAAAGCTTTCTCTGACAATGCAGACAAATTGATTGGCAATGATCACTACGATGCCAAATAGTAAGTAACCTTTAAATTAATTATTTAAATATTTTCAATGTTTCGGATTTAATATCATTTCTCTCCATCTCATCCTCTACTTAGCATTGCTGAACGACGTAATCAGGTGTTGGGAAAACGCAAGGCTGTTAAAGATCGTGCTTTTGAACGTAAACGCCTATTACAAGCTTCGAAGGATTATCATAAATTTTCCGCTGAGGCTGATGACCTCAAGATGTGGTTATTGGATAAAACCAGAATTGCCGGTGATGAGAATTATCGTGATTTAACCAATCTGCCACGCAAGCTTCAAAAGCACAAAGCCTTCGAGCGTGAACTGAGAGCTAATGAGGGTCAATTGCGTAATATAAATAAAGATGGAGAGGATCTAATCCAGGCTGGTAATCGTGTACCCGAAGTGGAGGCCCGTGTAACTGATTTGAATAAGAAGTGGAAGGATTTGCTAACTCTTTCTGAGGACAAGGGACGCAAATTGGAGCAAGCTGCCTCACAGCGTGAACATAATCGCGCCATTGAAGATGCCAAAAAGAAAGTTGATGAACTGGATGTTGCACTTAAGAGCAAGGATGTGGGTAACGATTTGCGTAGCTGCAAGGATCTAATCAATAAGCAACAGATTCTCGAATCGGAAATAACAATTTGGGATCAAAAAGTTGCGGAGCTGGTCTCCACTGGTGACGATATGGCTCATGAGGGCCATTTCAATGCCAAAAATATCAAGGATGAGACCAAGGAGCTGCAGCAACGTTTCAAAGATCTACGTGATCCAACACAGAGACGTCGTGTTAAGCTAGAAGAGAGCCTGAACTATCACAAATTTGTCTTTGAATTGGATGCGGAATTCCAATGGATTAACGATCATCTGCCTGCCGCCAAGTCCAATGAACTGGGCCAGAATCTACATCAGGCTCAGTCACTGCACAAGAAACACAAGAAACTAGAGGCCGAAATCAAGGGGCATCAGCCCATGATTAATAAGGCTCTGCAGTCTGGTAATGCCCTAATCTCCCAGAATCATCCCGAGAAGCTGGCAGTAGAGGCTTTGTGCCAGCAATTGGAGGAGGCCTGGCAGGATCTTGAACTCCATTGCAGCGAACGTTCGCGCAAACTTGATATGTCCCTGAAGGCCCAACAATATTTGTTCGACGCCGGCGAGATTGAGTCCTGGTTGGGTGAACGCAACAACGCCCTACGATCTACCGAATACGGACGAGATCGTGATTCAGCGGCTAAGTTGCTGACCAAACACAAGACCATTGAACTGGAGTTGGACACATATTCGGGTATTGTCACCGAAATGGGACACAATTGCGCCGCCATGGTTGCGGCCCATCATCCTGATAGCAAAGTTTTAGCTGCCAAGCAGCAACTGATTGAGAAAATGCTTAAATCTCTGCACAAGTTGGCCTCACAGCGCCAGGTGCGTTTAATAGAGAGCTTGTCCAAGCATGAATATTTCCTCGAATCGGATGAGGTAGAGCAATGGATTAGAGAGCAAGAACAGACCGCTTCATCAGAGGATTATGGACAGGACTTTGAGCATTTGCAGCTATTGCAAAATAAATTTGATGATCTGAAGCATCGCGTTGAGGTGGGAGCAGATCGTGTTGATCAGTGTGAGTTGCTGGCCAAAAAACTGATCGATTCGGAGAGTCCCTATGCCAATGAGGTGGAAAAGAGACAGGAACAACTAAGGTAAGAGATTAGTCAAACAATTGCTTACTCTATCTCATTCACTCTCTAACTTTTTTTCGTTTTTACTCTTTTTAAGAACGTCTTGGGAGAATCTCCTTCAATTGCTCAATCAACGTGAACAGAAATTGCATGCTGCTGGTGAAATTCATAGATTCCATCGGGATGTGGCTGAAGCTCTATTCCGCATTCAGGATAAGAATGCCGCTCTCTCCTCGGAACTTGGCAAGGATTTGAATTCCGCATTGGCATTGCTGCGCAAACATGAAGGATTCGAGAATGATCTGGTTGCCCTGGAGGCTCAATTGCAGGTCCTGGTCGAAGATTCTGTACGTCTGCAAGCCAAATATCCATCAAATGCCACAGCCATTGCCCAACAACAGGATAAAGTGGTGGCTGCTTGGAATGATTTAAAGGAGCGTTCCACAGCTCGGGGAGATCGTTTGGCAGCCAGCTCGGATTTACAAACATTCCTCACCGATGTCAGGGATATTGTATCATGGTCATCGAATTTACGTGCCGCCCTTCAGGCTGAAGAACATGTCAGTGATGCTGCCGGTGCCACCGCTTTGAAGATTCAACATGATGCCATCTATGGCGAAATTGAAGCCAGAGAGGATAAATTCCGTTATTTGAATGAGCTAAGCGATTCCATGGTCCAGACAGGACACTATGCGGCCGCTGATGTGGAAGAGAAATGTGCTGCCATGTTGGATGAACGTCAAAAATTACATGCCGCATGGAACAAAAAGAAGATTATGCTGGAGCAAAAGATTGATCTCTTCTGCTTCCTACGCGATGCTAAACAAATTGATAATCTCTCAAGCTCTCAACAGGCAGCCCTAACCAGCTCTGATTTTGGCCAAACCGTGGAAGATGTTCAAAATCAAATCAAGAAACACGATGAATTCGAGCGTGTAATTCAGACCCAAGAAGAGAAGGTGGCTCTACTGCAGGAACATGGCCGTAAGCTAATTGAACAGCGTCATTACGATTCTGCCAATATTCAGACGATTCTTCAAGGAGTTTTGGCTAGACGACAGAAAGTCAAGGATTTGTGTGCTGTGCGTCGGTATAAGCTGGAGGATGCTCTCCTCTATGCCAAGTTTGTAAGAGATTGCGCCGAGGCCGAATCCTGGATAAGTGAGAAGCAAAAGAAACTGGAAGCGGATGCAGTTAGCTATGCTGAGGTTACCAATCTTGATGAGAAGATCAAGAAATTGCAAAAACATCAAGCCTTCCAGGCCGAGGTGGCTGCCAATCAAGGACGGATCAAAGAAATTCAAGACACTGGTGTTATACTCCTTAGCAAGCAGCATGAATCTTCGCCTGAAATCAAACAAGCCATTGAAAGAGTACTCAACGCCTGGCAGGGACTCCTTGACGAATTGGATCAACGTGGCAGAGGATTGGAGGAGGCCCAAGATATTCTTGAGTTTAACAATCAACTAGATAAAATCGAAGCCTGGATAAGGGATAAGGAAATGATGGTCCAGGCCAGCGATACCGGCAGAGATTTGGAACATTGCAATGCCCTGATGCGTAAACTGGACGATGTTGACTCTGAACTGCGTGTGGATGATCAGCGTGTTAAGCATATTAATCAATTGGCCGATAAATTGATCAATCAGGCCCAACTTCCAGAGGATACGCAGAGTGTGGACAATCGACGACGCGATTTCAATCACAACTGGCGTCAGCTCCAGGGAGCTTTGAATGCTTATCGCGCCCTGCTGGGTGGAGCAAATGAGATTCATGTATTTAATCGGGATGTGGACGACACGGCGGAGAGAATCGCCGAAAAGGCATTAGCCATGAGCTCAGCTGATACTGGCAGAGATTTAGCTGCCGTTGAAGCATTAATTCGACGCGAGGATGCTCTGGAACGTGACATGTCAGCAGTTAAGCAAAAGATTGATGAACACGAAACAGCTGCCGAATTCCTGATCCGTAAATATCCCGAACGTGGTGCCCAGCATATTGAGAGAAAACTTCAAGAATTACACAAATCCTGGGGTAATCTTCAAGATTTGTCCGTTAAGCGACAGAGTGTCCTTAATGAGGCCTATTTGGTGCACAAATTTGTCTCAGATGTGAAAGAACTTGAACTCTGGGTTAATGATATGGTTAAGAAAATGAATAATGCCCAGGCTCCATCCACAATTAATGATTGCGAAACCCAATTGGAATTGCATCAGGAACGTAAAGTGGAAATTGAAGGCAGAGATCCAGCATTTGCGGGACTCAAACAACATGGTGAACAACTTTCTGGCAAAGACAAACAACACGAAAATGTGAAAAAATATTTGCTAGTTCTTGAAGATCTTCATCAAACTCTGCATGAGGCATGGAGTGAACGTGCCAGGGACTTAACTGAAGCCCATCAACTTCAATTATTTAAGGCTCAAGTCGAACAAGTCGAAATTTGGCTGGCCAACAAAGAAGCCTTCCTTAACAATGATGATTTAGGTGATTCCTATACAGCTGTCGAACGTCTGCTAAAGAAGCACGATGCATTTGAGAAACTATTGGATGCTGATCATGTTGATACCTTACAAAAGTTTGCCAATAGCATTTTGGAAAGCGAACCGAAGGATGCCGATTTGATAAGAGAGAAATTATCCTATATATTGCGACGTAAACAAAAACTTTTGGATTTGTCGGCGGAGAGGAAACAGCGTTTATTGCAATCCCTGCAGCTCCAGGAATTCCTGCGTAGCCTATATGAAATTGATCGCTGGCTAGTGCAAAAACTTCAAGTAGCTTTGGATGAGAATTATCGTGAGCCAAGCAATTTGCAAAGTAAAATCCAAAAGCATTCAGCTTTTGATGCAGAACTCTTAAGTAATTCTCCTCGAGTGCAGGCGGTGATCAGTGAGGGTGAGCGTCTTATTAAGGGGTCACACTTTGCCAAGGATGAGATAGCCCAACAGGTGCAGCTCCTTGAGAGCGATTGGCTGAAACTTAAAGGTGCCTCCCATGCAAAGAAGGATAAACTGCAACAGGCTTACGATGCTCTTGCCTTTAATCGCAGTGTGGATGAGTTCAATAACTGGATGGATGATATCGAACAGCAATTGTCTAGCGAAGATTATGGCAAAGATTTGACAACTGTCACTAATCTTCTGAAAAAACACGAACGTTTGGAGGCAGATGTGGCACATCACAGTGAACTAGCCGATCAATTGAAGGTCAAGGATGAGCATTTCTTCCAGTTGGATCATTTCTTAAAACACGAAATTCACGAGCGAGCCATGGCCAGCATTAAGAGATATAACACGCTCCACGAACCAATTGGAATTCGCCGTGAAAATCTCGAGGATTCACTTAGCTTGCAGCAATTCCTACGCGATGCCGAGGATGAACTTCAATGGTTAGCAGAGAAACAGCAGGTGGCGGGCTCTCAAGATTTGGGCAGCAGTTTACTGGCCGTTCAAGGTTTACAGAAGAAGCATAATGCCCTAGAGGCGGAATTGACCTCACAGGAACCTTTAATTCAAGCCCTGTTACAGCGTGGACAACAAATGATACGTGATAACCATTTCGCTAGCGAGCAAGTTCAATATAAATCTGAATTATTGCAAAAGCAACTTGTCCAACTGAGAGATCTGGCAGCCATTAGACGCCTACGTCTACTTGATGCCGTTGAGAGTCAGCTCTTCTATGTCGAGGCTAACGAAGCAGATGCCTGGATGAGAGAAAAGCGCCCAATTTTGGCCAGCAGCGATTATGGACGTGATGAAACTTCCGTTCAGGCGCATCAAAAGAAACTAGAGGTTCTACAGCGAGAACTTGGTGCCTTTAAGCCTTCTATTGACAAGGTCAATAAACTGGCCACAGGTCTCATTGAACGCCATCATTTCGATAGCGCCAACATTCAGGAGAAGAACGGTGCGGTAGCTCAACAATATGCCGATCTACTTCGTTTAGCTAAGGAGCGCGAGTTACGATTGAGTGAATGTAAGAAACTCTTCGAGTATCTGCGCGAAACAGAGGATCTGCATGAATGGATTGGGGATCAGATGACCGTTACAGCTAGTGAGGACTATGGTGAGGATGTGGAGCATGTTGAACAACTGATGGTTGCCTTTGAGTCTTTTGTTTCGAACCTTAATGCCAACGAGGCTAGAGTGGATGCCTGTTTGGAGCGTGGTGATCGGTTAATCCAAGAGAATAATCCCTATCGCAGTTCGATTAAATCGAAACGCGATGAGACCAAACAATTGTGGGATGAGCTCAAGGATTTGGTAAATGCTCGCCAAGATGCGCTGGCAGGTGCCAAGCAGGTGCATGTCTACGATCGGGTGGCCGATGAGACCATCACATTGATTAATGAGAAGGACGCTTCGCTCATATCAGAGGATTACGGACAGGATTTGGAAAGTATTCAGGCTTTGGGACGTAAACATTTGGTATTCGAATCAGAATTGATGGCTATCAAGGGACAGGTAGACTCTGTTTTGGCCGAAGCCGTTAAATTGGGTGAGATCTATCCCGATGCAAAGGAGCACATTGAGGTCAAGCGTGATGAAACTGTGGAAGCATGGACAGACCTTAACGAAAAGACCAGTGCTCGAAAGAGCAAACTAAGTCAGGCGGAACAATTGCAATCCTATTTTGACGAGTACCGTGATTTGATTGCATGGATCAATGAAATGTTGGCCAAGATAACAGCCCCAGAATTGGCAACTAGTGTGGCCGGAGCTGAACTTCTGCTGGCCAGCATCAAGGATCATCATGCCGAAATTCGGGCTCGCGATGAAACCTTTGCCAACTTTACAGCCAATGGTCAGAAACTTATTAAGGAGAAGCACTTTTTAGCCCATGAGGTGGAGGATAAGATCAAGGTTCTACAATCCCGACATGAACTACTGGAGCATACCCTCCAGAAACGCAAGGAGATTTATGAACTGAACTTGGACACTCAATTGTTCCTTAAGGACGCTGAAATCTTGGAACAATGGATCAGCAGCCGCGAACCGCAACTTAAGGATTCCAAACTGGGCGATTCAATACCACAAGTTGAGGATCTTTTGCGACGACACGAGGACTTTGAGAAGACAGTAGCCGCTCAAGAGGAGAAATTCCAAGCCATTAAGCGTATTACACTTCTGGAGCAACTTTTCCGCAAGCAGCTAGAAAACGAAAAGTTGGCCAAACTTAAGGAGAAGGAGCGTCTAGAAAAAGAACGTTTAGAGCTATTGAAACAAAAGGAGCTCCAGCGCCTCAACGAGGAACGCCGACGTGCCGAGAAGCAACAGGAACATCGCCAAAATGCCGCAGCCCAAGAGAAAACACCGATTTTCTCCTCACCAATGGTAACCATTTCTGGCACCTCAGTAGCCGGTACAGTTAGCGTACCACAATCGCCAGCTGTGGTCTCGACAACTCTACGACCTCCATTCCAGGATGAGCAGGAACAATTGGGTCTACAGAAGAGCAGCTCCAGTGGTATGTTCGGTGATCGGCTACGTCGCGGTTCAGCAGATGCCAATGTTAAGCGTGCCGAAAGTATGAAGGTTCAACCCAAACAACCCAAGCGTACACCATCATTTACAACCCGCCGTCGCGCACAGTCATTCCGTAAGAATCAGAAGGGTGAAGGATTCGATCTACCGCCCGTCGAGATACAGGGTATGCTGGAGCGTAAGCATGGCCTACAATCTGGTGGCAAGAAGGCACCGGTTCGATCCTGGAAACAATTCCATACAGTGCTTTGCGGTCAATTGGTTTGTTTCTTCAAGGATGAGAACGACTTCCTGCAACAGAAGACAGCCACGGCTCCAGTTAACATTCTGGGAGCGAAATGCGAACGTGCTGACGATTACACCAAGAAGAAGTACGTCTTTCGGTTGAAATTGCCCGATGGTTCAGAATTCCTATTTGAAGCACCCTCACTAGATATTATGAACGATTGGGTACGCAAGATATCTTTCCACGCTAGTCTGCCCCCAAATTTACAATTGCTTAGCTACGATGAGTCCATGAAGGTGAGTCAAAAGCGAAGGGTTTTGAAAATATTGAAATCAATATTGAAATTGATTATTGGTTTTTGTACATGCAGCAACAATCGAGCAGCTCACCGGACATCAAGGTGACAAGCAGTGTTGAGTCACCGGTCAGTTCACGCAATTCCTCACCCGATTCCCAGCGTCGTTCAAGCAGTGGTCAAACATTAGATAGCACTGCCACACCACAGATGGCCTTCCTGCAAAGACAAATGCAACAGCAGCAGCAACAATCAAGCCAACCCAGTTCACCAAGTTCGCCTGGTTCACCACAAGGCATTGGTTTCGATCACAAACCACCGATACCACCACGCGGTGGACCACCAGTAGCCAGCAATCGTCAGAGCCAGGAGAATCTAGTTGTTTTACGCAATCGCCAAAGTTCAAGCAATGGTAAGAGGAATTGACATAAATAAATAAATAAATAAATAAATAAAAAGTATGACAATTAAAAAAAAACTTTTGTTTTAGATTTGACCGAGGGCCGCCTACAACAAGCCGCCACTTTACCCGCTGGTCTAACTGGAGTCCAACAAAATGGCAGTAGCAAAGATGACAGCGTTGTATTGACGCGCAATAGCGAGTCCCGGCAATCGGGTAAGTAGTAAAGGGATTATTCAATACGGCTAGCCATTTGTCTATGTCCCCTTCCCTCCTCCCCCTACACACACACACACACATACACACACACACACACACACACACACACACATACACACATACACACACACATACACTCCTTTTCCATACTATCCCATACATTATTCCTTTACACGTAAACGAAAATTGTCCCCTGTTCGTTACTTGAAATTGAATCGATTAGATAATCCGCCACCATTGCCAACAACGATGCCGCCTTTAGGCAGTCAGCAACATCACCATCAGCATAGTCATCCGCCACATCAACATCAGCGTCAGGCACAGGTGCAACAGCGTATTAATGCATTCAATGCAGCGGCAAATCAGCAACAGCAGCAACAACATCATCAACAGCCGGACTACTACAACAACAATGTGATCAGACAACAACAACAACAACAACAGCAGCAGCTTCATCATATGGGATCACCACAGCGTGTACCCTCTGGACGTATTGATAGTACACGTAAATTTATTGAAATGGAGGCACATTCATCCGGTACAAATGGCAATTCCAACAATAGCAACACCAACACCGCCACCACCACCACCACAACATCGAAACGCACAATTAATTACTCAAGCAGTGGGGCAAGCAGCAATGGCAATGGTAATATATCAACAACAACATCATCAACTACTACAACAACAACAACGACACAACAACAAGTGTCATCAAGCAGCAGTCGCACAGTTTGGCATCTAACATCATCAGCAACTGCAACGGGTTCACCAACATCATCAACAAAATCATCATCAATCGGTTCGGGCGAGCCAAATAATGCCATCAGTAATCCAAGCTATATGGGTCTGCATTTGAATAACAATAATGAAACAATTGGAATTGGTGGTTAGAATGAAGAAATTGCATTAATCCTTAACAAGAAAACCCAAATCCACTTAGACAACCTTCCCTCTCTCTCTATCTCCCTCTCTCTCACTCTCTTTCTCTCTGTCTCGTTCTGTTTCTCTTACCCTACATACATATATTACTTATAGCATGATTTTATAGATATTAAGAATACATATATGGATATTATTGGATACGGTTTATATTACCTTTTTAGCTTGTACTCTTCTTTAAGTCTTAATTTTCTTACTCTTCTTTTATTATTGCACCCAATTTGCATGGCAATTATACAATATGCATGTGAAAAAAAAAAAAGGTTCAACTGTCAAATCGGTGAAACTAACACGCCGATCCTATCTGCGCACCAGTTTGCAAAGTATTCCAACTTAATTAATTATCTTTAACTTTTAAAACAGAAAACTTTAAACAAAAAACTCTTCTCTAGGCTAAAGATAACCATTTTATTCGCTCTATTATTTTATCTTACACTCACTCACACACACACACACACACTCTGTCAATTTCAATTTTTGTGTTTACACTATCATGCATGATTATTGCTTTTAATAATAGCATTATTTTCTCTTTTCTTTTTATATTTTCTTTTTTTTTTTTTGATTTTCATGAACTAATAGACTTTTATTTATATTATTCTCAATTATTCTCAGGCTGGGGCAATAGTCGCTTTGAGAGCAATCGGCCCGTCTCCCTGCAACCCGATTCGATTAGTTTTTCGCGGGTTTCTGCGGAAAGTTCCAGCGAAAGTGAAGCTCAATCCATTTCCTCCGTATCCGGTATCAAGGGTAGTAAAAATAAAGAAGAGCGACGCAGCGGCATGTTCCGCATCTTTGGACGCAAGGGTGACAAGGAGAAGGAAAAGGAGAAGGATAAACGTCGATCCAGTCAAACTCCGCCACAGTAAACGAAAGAAGGAAAACGACAAAATTGTTGAAGCAGCAAATTCATTTCACATTATTTCGGACAATTTAAAAAAATCCAAACAGCAAACAACAACAACAAAAAAAAAAAGAAGGGAAACCCGTAAATAACACTGTTATTTTCGTCTGTACCAATTATTTTTTTTTTTTTATATTTATACAGAAGTATATAAAAAACATATTTAATTTTTATCCTACACATAAACACACATTGCGCCAAGTGCAAACAAAATTCAAAAGAAAACTTTGAGAAACTGTCAAGAAACAAAAATTTAATATATATATATACTTTTTTTTTTTAAAAAAATAAAATGCGTCTACTTAAAGATATAAAACAAATATTATATATATATCTATATATATATATATATAAAGTCAATGTTTAAATTGCATTACAAAATAAAAAGATTAAAAAGGAGAAAAATAAAGCAGAAGAATTGTAACTTTAAGTTTGTTCGTTGTATAATTACATTTAATTTTCGTAAAAAACAAAACAAAAAAAAAAAAAAAAAATACAATAAATATATAAATATATACATACACATAAAATGTAATTTAAATTTTATATGCAAAGATTAGCAGGGAATTTCTATAGCATTTTAAGATGCTAAAATAGAATTCATACGAATATTTTTTACGGTGGTAAAAAAGAAACCAGATATAAAATATTTATGCAAATATTTTGAAATGAACTTTTCCAACTACTTGTTGATGCTTGTTTTAGAATTCATTATAAATCAAATGTTTTGAGTTTCAAAAACAATGTATTGAAAAGAATTTCAAAAAACTATATAAAATTGTTTAAAATTGGAAAAAAACACAACTTTTCAAAATGTATATTTTTACTCGACGCATTTTGTATGCAAATATTTATTTAATGGCAAGTAAAATTGCAGATATACTAAATAACAATTACAATTATTTAAAATGAAGATCAAAACCATGGAAAGGGCCCTTCCACCAATACGTTTTCTTTTATCATTTTGTTGGTAGATGGTATGGGTGAGGGGGTGGTAGTGAGGGGGTAGAGGATTTCGTTATAACTAAACTACAATATAAACTAAATGCAAGACGTAAATACAACAAAAAAAAAAAAACAACATTACAAAAGCTCGAGAGTCCAACTTTAGCGTTCCAGGTCCGTTAATATATCTAAATAGAGATTAGATGTAATGAAAGATAATGTAATCTCTAACCATAGTTGGCATAGAGATTACCGTGAGTGGATGTCGATTGGAATTGCACAAGATTGCCATGAGTCTGAACAGGTTGCTGATAATAGGCAGCCTGATGGTATAGGGACGGTGATGCCGGCTCATTAACCTGAATCTGATGATAGTTGGTAATCGGTTCATGTTCAACAACTTCGCGTACTGTCTGGAAAGGATGATTTACCACAATGCGTCGCTTGTGGAAGGTCTCGGAAGTGGCGGCGGCATCAGTTGGTGCCGGTGTAGCAGCTATGACACGTTCATTGGGCTGCAAATGTCCAGCGGCACCATTGAGAGCCACATCCACATCGGGTTGAGATTGAGCCGGTGTGGGTGTCGCCTGAGTGGCGGGCACTTCTGAAGCTGGAGCTTCAACGAGTCGCTGAGATTGTTGTAAACGAGACGAACGCTCCGGCAGTTGCCTATCGCAATCGGGACTAATTGTAGATGACACTACCACAGATTTTTCACCTTCATTCCGATTGGGTATTTGGATTTGAATGTGCGTTTTGGGCGAGGATTGTTTGGGTGATTCTATCAGTCTGGCTGATTGCTGCTCCTCTGGACTATAACGCATCTGAGAATAAGGGGCACTATATTCCAGTTCCTCGGCCAATGGACTACGCTGGCGGGACGAGGCCTGTGGATAATAAGTGCGGGAAACAGGAGCTGGTCGTACCGCAGCCTTGGCATAGACTACAGTGGGTCCAGCATGATTACGCAGATATGGCTTCAATTCAGAGACATGTGCTGGAACCTCTGTTATTCTGCGCTCCTTAGGCGGCGTTTGGGCCTGACGACCCAAATAGATATTATGCTGCGATGGTGGCAAATGAATCTTATGCTCATGCTTAATAATTTGTGGTCGTGGTCGAGGTTCCTCTTTCACCTTGGCCTGTTCCAATTCCAGGCGAGCTGGTTTCGATTCCACATTGGCAATATTTGCACTGGGCAGGAATTCGCCAGAAAAGTAATCATCGGTATTATATGCTGGACGATTATAATTGGTTCTCTGCTGATAGGTACGTTGCGGTGGTGCAGGCGGCGGTGGTGGTGGTGGTGGAGGTGCTGGTCTCTCATAGTTGGCCTCATTTGGTGGTATACGTGGATAATCCTGATCTGGTTCGGAGCGTGAAATCATATTGGGTGTTAGACTTTTAGTGTTGATCTTAAAATTATTTCCATTGGCATCCACAGCAGAGACGGACGGTGGAAGACGACCATCGGTGGCATCGCTACCACCTGCAACCGGTTGCTGTTGTAAAAGTTGAGACTCCACAAAATCATCCTTGGGCCCTTGATCGTAAGAGGGCATGGTGGTTACACTGGACCCAATTGTTGTCGATTGCTGATCCTTAGCTGCAGGTACTGATCCGGCAGGTACCTCATACGATGGCCTATACTCATTGGCATTGTTATTGTAGCTTTGGGTCTGAATGTGTCCATTGTTATTATAAGCAGATGCCACCGCTGGATGGGGATGACCCAAAGGTAATAGAGTTTCGCCTCTAGGTATTTTGGCAACTGGACGATCGAGCTCTACAACAAGCGTTCCAGCCGGTTTGATCACCACTCGCTCCTCAATATCATAGAATTCCTTTTGGATTGCCGGATGGCGAACTTCATATTTCTTGGCCTTAAGAGCTGGTTGCACAATCTGTATGGTCTTGGTCACTAGTGGTCGTTGGGGCAATGCTACTGGTGGTGGTGCATAGCTACGTGATGGTGGTGGTGGCAAATAGCCTGAGCCTGAACCGCCTGCATAATACGATTGATCATTATAATCATCGTAGCCCTGACCATCATCCACCTCGGGTGGATATTGATCTTGATAATCCACATCCTGACCATCATCGTAATTGAAATTGGCATAACTGGTGGCGGGTTCCACGGGTTGAGGTACAGCACCTGAAGAAGCACTGCTCGATGTGCTGCTGCTGGAACCAGAGGAACCTGATGAAGAGGAGCTACTACTTGCAGCGGGAGCTGGTTGTGCTGATGCTGGAGCTGGAACTGGTGGTTCGTAAATTGGTTTACTATCCTGTGCCTGCTCTGGCACACTCTGCGAAGCCACTGGAGCAGCCACTTGGCGTTCAAACATGCGCAACTGTTGCGACCTTGAGCCACCAATTGACACTATCTTCTGTGGTGCACTGTCATCCATGGAGCTTAAACTGGATTGAGATTGCGACTGAGTATAACGTTGTGGCGAAGGACTCGATGTCTCAAACACCTAAAGGAAAGGGGCAACTAGTAACTCTTTTTCTTATTTTATTCATCCTAAGGCGGGGAATTAACTCACTGTTTCAACGGTGGGTCCATGACTGTGATAGGATTGGATATAACGTTCAAATTCCTGATTCTGGCGCAATTGTTGATTACGTTGTCGGAATTGGCCGCTATGTGGACTTGCTGGTTGCTGATGTGGCGATGGACGACGGTTATGACCACGTCGTCGTGGTAATCGTCCATTATGAGGAGCTACTGGCGGTTGTAGTCCCAAACCCTGTCGCGGGGACAAGGATTGCTGTGATTGTGTCACCTGTGATGTTTGGGTTTGTTGCTGCTGCTGTTGTTGTTGTGGTTGCTGCTGCTGTTGCACTTGGGTACGCTCCTGTAAGCGTTCAAAACGCTGCTCTTGGCCAAATTCATCAGCCCTAAATGGACCTGCCCGCAATTCAGCTGGAGCACGACCATCCACATAGCTAACATCAGCTGGATTTTGGGCTATAGTAATATTCACATGTGTTGCTGCCGTCGTCCAACCCACCAGCAGGAGCATCAACAATGCCCGTTTCATCATTTATATTGTTTAGCAAATCCTTTCCAGAAATCCAAATCCAATCCAAATGCAATACACAAAACACAATTCTCTCTCTCTTTCTCCACCTGCCAATTCGAATACCACACTCGGACTGAACAATCATGGAACATGTCTCGCATATTTATACACAAAAAATAAACAAAAAAAATAAATAAATAAAATAAAACAAAAAATTAAATCCAAATTCCAAAGCCAGCGAAGATTATGTTTGAAATGGAAATGGGGGAGCGATCGCGATCAGTGTCAAAGTCAACCACAATGACCCGAACAACAATACACCCTGTTTAGGGATGAGTCTCATAGTGGAGATGTTTGCCCCAGTTCTACTCGATCGGTGCATTTCGATCGATGATGGATGATGCATTCAACAAATTGTTGTCATCGCTTCGACACTTGTGTGTGGCACACGCTTTAAATCTGTAACCGAATCGGATACCAAATTTTAATTGCCCAAAAATAAAACTTGAAAAGAATCTCAACATCCGTAATTGGCTAATGCCCGATTTTGTTGATGTAATTGTCGGAAGGTCGACACTGGCAACTAGTTTGAACTTGAAATTTTGCACTGACAGTATTAACCATAACAATAACAACAATAACAACAACAACAACAACAACACCAACAACAAACCAATTGTATCTGTTGAGGATTCAAGTAGCACTTTTTTTTTGGTATTAGAGAAGGGGGTTGGTATGGTTATGGGTATGGATATGTTGTACTATATTGTGGCTATGTGTATGCGTTTGGAGTATGGCAATTGCTAGTCAGGCAAACTTACGCAATTGAAGTTGGTGAAGAATTTGCAAAATGATTCCAAAATTAAATCAAACAACACAACAACAACACAGCAACAGCAACAGCAACAGCAACAGCAACAGCAACAACAACAACAACAACAACAACAACAACAACAAAATTAAAAAGAAGGTAAAGGTTAATGTAAAGTTTTTTTTCCATTTGGAATAAATTGAAAAGAAATAAAATCAAAGCCAAGTGTGAATTGGTTGTGAATGATTAAGCCAAGTAAAATTGACTTGCATGTATATATATATATATATATATATATGTATATATAACAATTTCATTTATAGTTTGTAATATGGTATATACCTACATAAATATACTATAATTGCATTACACAATTCATTGTTGCTGTTAATAAATGATTGCTGCCAGCAATTGCAACTCTAAATATTGCCGGGAACTGCAACTGTTGCTGATGGGAGTTGCTTAGAATTACAATTGTGGCTGCTAAAAGTATAAAGAATTTCTGCTGCTAACTCCAAATGTTGCTTCTGGGAATTTCAACTCCAAATATTGCTTTTGGGAATTGCAATTCCAAATATTGCTTCTGGGAATTGCGTTTCTAAATGTTGCTGCTGGGAATGGCAATGGCTGCTAAGGATATTGAGGATTGTTGCTGTGAATCGCCCATAAGAGTATCGACGTTTGATGCTGGGATTTTCAACAGTTGCTGCTGTCGGTTGCAATTGTTGTTGCTGTGAGTTGCAATTGTTGCTGCTGTGAGATGAAATAGTTGCTGCTAGGAGCTCCTACTATAGTTGCTAGGAGCTTCAGCGTTCAGGATTGTTGTTAAGAGTATCGACGATTGAATTGGGAGTTGCAACTGTTGCTGCTGGGAATCGCAACTCCAAATATTATTACTGCCAATGCCAGCTGTGACTGCTAAGAATATTAAGGATTGCTGCTGAAAGTATCGACAATTGATGCTGGGAGTTGCAACTGTTGCTGCTGGGAGTTGCAACTGTTGCTGTTGGCAGTTGCAACTGGTGCTGCTGGGAGTTGCAACTGTTGCTGTTGGCAGTTGCCACTGTTGCTGCTGGGAGTTGCAACTGTTGCTGCTGGTAGTTGCAACTGTTGCTGCTGGCAGTTGCAACTGTTGCTGCTGGCAGTTGCAACTGTTGCTGCTGGTAGTTGCAACTGTTGCTGCTGGGAGTTGCAACTGTTGCTGCTGGGAGTTGCAACTGTTGCTGCTGGGAGTTGCAACTGTTGCTGCTGGGAGTTGCAACTGTTGCTGCTGGGAGTTGCAACTGTTGCTGGTTAGAGTTACAACTGTGGCTGCTGGGACCAGCAACTTTTGCTGTTGCGGAAAATCTTGCAACTGTTGCAGTTCGGAGTTACAACTGTTGTTGAGTTGCATTTGTTAGCGCTGTAAGTTGTATCTGTTGCTGCTAAGAGTTTGTATTGTATATGCCACGCATCCATGTCAATTTTTCATTTACACATTCATATACCTACCACCCAGTAGGGTAAAAGGGTATCTTAGAACAACAAAATTGATGTAACAAACAGAAGATAGTTGCGATAGAATTGCGACCTTATGGAGTATATATACAATATATATTAGATCAGCCAAATTGATTAAGACATGTCTGCCTGAACACCGATTTCTCGTTTCAAATGAAATAACGATCCATTTCCACTTAGTTTACTTTTAATTAATATAAAAGTTGTTTTTAAAGAAACATCAACGATGCCTTTTTCATTCTGTCGACTTTGGTTTAAAACCAAAAATCCAAAAATACCAACAAAGCAAAAGAGACACTTATTTCATTTTATACACAAACTATTAGTCATGACAAAGAAACAATTATGGGATCAGGCCCCCTATAAGTTGGCCCAAATGCATGGAATTGAAGGAATGAATATGATCGTGAAAGTTGTTGGCCTGGCCAAGCGTTATCGGCAGGCCCAGCAGGCCAGTTTAGAGGTAAGTCACAAACGTACAATCATTCACATACACACACACCCACACACGCACATTATATACATATACATATATATAGATATATATATATGTGTGTGTGTGTGGGTGTGCTCTGCATGTGAATTGGTTAAATTAAATCATTGTTGCTGTTTATTTATTTACGGACATCTTGAGATTAAATATTTTAAATAAGGTAAAATGTAATATATAATATATATGTAAACATGCTCTGCATGTTGCCATTACAAGCTACAGTCTGAGAGTGAATGGAAGATTCACAATAAAGCCTCAATATCCTTGGCTATGTCCATGGGATCTGTGGTAGGGGCATAACGATTAACTGGAATACCTTCTTTGTTGATCAAAAATTTAGAAAAATTCCATTTAATTCCGTTTCCAAATGTACCGCTCTGTTTGGACTTTAGATATTTGTAAAGAGGATCCGCATTATCACCATTAACATCAATCTGCATGGATATGGATTGGATATATATATATATATGTATATGTATTAACTAATGAATTATTATTAGGGTATATAACAGTCCATTACCTTGGCGAACACTTCACCTATATCAGCTTTGGCGTCCCGCAAATGACAGACCATAGCCTCGCCATCAGCTTCTGGCATTTGTTTACCAAACTGATTACAAGGGAAATTTAAAATGGTTAGACCACGTTCACCGTATTTTTCTTTAAGATCGGTCAATTTCTTATAATTGTTTTTGGTTAGACCACATTGAGACGCGATGTTAACAACTAACACTACTTTGCCTTTATACTTTTCTAAAGAAACATCATTGCCATGAGTGTCCTTTACAGTAAAATCATAAATAGAGGCTGCGTCTTTGTAGTTACCACCTGTCGACATATCGAGCTGAAAAATTGGTACAATAAAATTTAACAATTAGTGAATGGAATGGATGTTAAATATACATTAAGTAACAATTTAACAATTGAAAATATGTTAGATATTATTCAGTTGGTCAAAAGCGAAAAAAAAAGCAGGCAAAGATTAGCTTGTCAACTACTGGCACACAACAAACTACTCACGGCAGCTGCTGTTGTGGATGTTGAGTACTGGGACGTAGATGATGCTGCACAACTAACTGGCAGGATTAAAGCACAGTAGCGAAGATTATGCTTTTGAATTTGACTTAACTCAATGGCCGGAGCAAGGATACGGGCACGAGATGTGTAGCACTTGAATGCTTGTTTCGCAATGCTTTGAAACTGACGAAGATTCATTATTTTAAGGGCTGCAAATAGTCATATAGGGGAGGGGTGAGAAAGGGTGAAAGAAGTTAATGCCAATTGTCATCTGTCGTAAAATATGTACATATGTATGTATGCATGACGGTCAAATATTATACGAGTAATTTGCACTGAGTCATCGAAACTAATCTATAAAATTGCGTGTGGTCATCAGTCATAGAAAAATTAGTGAAAGCTACTTAAAAATTTATTGCCTCTATACCATGTGTATAGTTAAGAGGGGGTATATCTAATTGTTAATGAATATGTTTTGCCCTCCAATCTCATTTATTTATAAATAATTTTTTCTATTTTTAAAATCGATCGAAACAATATTTGTATATATGTATGTATGTACGTATCATAGATTTTGAGACCATAAGTATCGTAACATCACCCACTTAACCCTTTAATTCTACGTCCTTGTTCTCGTGCCCCCCTTTCCACGCCTTTGATGATGGTACGCACCAGTCATTGGTCATGCAAGCAATAAATATAATTGTTTTTGAATTGATTCGGTGTAATTACTTGCATGGTAAAATAGATGTATGAGCCCAAGGCTATGGCCAAGGATCCAAACACAAAATGTATAATTGAACGACCAGCCATTTCGTCCCCTTTTGTATGAATTTCACAAGCTGTATGTGCATATATAATATATTGGAATTTATTTAGAACTGATTTTCTGCAATCTCACGCTGATATGCAGCGAAACAAGAATACCAATGTACACACACACACACACGCAAAACAAAAGTCAAAGTCAATCTATTTAAATGAAAATTAAAGTTCAAAGTACGGCAAAATTGGATGGGCAGATAGTATTTCGATGCTGTCTATCTTTGTTTTGTGATTAAGCAGGTATACAATGTTCTGTTGTACTTGTTATTTATGATTATTTTGCTTACTAATTTATTTCGTAATCGTTAGTTAGAATGTGAAAATAAAACTGCGGCCGGCGACACCGAAAAACACAAATAAGATTTTAGGATAGGGGATAGGTAACGATAACGATATTATATTTATCGATTATCGACTAGGGCTGGAGAAACAAAAATCTAATTAGCCACGGCTAAAAAAAATTTTCCTTCATGTGGTCTGTTTCCGAACTGATAATTCAGTGTTTGGACCCATTCACTGAGCTGTTTTGTAAAAATATTCAAATTTATGTGGTTCGCGGCTAGAATTTTAGGAAATTACCGCCAAAAGAGAAAAGCAAGCCAAATTGGTCAAGCCAGTTAAACGGAGCTGCCAACTTTGAGAAAAATGATCATATTGGCACTTTTCTTTTTCTCTTAATGACATATCGGACGAACTCGCATCACTACTTTTACTAATTTGTACATGTGTGCGTGTGTTTTTTTTTTTTTTGCAAAATTCTTAGTAAAATGCAACAAAAATAAATTTGTATTATTATGCGAGCATTTAGATAGGCGTAAAATAACCAAAGCGTGGTCCTGTTGTCTGCGTCCTTTGGCTGTGCCAATTCACAACTGCCGCAATAGAGAAACGGATACGAACGAATATATACACATACATACACACAACGACCCATACACATTCATTCACATCCATCCGCCCACACACACACACATTCACACATAGTAGTTGGATTTGTATTTGTGTTGGTGTTTTGGAGGAAAAACAGCCTCCAAATGATGCTCTCATCTATAAACAACTCCTTCGAACAGGATACGCATGATGCAGATGCCAATTGTGATGGGCCTGATTTGGACTTCATCTATGCAGATGTCGATAGTTATCAAAATGAGATCGCTGAGCTATATAGCTACACGGAATATAGTGAATTCCAAATGAATGTCAAGGCATTCGAGGATCAAATGGAACTGTACAATCTACCGCCCAATTGGCAAAAGCAAGATGCTAGATCCCAAAGGAGCATCGTAATGAAGCTAATCGATCAATTGGAGGTATCAAATCGGGATTTTCGTATGCAGGCAGCAAGATGTATTTTATATTTGGCTCAGGGTTGTTGGGCAGAAGTGCAATCGGATGAGGAACAGCACCAGAATACCAGAGACAATGTGCTTGTTCTTTATCAACTTGGCGTATTCACATCATTTATAGATTTGCTCAATATGGAAATTGAGTCGGCCTGCTCACCGGACATTGTTGCCGTGAAAATCACAAATGTAACTCTGGTCGATTCCACAGATATACGTGTGATTCTATCGGTTCTGTATATAATTACGGAGACAATACGTGATGAGCGGGAGAAAAGTAGCGACGATTATAGGGAAGTGGCTGAATCATTTGTACAAGAGATAAATGCTCCACTAGCCGATGGTGAACTGTTGGCCGTCAAATTGTTGGGCATGATAACCCGATTCTGTAGTGGGGCAGCTCCACAATTTCCCATGAAAAAGGTTGTGCTTCTCCTGTGGAAGGTTTCCCTACTCGGGCTGGGTGGAATGGATGTTTTAAAGAATTTAAAGAACGAGTATAGGCTTAAGGTGGGGCTGGAACTTATTACCGAGGACACTCTAGAGGTGACCAAAAGTATGAGAGCTAGTTCACCGCCGGCTACAGCAACCGATATACTGGAAAACCAGTATCCGAAACGGAACTTTAAGTGAGTCGAGTTTTTATTTATTTTATTTTGTATTTTTTTTTTTTTTTTTTTTTAAATTGTCCAATTTTCATTGGCTTTCTCTTTTTCTTATAGGCGATCCCTGATGAAGCAACGTTTCCTAGATGAACCCGAACAAATCGATATGGAGCTAAGTGGTAATGAGGCTGGATCTGCTCCAAATTCCAACAATTCGAATTCTAACAATGGTAGCGGCAATGGCGAGGATGAGCTTTCACAATACTATCGACCATTTGATGATCCCTCGTCGGGAGCTTCATCCTCCAGTACTGCCACGGCTAATCCAAACAATCAGCCAAGTCAATCGCAAACTCCTGCTGCTGTGCCTCCCATACAGATGACAGCTCGCCTGCCTTGGACACCAAAAGTGCGACAAAAGGACATCGATCAATTTTTAGATATTTCCAGAAACAAATTTATTGGCTACTCCCTGATAGGTGATCATGAGAGTCTAGCTGGTCTACCCCAGCCCATACACGAGGGCTTTAAGACCCTACAACGTCACATGTATGTCAGCTTAGCCGATATGCAAATTAAAAAAGAGGAGGATATTGGCAGAAATCCCATTTCCACACACGAGGATGAGATCAGAATGACACCGGCCGAGACACTATATCAGGCCATATTGCCAAATCTACCGCAATATATGATTGCCCTGCTAAAGGTCTTGCTGGCCGCATCGCCTACATCCAAATCCAAAACGGAAAGCATTAACATTATGGCAGATGTGTTGCCCAAAAAAATGCCATTAACAGCCACACAATCCACCAAGCTAACTGTAGACATGGGTCGACACAAGGAGATCATTGTAAAAGCAGTATCGGCTATTATTTTACTCTATCTTAAGCACTTCAAAATTAATCATGTTTATCAGTTCGAATTCATGTCGCAGCATTTGGTATTCGCTAATTGTATTCCCTTGGTCCTTAAGTTCTTCAATCAAACCATTACCGAATATGTAAACACCAAGAATTCCATTCCTTTGCTGGATTTTCCATCGTGTGTGATTGGAGAGCAGCCGGATTTAAGTGGCGATAGTTTTGTCTATGGTGGCGAAATGTCCGACAAGCCATACTCATGGCGGAATGTATTCTCTTGCATTAATCTGCTGCGGATTCTCAATAAGCTAATCAAATGGAAACATTCGAGAGTTATGATGTTGGTCGTATTCAAATCAGCTCCAATTCTAAAGAAGACCTTAAAGGTCCGTCATGCCATGATGCAATTATATGTTCTTAAGCTACTCAAAATGCAGACCAAATATTTGGGTAGACAATGGCGTAAATCCAATATGAAAACAATGAGCGCCATTTATGCCAAGGTTCGGCATCGTCTTAACGATGATTGGGCATTCGGCAATGATCTCGAGTCAAGACCCTGGGATTTTCAGGCTGAGGAATGCACGCTGCGTGCCTGTGTTGATCGCTTTAATTTAAGAAGGTATCCCGAGGCAACACAAAAATGTGGTTCAGGAGGAGCTGGTGGTGGTGGCGGAAGTGGTGGTAGCAACAATGGCACTGCCGCCCAAAACGCCGAAAATGCTCAGCAATCAAATATGAATGCTGGCAATGGTCACAATGGCAGCGATTCCAATGGTTATGGGAACAATGGTGGTGGTGTTGGCAGCGGCAACAGCGGAGGCGGAATTGGCTCTAGTAATAATGCTGGCCATCAGCAGCAACAGCAATTACATGATTATGGTGTGGAAGGTGGCTTTCCCAGCGATGAGATTTTAACACATTCGGATTTCGCCTTTTTTGGCCATTCTGGTTGGTGGGATCGTAAAGTGGAATTAACGGATTACTTCAAGGCCAACTATGCGGTGTGGCTTGAGGAGGAGGTATATAACAATCAAACCGATTGGGATGCCCTCTAGATAAGGCACAAGGTTGCCCGGCTCCTTGGATCCAAAGGTAATAACTAAATCAAATTATCCATTCTTCAACTGCTGTTAATTGCTTTAAAAAATTTCTTCATTTTATAGATCATCGCCCCACATTTGATTCACCCTACGCATATATAAGCAAAAGTTATTAACTACCATAAAGTCTCTAAGCTTAAATATAATAAAAAGAAACCTAATACATTGATATAATCCATGTAGCAGCCGAACTGGAATCCTGTCTGGAAGTTACCAATATAAACAAAATAAAATTGGCAATTGGCAGTTCTTATCCTCACTTCACTCAAACATACTCTAATCGATGATGACAACAAATGCCTGTACATTTAATCATACCTACTTAATAATTAAAATATTTATTATTTTCAACATTGTTCAACAAACAAAAACGAACAACTACAAACAAAAAAAAAAAAAAAAAAGAGCAAAAGAAAAAAAAATGAGAAACCGTCTCCTAAGCGGAAAATAAAAAAAGTTTTACTAATTCGAAACAAAAATTATGTAACAGTAAACAAAAACGAAACAAAAAGAAAAGGAGATTCTGCTTATTTTGATCATTGTTCAGTTTGTGGTTAAATGTGTGTTTTATTTCGCACAAGAAAAAAAATAGAGTTCTATTAGTTGATAGTCTTATATCTAGTTGAAATTACAATATTTACAAGGTGCATACGTATATATATATATATATATATACATATATATAAATATACATATATAGTACAATAATAATAATAATATAAACAAGTTCCCCTTAAACCGAGAACTATTTTCTAGAAGATACCTTCACAAAATGGGCGTTAAAAGTTATTCATTTTCATTTTTGTGTGTGTGTTTTTTTTACATACATAATACGAATTAATAATTAGTTAGCACAGCTAATACACTACACATATATATATATATAGACAAATGCATATATATATATATGTCTATAAATTTATATATAAAATTCCTGAACCAGATTTCCCTTACCCTTATCTCAAGGATATACTCCAACGTCTATAGAGACAGCGAAATTAACTCCAACCAATTCAAAATAATCTTAATAATGTATTAAATAAAAATTAATTCATGAAAAAATTATATGTACTATATACATACATATATATTCATGTACACATATATGTATAAATATATAAACATATATACATATATTGTATATAAGTTGAATGTATACATGGGTCTTGGTTGCGAGCAGACTTGAAAGCAAAAGAAATATGTTTTAATTCCTCATACTTGTTTCTACCAAATATTTATATTGTTTCTGATTTCTATAGGATTACATGTATGTATATATATACATAGTTCATAGTTTTGCAGTTAGAATTCAATTCATTCTTTATCAATTTAATCGTTGAAAATAACAATTTCTTATCGAATTTCCTGGTGAATTTCATGACCGCGACTGTGACCGCTTAACATTATATATATATATATATATATATATATATAGGGGTTTTTATACATAATCGCTATTATATAGCTGGGTGTTTTACAGCTGTTCTTTTTCACTCTATTTAATTTTCCACTGGGAAATAATCTTGCTTTTAATTAATCAAATAAGCATATCAGAAAACATTTTTTAAACTTATTTGAGAACATTAAGTAAAAAATAGTTCCTTTTTAAATTCCCACATAAATATTATAAACTAGATAAATATATATGTATATGTTCATATATCGCATGATTAGAAAACAAGAAAATGTCGGCTCAATTATTCAATTTGAAAATAATTTAGTTTCACCATCTGGTTATTAGGTTCATTTGAATTCATTTCAAATCAATTTCATATTTACAAATTTAGGTACTTATTCATTCCATTATTATTAACTTACCCAATTGCATACAACGAAATATAATGACGATAATCATTTTTGTTATATTACAATTTATCTATATATAATATATGTATATATGTATGTATATGCAATTGGGTAGTTTTACACCTATTGCTCCATGGGCAACGCAGTTGACAATAGATTATTATTACTGGCCACCGCATTGGGACCTACATATAGCATGCCTCCAAATCTCTTCTGTTGTGGTGTACATGCTATTTGCAGTGGCAGGGCTGAGGTAACTTCACAACGTTCTTCAAAATAATGCACAATACGTTGCAGGACATATTTAAAGATTTTCTCTTTGGATATTTCACCATTGAGAAATGTTATATCTTTACAATCTCGATAATCGCTGAAATTTTTCTCATAATAGGGCCAAACGCATAGCTCAAAATAACCGGTGACATCTGGTGGATCGTAGGTACGTTTTATGCGCCTTTCATAGCATTTCTCGTAGGGCAAATGGAAATGATATTTGAGATTACACAATCCCAATAGTTCGGGTTGATTGAAGATCATAAAACCCTCGATAAGTAGGACATTAATTTTTTTATCTTGCAAATGTGCTGCTAGCCTCATAAGCTGTTGATGTTGTTGGTGGTGTTGTTGCTGCTGTTGTTGTTGTTGTTGTTGCTGTTGCAATTGAACCTGATGTTGATGCTGGTGATGATGATGGTTATGATGATGATGATGATGCTGATGATGATGCTGTTGCATATTCTGATACTGATAAATTCCACCCACTGCTTGCTTATAATAATTTGCATTATATTGCTGCTGTTGTTGATATTGCTGTTGAAATTGTTGTGCATAATGCTCAAAATTAGCATAGGATGCGGCTGCCACCAACTGATCGGTAGGAATCGGTGTCGTTGTTGTTGTTGTCGTTGTCGCCGCCGTGGTATCATGCTGAGCTTTCAATATTCTCGCTATATCATTTAACATTTTCTTCATATCCAATGATGTTATGAGCTCAAAATTAATAACATTTAGCTTCTCATTACGCTTATGCCGTCTATCCTCGACAGGTAGGAAATAATCATCTTGTGATATTAATTGTACATCGCCAATAGTATATGGTGTATTCCATAAGGGTGCTCCACATAGACCCTTAAAATATTCATGCAAACCGTGAGCCAATGTGGTTTTGCCGCCACATGTAACCCCTGATATGCCAATTACCAGCCACTGGGGCATGATTAGGCAACCGAACGTTTTGTTTTTAAAGTCCAAATGTGGTAAAAGGAGAATATGGCTATTCCGCCAAGGAATATAATACCAAATACAGTGGGCACTATGAAAGCGTATTTCAATGATGGAAAGAAGGAGCGTATTGGATTGCCTGCAATATGAGAGAGATAGAAAGAGCAATAGAAAAAAGAGTCAGAAAGTGAGGTAAGAGAGAGAAAGAGAGAGATGATTAGTTGACCTTGACAAGAGCTTAAACCTTAGAATTACAAAGTGTCAGGTAACAGTTCACGCAATAGCGTATGCATGTATGTATTTGTTTGTATATATGTATGTTATATGTATATATATATATTTATAAGAGCTGTACACTTTAAGTCTGGCTTTAATTACCACACAAAAGCGGGAATTATTTAATCAGCAGATGAGAGATGCTATTGACTCTCCATCTGTCTTTGAACTGATATGACAGCAGCAGCGTCTATAGCTATACAGCCAATGGTTATGGGCGATGCGCTACTCACCTTCATCGATCAGCATGAACGGCAATATAGCCACCCAAAAGAAATAGTAGAAAAATACAGCGATTGCGGTTATCAATATGATTTTTCCGAGTTGCGCATTTGAAGCCATAAATAAATGATTAAAAGCGGCAGCAACACCAACAAACTAGTGACGACTACAACTGAATTTATTATCACTAATATGACACACGCATACGCACTTTGGGCAATTAACAATTTTTGTAATAACAAACAGGTGGTATACTGTCCAGTGGCCAATGCCAATCGTAACTGTTTGTTTAAGTTCACTTTACAATTGTCGTCGGCGCGTTTTCCCTCCTGGTTACCACCTTCTCGTACTGTAATTGCTATTTCTTACGTAAAACACTGTCTGTCAGCTAATTGCTGACACTATTTATGTCAAATGTTTGGCTTGAGTTGTGTCACTTTTAATTTAAGCCTGGATTTAACTTTTAATTTGAGGCCCGGTATGCGTTTCGGGTTCTGCTCGCTTCATCTAAATTTGTTATAAACAAAATGTGGCTCAAAACCAGAGAAGGTTTCGTGATATCAATAACAGAGAAGGTCGCGTGCTAACCATACCAGAGAAGGGCCCGTGAAATGGTAATATGATCAGAAACTTTTCAGATATCAAAGAACAGTGTTAAATAAGTAATTAATTTAAGAAGTCAAGATTCACACTTGAATTCCTTTTAAAACTATTTCGAAGAACTATTTCAATTTTCTAACTCTTTCGTGACTCTTCTTCAATGACGATTTTAATTTTTTTCACACATCACTAGCAGCTTTTTCGTACTTTCGATACTTTGGTGGTTTCAGATGTGTCATCTCTAATACAAATATAAACAAAACGAACGAACATGGCGAAAATCACGCAAAATAAGCGCAAACCGTGGATCAAGAATCTTTATTCGAATCGGGAGTATCCAGATAACTACACAGATGCCAGTTTCCTTAAAGATTTACGAACAAATCTCCATGTGCGTATCTATACGTATCGTGAGGCTATGACCGGCATCACAGTGCTGAACAATCAGATCTCCTGTATAGCCGGCTTTTTGATACTATACCAAATGATGCTTAGTGATACTGCCACGCCCACTACCATACTCTTGCCTAGCTGTGCCATTACAGGAATTGGTTATCTGTGCTATCGTGGAAGAAGTTTGAACATGTCTCTACTGGGAGAGGACTCGAAGACCTTAGTCACTGTCTTTCTGTTTGGTTATATCTTCTCGCCCATGCTGCACACATTGACGCAGGCTATCAGCACGGACACCATATATACGATGACATTTTTTGTGTTCCTGGCAAATCTTATGTTTTCGGATTATGGTTTGGAAGTAGCCATGGTATCAAAGGCCATTTCATTGAATGCGGCTATTTTTGGCTCCATTTGCTTAGCATCCCGATTGTCCACATCGTATCATGCCTTTGTCCTGCTTGTGGAGGCAGCCATTTTCTTCGTCTTGTATCCCATCCTAACAGCTGGGATTTGGAATGCCATGTTTTTATTTCCCATTTTTATCACTTGCTGTGTGGCCCTTTATTGGATCTCTCGTCCTGTACTCTGGCTCTATGCCATCACAACGATCTTTATCAACTTTGTGTGCCCATTTATATTTGTATATCAGCAAAAATACAAATTTAATATCCATGGACCCTGGGATGAGGCCATTGTGGAGGAGAACACTGACAAGAATCTCGATGAGAATTTATAGCGCCAACTTCGCTTCCTACAGCATCAGCATGAACTTCATTGAAAAGTCAGCAAAGTTGGGGGAGCAAAATTCAATTTTTATGCCAATATAGTTACACAACATTCCAGATTTTTCCATACGCCTCTTGTCAAAATTGTATATGATCATACTTAAAACATTTATACCAAAATATTTATTTGTTATTTTATTTATGTTCTTTTTAATATTGTTGACTTGTTTGTAAATAAAGCGGACTCATATTATCGACTTACGTACTTGTAATACTTTTTTCATTGTAAATATTTTAAATTATTGGCAATTGATCAAACAACAATAAATTATGTATGTACTGTGATCTTGTGGGTCAGTTGAAAAAGATGCAATTTTTGGTTTAAATTGCAATAAAAAAGTGAAAATAGTTTGAATGATTATGTTCGACGTTTTTATTTACATAGAATGCAAATTAATAAAATAATACATAATTTTTCTTTTCTTTTTTGCATTTCATTTATATACTTTCTTTCTTTTTCTCTTTGATATTAAAATTAAATAAAGGTTAGTACATATGTTAATTTTTTTTTTGTTAGTTGGTTTGTTTGTTTCTTATATGTTGTTGTAGTAAAAACGCATTTTTACAAATAGTAAAATACAACTACTAAGAATAATGTTACTATGTCTAACCATAAATACATTCTATATGTATTATCTTTTACCTTCTGCTTGTTTTTTTTTTGTCTTTATATAGAATTTGCATTTGCATTTTAAAACTGTTTTTAAATCATTTAACTAATGCCATAGGTTAACTATCTTTAAATACATTAATTCATTTCACGTATAAACTTTCTCAAAATGTAAAAAACGTTGGACATACATACACAGCTATATATATTTATTTATATATACATATATATATATATATATACATATACATATACATATATATATATACATATATATAAATGTGTGTGTTTATTGTATGCATGTTTATAGGTTGGGTTCTCTTTTATATCAACTTAAATTAATTCAATTTTAACTAGAATCAAATTAGATATTTAACATACTATGTTTGCTTATATATAGAAATGGTCATATCAATCTGTCCATTATTTAGTTTTTTTTTCTTCGATTTTTGCAACTTTCATTATCTTAGAAAGTTTGATTGATTTTTATTAAACTAGAGCACTAGACAAACACGCAACAACGCGGCACTCTATATCCAATATGTCATTATATATGTATATATATATATATTTATATATATCCATCATTAATGCCTAAAATTCGCCTAAAGAACAAAAATTAAAACACACAAAACACTGCCGCATGGCAGACCAGTCTCCATTTGCGCAGCGATATTCTAAATGAGAACTAAATTAAAGGGCCACCTCATCACCATTTCGGGTGCTTAGTGGTGTCACCTGCTCCTGGCACTGCTGCTCGACCCGTAGCTGCAATTCACGCCTTCGCTGGGCAGTTACCGAGGATAAATTGGCATCATCATTATCATCGTTACCACTATTTATGTTATCGTTATCATTATTAACATCATCATCATTAGATGATGCCCTATTGGAAGCTACTTGTTGGTTAGATATATCACGTGTTTTTGTTGTTGTTATAAATGTTGTTGGTATTGTTGCTCTTGTTGGGATGGCAAAGTGTACTTGTTGCTGCTGTTGCTGATGTTGTTGTTGTTGTTGTTGTTGCTGCTGTGAATGCTGCTGTGGATGTTGTCAGACTATATCGCTCTTGGGCATTGATGATGTAGTAGCAGCAACTGTGTTTAATGCACCTCCATTGGCTATAGCCTGTGGAGCAGACTCTAAAAGTGAGCCAGCAGCTTCGATATCGCCAGCCTGGCGAGCTGCACTTCGCTGCCTGCACAAATAGGGTGAACTGGTAGGTGAAGGCAGTTGATTCTATACACAAGAAGAAAATTAAAATGACCAAATTTAATAATTCGATTTCATTTGTAATTCATTTTTAATATTTTCTAACCAATTTGTTGTTATTCTGGCAGCAGGTTGCCTTAACACAACCCTCCTCAGTGGTGGGACAATCCAAAGCACAACAATCCGATCCACTCATATTAATGCTTGATGTGCCATCGGACATATTGCAGCCCCCCTCAATCTCGCTGAACTCGGGCTGAATGGTGGTCGAGTGTATACCCTCATTGTGGAAAAACTCTTTCACTTTCTCGGCAATTTTCATATACTCTGATAAATTACGGCACCTAGAAAAAATGTATGAATCGAAACATATATAATTATTATTTCAGAAATTATCAAATTAAAAGCTCAACTTTACAAGGCTTCAAATTCAATCAAATTTTGGCTAATTTTAAAAACTGATATCTAATTTTTTGTTGCTCCTATCAATCAATATTGCAATCAAAAATATGGTATAAAATTCTCTAAACTCTGTAAAATTTATTTTTGATCCGATTTTTGCAATTTTTAACAATATGAAAATTTTCAAAAATTTGTTAGAATTTTTCTATTTTTAAATTGTTTAAGTTTCAATGTAGTTTTTTTTCTACAAACATCGATATAGAAGAACTTATGAAAATCATGAGTTAGGGCTTTAAAAATATGATACTTACCTTATGTGGGCAGAGGCAATAATACGATCACCGGCCAATTGCCACACGTGAAACTCATGTACAGCCAACACACCGTCAACCTTTTCCAACAGACGTTTCTGTATGGCATCAACCTGTATGTGTGTGGGTACAGTTTGCAGCAATATCAAGGCAGATTCACGCAGCAGGGGCCACACGGAATGCAAAATGAGCACCACCAAAACAATGGATAAAGCGGGATCCATATAAAAGCGATATTTCCACTCAGTTTTCCATACAACTACCGCACTAATGACCACAATAATGCTACCCAAAGCATCACTAAGCACATGCAAAAAGGCACCACGCATATTCATTGATCCGGGATCATGGCTATGGCCATGACTGGATTTTTTCACCTGCTGTTTTTCTTTTTGCTTTTCATAGGCAAAATCATTGGGCTCATCATCACCATCATTCATGTTAGCCAGTTCAGTGAGGCGACTGTGATTGCGTGTGAGACCACCACCATGTGAATGACCATGATGACCGCCATGCTCTAAAAAATGTATATAGACGAATAATAAGTATCAATCTATTGATAAGGATTTATGCAAATTTTTTAGGACTCACCATAGAGCAGACAAAGACCAATTACATTAACCAGTAGACCCAAAGCACCAACTATGACCAACAATTTGGGTTCATGAATGGGCTCCTCTTCGATAAATCTAAATGGTACAGAACAGGAATTCTTGCTTTATTTCAAATATATGTACATATGTACATACATAATATATGTATGTATGGTAAAATACAAAATTAATGTATAATAAAAATATATATAAAATGAAAAAATTAAAAAAAAAAAAAAAAAAACTTTACGCTCGCAAAACATTTCAAAACGAAAAAATAAAAAATTAAAAAAAAACACTCAAAAAATGCATATGGAATGCAAAATCAAAAAACGTATTACAAAAGACAATAACAAAAATCGAATGGTTTTAATGTTATCTAGACATTGAGGCAACGTTCCCATACTCTTCCAATTTGAATTTATTTCCATTCGATCATTCCCTATAGGATCGACGTGGCTGGCTATATTATATTCAAACAATCATTCGCGTTTTGCTACTAGTATCAGATTTTGTTTAAATGAAATGAAAATTTGCCTGACAAATATTTAAACATTTTGCATTTACCCGTTTAATATAGAGTATAAAATCAACATCAGTAAATAATTGAACAAAATTTAAACAAATCACGTTAAAAGATATGTCGGTTGTCGCCGAGGCGAGGCTTTCTTTCACCCACTCACTGCTACTGAATCGGTGGATATATGTAAATATATACATACATATACTACTATATATACATATGTATGTCATGGTCACTCACCTTTTGCATGCCTCAATGGTGATACTAAAGCAAAGGGCCACCAGAAATACTGCATTGACCAAGGCACCCAAAACTTCAGCACGAGCCCAGCCAAATGTATTCTTTGACCATTTTTTTGGTGACATCTAGAAATAATATTTTGAAAATTATATACATACATACATATGTACATGTAGATATATATTTACAATTTGATTTAAACATTACCTTTACTGATAGGAATGATATAACCAATGCTGCTATATCGCCCAACATGTGAAAACTGTCCGCAACCAAAGCCATCGAATTGGTTACATAGCCAACAATTATTTCAACAAAAAAAAAGAATGCCGTTAGCCACATCATTGATAGCAGGCGGCATTTCTTTCCTGAATACTTGGACATCTTGGAGAAGCTGAAATTAAAATTAAAAAAAGAAAAAGATAGTATCAATTTCTAATTGTTAATATGTATGATATATTTATGTATGATTATCCTAAATTGTCACTAAAAGATTCCCAGGGATAAACCAGTAAAGCTTTTTCACAAGATATTATATCTTAAAATCTCGGTAACTAGTTGAATGTTTGTTCTGAAATATATACATAAACACATACATATGTACTTAATTATGTATGTATGTATATAGTATGTATATAATTATAATAAAAAGTTTGTTTATCATTTTCAAACATATTTAATCAATCTAGAGATATGTACACAATTATTTAAATTCGGTTCGTTCACCCTTAGTGTATGTAAGATACAATCTAATAGTTATTTTCAACCTCTTAAATTGTTATTACCAACACAAACAGAAACGCACACACACACATAGACAGAGGGAGAGGCAACAACAAATTACCAACAAATTGAGTTTTTCAATTGTTTTCTTTTTTTTATTGTTGTTGCTCAACTTTTTTTTTTTCATAGTTTGCCCATTTTGCCTTTTGTTTGATGGGCTAAAAGTTTTACTACCCTTCCCTGCGCCTCCTTCTACCACCCCACCCCTTTCTCCCTTCAAGCAAACCCATATCTTTCTTTCTTTTTTTTTAATAGAAAGAGGGAAATTTAATTCAATGAAAACTAAAAGAAAAGCTGGACTTGAAACTAAACTGAAAAGTACCTGCCTAGGGGATTGGGGGGCTTGGTCAGACTTTGGGGGAGAATTGTTCAGTTTTCGCTTGAGTACACAACAAAAACAAAATAGAAAATATATGTACATATGTATGTATGTATGTAGTATAGAAAATGTTGAATTGAACTTTTCTTTCTTGTCGATGGGATGGATGGATATTTGGATAAAACAAACTTACGCAAAGAACTGCATTTTGAAACGAAACAAAAGAAAGAATGGCTAGATGGTTTTTTTTTTTGTCAAGTTATATTGTATTGCCGGCAACTTCCTTTTGCTACTGAGTTGCTTTTGCAATTGCGGTTTGGATTTTAAACCCTAAAGCTCCATATATAAGGTATATATAATATACATATATATATATATGTACATATGTATGTATGCCTCAGAATCGGTAGCAGGCTTCGATACGAGAAACACCAGAAGTCGATGTGTAAACAAAAATACAAAACATTTTCAACTGAATTCGATGACAACAGAGAAAATTGAATGACAGAAAAAGTATCGGGCAACAGAATCGGAAAATAAAAACATAAGTAAAATAAAACAAAAATAAAAACAAAGCAAAAAAAAAAAAACAAAAAATATAAATAAATGGAATAAGCGACATTTACCCGTTGTCAGGGAGAGGAGCAGCAGGGTGGGCTTGCTTTAGTTGGATGAGGAGGAGGAGAGGGGGGGGTGCTTAGTGTAAAGGGTTTGGAATAAAACTGTTTGTTGTTGTATCTAAGAAAAACAATTTGCATTTTCGCATGAAATTGAACCATAAAGCAAAATGTTCGACTGAATGAATGACTGAATGTCTACAACTGTTGGCTAAGCAACCATCCACCTACATACATATACACACATATGTATGTACATACTTAATATAGAAGGAAACCAGGAATATTATCATTAATAACAGTAAAGTCAAAGCATTAAAAACTAATAGTTTTTTTGTAAAAATGATTTCTTATGAATTGGAAAAGTTAACCAACATGTTCCCAAATATCGTTTTTCAGCACTTGTATAAAAGTATTAGCGATTTTATATATGTATGTACATACATACATATGTAGATAATGCAATAATGTGATAAGGTTTCCCATATGCCCTGGACAACAATCCATTCATTCATGATAGTTGTTACTGTAGCAGCATATTCTCTCTCTCCTATTCTCCATCTCTCTCTATCACCCTTCGTCCACCTCATTATACATAGTTTGCTAATGTGACCGCAAAAAACAAAAAAAAAAAATTAAATTGATTATACAATCTCACCTCATTTGATGGTTAACTCTCTCCTGCTCTTTCTCTCTCTCTCTTTTTTCTTTCTTTTACTGTTGTTTTAACACTGAGCTGAGAGAACTGGTCGGCACACGGGACCCAAAAAAAAAAAAAGAAACCACAAATACTTTGCAACACATTTAGTTTATCTTTTGCTTCCCACACCAGCACCTCTCCTATACTACTTTTTTTTTTTTTTTAACTTTTTGTTGTTCCGTGTGCAGCAGCAAAGTAAAAAAAAAGGTTTGCCGATAAATGCGTAATTAGACAAACTAAATAAGCGCCGTTGTCAAGTATTCATCTCTGCTATTTATGTATGTATGTATGTACATATGTATGTATGTATATACTACTACAACTACTATGTATGTACTTTGTGTATACATATGTACATATTAAATAGATAAATATCTACAAAGTCCAGGCATTTTTCCGATAAGCAAAATGAGCCAGCCACATACACACACACACACACACACACACACACACACACAAACACATAAATGAGAAGTTCGTTCTTCATATTTCATAGCAGCATGTGCGCAAAAAACAAGCAAACAAATGGGCTTATCGGTTTGCAGTAACCAAATACATACATATGTATGTACATACATAATAATAATAGTAATAATAATAATAATAATTATAGAGTACATGATAATGTTATTACAATGTTGGCTAGGCTGTAAAACATTTAAATTACAAATAAATAGTCTATAGAGGGATCGAATAAGGGAAAAGTCATTGTATTTTCTTTTCATATCGTCATCACTTCCTCGTGGATAGTCGTGTTTTCTTGAGCTCTTGCAATCACTTACTGTTTTCATCAATATAAAATCGCGATTAATTTAAATTCTTGTTCCCTCCTTTCATCGCTTTTGTTTGTTACTTACAAACGCAAAAACAAAACAATATTTAAAAATTATTCTTTCGCAAAGATTATATATCATTGTTGTTGCGCTTTTTTATATTTGCTTTTGATCTTGCGTTTGTAATCTTTACCGTTGCAAGTTGCTCTCGCGTTCTCGCCCACGCATTGATATTGCATGTGCAGTGTTTGTGGCTCTCCCGCTCTTTACCTTTTTTCTTTTGCTCGCGCTCTGATCTATTTTCTATCTCGCGTTATACGTGTGCGTGTTTTCTCTTAATTTCTTTCTATTTTCTCTGCAAGTTTGACCCAAGTGTCGAATTTGCTCCAACTACTGAGTGAGTTTTTTCTTTGGCCTTTTATTTTATTCTTTACCAATTTACATTTTTATTTTTTTTTATTAATACTAAATTTTATATAATGTCTGTCTGCTCAAGCAAGAAATGTTTGAACCCCCCTGCACCCCATAACGTATTTCTCTCATGTTGGCTGTGTGATAATGTCATGCATGTTAAATGTGCGGGCTATACAGCCAAGGTAAGGGATAGTTTGGAGCACGGAGGGGGGCTCAAATGGGGCTGTGACTCATGCCGAGAAGTTGAAATAGAAATGAGGGTTTTCATGAGGCAGACCAGGGAAGGATTCAAAAAACTGTCCACTGGTTTTCGTAAGCTCTCTGATGAGTTTAACGCTATGGAAGCAGAATTCAACAATTATAAGTTGTTGAATGAGTCTCCAAAGCGTAAGAAAACCAGTGCGCGGAATCCTTCTATGCATCTGCCTGTCCCCAATTTGAACTCGGCCAGAGCACCACAATCTCCATTGCTACAACCAAATCCACCGCAGCTTATTTCGTTTACTACTCCCGTTCCGCAAGGTGATCGGAAAGATGAGACTATTTCCATTTCTCCAGGAAATGGTCTCCTTTACAGGCGAAAAAAGCTGTAGTTTCCGATATGTCTGGGCATATATCCAACATAGGGAATATTGCCAATAGGGATCCTGTCAGAGGCCTACATACGGACACTCTGATTGAATCTGCTGCGGTTATAAATGCCGTGGTGGATCCCATGTCTGGTCTCCGTAGACCTCTAACAGGTGTTCCTCCGAAGAAACACATATTTGTTTCTAGGCTTGATCCCGAACATTCGTCGGATGACGTCTTAGCTTTCATTAAGACAAAAGTTCAAGCCAACAAAATATCGGTGGAAAAATTTAAATTTAATTATTCAAGAGAGATCTCTTCTTTTAAAATTAGTGTCCCGGTCGAACTGTTTGACTGTATTTGCAGTAACAGTTTCTGGCCGGATCACATTTTAGTTAAAGAGTACACGGCCAAAAAGAAAACTCGAGATCCGGTAAGGCTTTCTATCCCCGCCTCTTCAGCTTCTTCCGGACCATCAGCATCTGCTGGTGGTTCAAAAAACTAATTTCGTCCCTTTGTCTGGCCTATCAGAATGTAAGAGGACTTAAATCTAAGCTTCCTAGACTATATGTAGATAGTTTAGTATTTGATTTTAATATTTTAGCTTTTACAGAGACATGGTTAAAACCTGATATTAGCGATGCATCTGTTCTTTCTTCAAAATTTTCAATTTTTAGGCGTGATCGGACCAATCGCGTAGGTGGAGGAGTTTTGATAGCAGTTGACTCTACCTTACCCTCTGACATTATTCATTCTCCTGAATTTCAGGAAATTGAGTTTGTTGGTGTTAAGGTTAGACTCAAGTCGTTTTCCGCCTACGTAACATGTTCCTACATTCCGCCACAATCCGACATGTCAGTATATAACAAACATCTAGAGTCAATTCAATATGTTTCTTCTTTGCTATCAGATAGAGACATCTTAATTGCTCTTGGTGATTTTAATTTGCCTGAAATTCAATGGTCACCTTCAGATGAATCTGCTTCGTTGCTTCCTTCTTCGTCACATTTGATTATTGATGGCCTTTTTGAATTATCCTTGGCCCAGATAAACTCTGTCCGTAATAAGAATGGAAGATCTTTGGATCTGATATTTGTGATTGATTCTTCCAACTGCGTTGTTTCTAGAACTGACCCTCTAGTCCTCCCGGAAGATAAATTTCACCCCACTTTAGAATTGACTATTGATCTACCTTTTCGAGCACCAATCGTTGGTGTTAAGACAAAGCCTAGATCACGTAACTTTCATAAAGCCAACTTTCTTAAATTGAATGAGCTTATTCTTTCAACAGATTGGTCCCCATTATACAATTGTTCAGACATGGATCTAGCTATTTCTATTTTTTACAATACTCTCGATTCGCTTCTTAGGGTTTGTGCCCCATGCAGGATGCCAGTGTTGTCTCATCGACCCCCCCTGGTTTTCTCGTGAGTTATCTAACTTAAAGAACGTGAAATCGAGATATTATAAAAAGTACAAGAAATCATGTCGTCCCTCTGATTTCGCTCGTTATATAGTCGCACGCTCGGATTTTATGAGGCTTAACACGCAATGTTATAAGATCTACCTTCAGCGTTGCAAATTTGAGTTCTCACAAAATCCGAAATTATTCTATAACTTTGTCAATTCTAAACGTAAGACGTCCGTCCTTCCATCCCGAATTTCTTTTGAAAATAATACAGCGGACACTGATCAAGAAATTGCTGATTTGTTTGCTGATTTTTTTAAAACAACTTATTCCTCCACGGAATATCGAGCGAATCTTTCGTATCCTTACCAGTTGAGAAAGTCTAATTGTATCTATAATCCTTTGATTGATGAAAGTTCGTTACTTAGCGTGCTTAATTTAGTAAAACCAGTGTACTCTCCTGGCCCCGATGGGATACCAGGCTGTGTACTCAGATTTTGCGCAGAGGCTCTATGTAAGCCAATTTTAAAACTTTTTGAATTGTCCGTTAACTCTTCAACTTTTCCATCTATTTGGAAGAAATCCTATATCATTCCTCTTTATAAGAATGGTAGGAAATCCGATGCAACGAACTATAGGGGTATCTCTAAATTGTCCGCTATTCCTAAAGCGTTTGAAAAGATAATTACTTCTCAATTGCAACATTTTTGTAGCTCTATTATTTCACCAACTCAGCATGGGTTTGTGAAACATAGATCTACAACCACTAACCTATTAGAATTTACATCTTTGACGATCGAAGGATTTAAGAATGCAAGGCAAACTGATGTCATTTACACTGATTTCAGTAAGGCTTTTGATTCTGTTAATCATGCGCTTCTTCTTCTTAAGTTAAGTAATATTGGCTTTCCAAGCCCTTTACTTGGTTGGATTCGAGAATATCTGACAAAAAGAACTCAAAAGGTTCTTTTCAAGTCCTCATATTCTAGGTCCATCCATGTGACTTCGGGAGTGCCTCAGGGCAGTCATCTGGGACCTTTGCTTTTCACATTATTCATAAACGATCTTCCCTCAGTCATAAATCACTCTCGAGTCTTTATGTACGCGGATGACGTTAAGATTTGTCTTAGTTTTAAGGACATGGCCTCCCCATTTCGGTTGCAATCTGACCTTCACAACTTCGAGTCTTGGTGTGGACTTAACTTGCTTAACCTCAACACTTCCAAATGTAGTGTATTAACTTTTTTCAGAAATACTCCACAGATTGTGACATATTTTCTTAATAATAGTCCTTTAAAACGCCTCGATGAGATAAATGACTTGGGTGTCCTTATGGACCGAAAGTTATCTTTTAAGTCTCATATTTCCACTACTGTCGGCAAAGCTATGGGAGTTCTTGGGTTTGTAAAAAGATGGTCAAAGGAATTTAATGACCCTTACACAACCAAAATTCTCTTTACTTCATTGGTCCGTCCTATCCTTGAGTATGGATCTTGCATATGGGCACCTCAATATGATTCACACCAAGCAAGAATTGAATCTGTCCAAAAGCAGTTCCTACTCTTTGCTCTTCGTGGTCTGAACTGGGATCGCAATATCAATTTACCATCGTACTCTAGTAGACTTCTTTTACTTAACCTACCTTCTTTAACTAACCGTAGAGTAATGCTTGGCGTGATCTTCATCCACAAGCTCCTCAATGGTGATATAGACTCGCCTGAGCTATTGAGCCGCGTAGCTTTATCTGTTCCTTGTAGACCTACTAGAAATTTCATACCTCTATCACTTCCACGCTGTTCTACTAACTATGCTATGCATGAACCTTTTCGAGTCCTTTGTTCTGATTACAACCGCCTTTATAGTGTAATCAGTTCTGAGCTCTCTCTTCCTTTACTAAAAACTTCTATCTTATCTTATTTAGTTCGTAACTAGATGTAGAATTCGTTTATTTGTCTGTGTTTTGTGATCTTGTTCCCGCGTCTCGAGCCGTACGTTATGCGGTATGCGCCCCTCGGTCGGTTGGGCGGGAGGTGTGGGCACTTAGTGCACCCGTTGGGATTCGCGCGAATAAAAAAAAAAAAAAAAAAAAAAAAAAAATCCTATATCAACATAAGTATGTACTTGATATTTCCCCTTAACTTTTTTAAAAATTTGCTTGAAATAAAGCCTCTCTTCTGCAGGTGCATTAATTTTCAACAGTTGTCGCATTTCCATTTATGTATATATTGTATATATGTATAAGAATTTTTTTTTTAATAGTTACATGACTACCACATGCAGGGCCGGATTATCATAGGGGCCAGTGGGGCCAGCGCCCCAGGGCCTCCTTAGCTCATTTGACACGTCTAAGTTTGGAAAATGATATCCTTCGCAATCTCTCTTTCGAATCCCTTATTACAAGTTTTGCGCACAAAAAATCGCGAAAAGTTAATATTCTATAATTAATATACGCTATATATTCTTTATTCTCAATAAAATCAAGTACGTAAGTATATGACTCTTATAATATTTAATTCTTATTACTGGGATATTGAGCTCTATTTTAAGGACCCCCACCACACCTGGCCCCATGACATTAATGTGTTTGATCCGGCCCTGACCACATGTATACATATATATATATATATATATATATATATATTATATATATATATATATATTATATATATATATATATATATATATATATTATATATATATATATATATATTAAAAAATAAATTGTTAAACCCTTGCAGAGGGTATAATAAAATTGCTCAAATGTATGTAACACATAGAAATAAACGTTTTCGATCCCATAAAGTATATATATATATTATTGATCAGCATCAAGTCGAAACGATATAACCACGTCCGTTTGTCTGTTTCTTTGCCGCTTTTCGAAATTCAATTTTTGAAACTCATAACGAATTCATTGATCGAATATTCTGATCAAGTTGAAGTATTAGTCGAATCACACAACTATAAAGTATAGAAAAATAAGAAAGATCAGAGAAAGAAACAAACATAGCTCAACCAAATTTCCAAATTCCCTTTTATCTTTACAAAGTTTAATAAATCTTGAGCCGATATGACGGAGAAAGTGATTAATTAAACTGCAAGGGTATACAAACTTCGGTACGGCTCAAGTTAGCATCTTTAATACATAATTTTTGTTTTACAAATACTTTTAGAAATGCTTTTATACAATATTTGCCCAGATTTTATCAAATATATCATACATATGTCTGTATATTAACAAATGATATCATTTGAGTCAATTGCAATGCGTCATTAGAATCCACAATGAGCAATTGATTAAATAATAAGATAAAAAAAAACAAAACCGAGATAAAAAACAACTTACTTGCAATAAACTTTTCTTTTTTCTTTTGCGTTATATATAGTTAAGTAAATATTTAAACAATAGATGCACTGCTAAAGGTAGGTAGGTAGGTACATAGAAAAAAAAACACCTTGCGCCTTCACGCTGGACAAAATACTACCTGGACTAAATATGTACTAACGGAGGTGGTCAAGTCTAACTTGCCCCACGTCCATCGTTTTAGACGAGCAGTTGACATATCTTTGTGATAGGCCGACAAATTCTCATTTTATCGGACGGAGCGGAACGGCACATTGAGCTCTTAAGCTCTAGGGTGTTACTCCATCGATATGGTCCGTGTTTGGCATATGAAATATAGAATTACATACATACATACATATATCTCACCGATATTTTAGACATAACAATTAAGTAGAAGTTTTTGGCTTTGTGCATGAATTAAGCTGATATATAATTAAACAATTTAAACAAATTTGTCAGGTAAATGGTAAACTTATTTAACTTGACATTGAATAGTTAGTCTATGTCTTTGGCCAAAAGACCTTCAATATATATATACATACATACACACATACATGCATACATAAAAGAGTTAAGAGTTAAGAGAAGATTCCATTATATATATGATACATCCTAACCTTAGTAATACCATTTAAATGTAGTTAACTTATTCATTAGCTTTCATTGCTTTCATTAACACATTAACACCAAGAAGATAACGTCGGCATCTTTTACATATGTATATTCCATGTTAGCTTTAAGCCAGATTTATTGTACCTGAGAATGATCCACTTTTGTTTCTCCAAACGGATGAATTTGGTATGAAATCCTTCAAAATTAATTTCCCATTTCCGTCTTACAATTATAAGAGAAATAAAATCAAGTTTATATGCATACATAATAAAACCTATGAACATATGTATATACATATATACATATATACATAGATATGAAGGTAGTTATTGTGTTTGTATATACATATGTATGTTTACTACCCGTATATATTTATGTATGTATGTACATATATACAAAGAGCACGTGCAATGCGTTTGGCCTACACAATTAATTCAAAACAATTTAACAATTCAGCTCACAGGCCAAATGCTTTCAAAGTACAAACTATTTAATAGTTGAAGAAGAGGTAGAAGAGGGGGAAGAGGGGTGGTTAATGGATAAAAAGAGGAGCGCCGGTCATAGAAAAGGCATGTTGAGGAGGGGAGAAGGGGGAGGGGAGGGGTAGAAGAGAGAAGAGGAGGAGGAGCAAGAGATGGGTGGTTTTGCTTTCTGCATTTATGTGCAAGTCTCGCTTTATACAGATATACGAGTAAATACATATACATACAAACATACATACATACATACATACATAGATACATACATACATACATACGTACATACATACGTACATACATACGTACATACATATGTAATATGTATGTATGTATCTATAACTGGGTTACAACTCATTCTAGGTCACGTCGTATTTAATTGGCCTTTTCCAAACAATACAAACACACACACACACACACACACACACACACATGCATCGTTTTGGCAAAACAATTGCCCACAGTTTCAGGCAATTAGCTTAGATTGTTACCGCTAGGGAAGGAAAGGTATCTGCATACATATATGAATGTACATATACATATATATACATATATATATAGATCCTAACATACTTTATTCGTACTCTTCATTTAACTGACTGATAAGAATTCTAAAAGTTGATTAAGAATGAAAACATTTACGATAAGATGATTCCATTCTTAACTGAAATCTGTTTACACTGGTTATGGAAGGAGAAGTATTATAGCAGTAATTATCCTGAAAAACTAATCAAATTAGTCCAGTTTATTATTGAAAATTAAACATATTAAATTTACAAATTCAAAATTTTCAGCTTGAGAAAAAAAAAAATTTTTCATACAAAGTTTTTCTTGTACCGATTGTTCCTATAGCAGCTATATGATATAGTCAGAAGAAGCATATTAAACTCACAAATATCAAATTTCGTGGCATTCGGTTGAAAAACAACAGAGTTATTGAGTATAAACCATATTCATGACCGATCATTCCTATGGGAGCTATATGATATAATCGTCCGATCGGGATAATTCCGAGATATACAATGCCTGTTGATCCAGACGGACAGGGCTAGATCGATTCGCATATTCATGCTGATTAAGAATATATATACTTTATACAGTCACCCATAGGGTAACAGGGTATATTAAAGTCGCTAAAATGTATGTAACAAGCGGAAGGAAAATTTTTCGACCCCATAAAGTATGTATATAGCCATGTCCGTCTGTCCGTGACAAATCCTTTGAAGGAACCTCTACTTCAGAGGGCTCCAATTCAGTCAAATCTCGTCTGATTTTGAAAAACTATGTCTTTATTTGATTTTTAGAATCGCAGTTTTTAATTAGCATAAAAATCTGGAAAACTAATTTTCAACTCGATTTTCGCAAATTTTAACGATGGTTACACTGCAAAAAATTACGAAAATCCGGTCAAAATTTTTTTTCCAACTTATTTCAACTTTTAATGTAGTTTTTTAATACGGAAATTATCCAGAAGATTGATGTAAAACTTTTCAAAATCGGCCAAAAGATGCCCAACTTAAAGCCTATAGAACGGACAAATCCGTCGAAGGAATCTCTACTTCAGAGTGCTGCAATTCAGTCAAATCTCGTCTGATTTCGAAAAACTATGTCTTTATTTGCTTTTTACAATCGCCATTTTTAATTGGCATAAAAATCTGGAAAACTAATTTTCAACTCGATTTTCGCAAATTTTAACGATGGTTACACTGCAAAAAATTACGAAAATCCGGTCAAAATTTTTTTTCCAACTTTTTTCAACTTTTAATGCAGTTTTTTAATACGGAAATTATCCAGAAGATTGATGTAAAACTTTTCAAAATCGGCCAAAAGATGGCCAACTTAGAGCCTATAAACCATTGGTATAATCCTTCAAAAGGACAACGAACAAACTAATTTAAATATAAGAAAATTAATTAAATATAAAGAAAATATAATTTAATATAAAGAAAATTTATATTCAATTAATGAGGGTCGAAATCCTCCGATTCTGATTCCATAAAAGATCTCTTATTGGTACAGGGTATACTTCAGTCGCCAGGGACGACTTGGTTGGTTACTTCATTTTTTTTTATAATTTTACTTAATATTACCTACATAACTGCTAAGCACTATTAAATTCAATAAAAACTCATTATTTGATATGTCTAAAGACAAAAAATTTCGTTTTTACCCGTTGTGTAAACTGTTTCTTGACAGACTATATATATATATATATATGAATATATATATATATATATATATATATATATATATACATATATGTATATATATGTATATATTCTACTTATAACTATTGTTATCAAATATTTTGTACAATCAGAAAGTCTTTATTCTTACCAACTAGATAACGGGAATTACATCGACCATTTTACTTATTACAGTAAATATATATGTATGTATGTATGTATATAACAAATTATGTACCTACATTATACATATGCACATACATATGTACACACATAAATACATATATATGTAGGTATGAAAAACTTTTATTTGACCCCTCGTAACAAAATGGGCCAATGGAACAAAAAGAGGAAAATAACAAAAATCAAAGAAAAAAACTAGAAAAATCGGACGGCCGTGCCGAATATCGTATACCCTTGCAGTTTGTCTCTATATATAATTAACCAGAACCATTAAGGTGTATACGAGGGCTGCTATTTATATTGCGGGAATAGCAAATAGGATCAAGCTATAGCATAATAGTCAACGACAGTCGGACAGACAGGGGCTAGATAGACTTATCTATGCATGTTGATCAAGAATATATGTATATATATACATACATATACTTTATACAGGCGAAGATATGTACTTCCTTCTGTGCGTTGCAAACTTCTGACCAATATTTATATACCCCCCTCTGCAAGGCTATTAAAAAAAGAAATCGGGACAATAATTCTTTACTTTTCCCTAGCTTTTCTTCATTTTTTTGTTTGTGTTTTTGCCATCTAAAAGTGAATTGCACTTTGTCGTCGACAACATGGCGACAATTAACCCGCTTCTCCTATGGGGGGAAGGAGAGGGGAGATTAGAGCGACAAGTTGAAAGGTGGCTGCAGTAACAAAAGCAAAGAGAAAAAAATATATAGTCAAACCACTGACATAGATAATATATATACATAACAAAATGGAATGTTATTATTGAAATAAACTTTATTTCTTTTCTTTATCCCATTTATGAAATTAAATTTTCTATATTTTTTTGCATTTTAAGCAAACTTTTTATTGTACATATTAAAATAATGGGAAATCATATTTAAAGTTTTTTTTATAGAATTTACAGATAGTTATAAAAGCTTAGGGATAGAGATAGAGAGATAGATAGAGAGAAAGAGAGAGAGAGAGGACAAGCGAAAGAAGAACCTTTGCCAAGGAGTTGTAGTTGCTGGCAAAATCAAGACTAACAACAACAACAAAAAAAAAATGCTACACCTGACCACATCTAGGTGGTGGCTCCTCTCTCTGACTTGAACCTAGTTACCCCCCCCCCCCCACTCTATATATATATATACACACAAATGTATCCACCAATTGGATTCAGTTTGATTTATTTATGCAAAATTACGTGAATGTTACAAATCGGCGAACGATAGGGAGAAGCAAAACAAAAAAAGAGTGAGAAGATATATATGTATATATATATATATATATATGACAGATAGACTGAGTGACATTGCATGGATATAAGGAGATGGATATAGAATATTTATATACGTATGTACATATATATATATATTGGCCTGTCCCAATTTCCACAGTATTCACATGTCAATAAAATCACTGACAATATGTCGGGGGGATGGCAAACGAATTTGAAAATTAAATTGATTTATAATAATAGAACGTGATCACAATAAAGCAACAAAATAGTTAGCTATATGGTATTCCCAATTATTGTTTCATCAACAACTGGCATACGTATGTATATACATATATATATATATATAAAGTACATAAGTGTTAGCTTATCTAACCACCCACATACATACATATAACCCACTTAGTTCTTGTCATAAATCGTAGAGTCATTTATATGGTCTACTTGGCAAACATAACCCAGTTTTAGTTTCACTTTCGGTCGGTCAATTTGTATATATATATATATGTCCATGTGGTCTGTTCCTACTACAAGTAAATAAATCATATTTTCACAAAATCAAATATTAAATACTATTTAAATATTGATGAGACCAAAACCGAAAAGTAAACGCAACTAAATTAATTTAAATTAGTGCCGCGTTGTTCCAGTCACTATATACATACATACATACATACATATATATATATATTTATATATATATATATATATATGTGTGTGTGTGTTTTTAACTCATTTGGCACAAAATTAAATTAACACATATTGATTTTTATTTTATTTTTTCATGCTGAATTTTGTCTGTCTGTTGATGAAGTCGATCACAAAGGGAGTTCAATTTGAATGATAAGGCGGCTCTGTGGCTCCTCCTGCAATGTGCATTAATATCAACTATTTTCTGATGTAACCCATATTTCTATGTCTGTATCTACTATATAGGATAACTATATATGAATGTCATAATGAATAATTTACATATAAAAATGTTAATTTTAAATAATATTTCAGAGTAAATAAAATGAATCATTTAATAATAATAAAAAAAAACAAAAAATGAAGTAAGCACAATCGTCCTTATCGACTTGGAATATACCCTGTACCAAAAAGAAAAAAAAAAAAAATATTGCATAAAATTAAAAAAAAATATATAGTGGAATCCGGTTATAGGGACTCCGCTTATAACGTCCGTCCGCTTATAACAACGTGGAGGATGAGTCAGCATCAAGAGTCGTCCTGGCAGCCTTTAAGGCTGCAGAAGTTTTAAACAGATTTCTGCATTCCGATTTTAATAATAACGCTGTACTGTATTGTTATTATAGGTCAAAAATTGTTAATTACAGACTATTTAAATTAAGAATAAGAGAACCAGAAATGAATATTCTTATATAATGCTTATAAATATGCATAATATTACGTATACGACTTTTTATATTATTGAAAATTTATGAAGTTTTTTGTTTTGATTAAAAATATAATTTCTATTATTTAAAAATCTATTACGAACATCGCAACCATAAAAAAACAAAAAAAAAATTATTTTTGCCGCTTCCGGGTAGTACGTCTTCCGGATATAATGATGAAAATCGTCGGCGTCGTTCTAACCGGACTCTACTGTACATATAAAATTCTCATAACAAGGAAAAACAGCAAATACATGGTTTCTCCCTCCCTCCCCCCTGGAGTAAACGAAACTAATGCATCATTTGGGTACAAAGCAACGTGCGCATGCTATCTCGCTCACTCATAACAGCCGCTGCTGCACTTGGCAAAACATATGTATGTATATACTTATATTTCCGATATTTATTGTCCGATTTTAACGAAATGAACATGTCAGATGATACATATTAGCTATATAATTGAGAAATATGATAACTTTAAAAGAACTCTAGTTATTTATAATTGCGGGGGCGTAAGTGGGCGTGACAAAAACGTAAACTAGATACATATGCGTAGAAACTAGACAGATATGGACACCAAATTTTGCTTTAATAGTGCCTGAGATCTATGTATGTCATACAGACAGACTCAGCTATTGTTACTGATCAAGAATATATATATACTTTACTATACTTCTACCTGTTATATGCATACATACATTTGAATGAGTTTAATATACCCTTTATACCCAATGGGTAGTACAGGGTATAACAAACTAAATTCCATTTTAATATTTAATTTATTATTCATACATAAGTAATATTTAAATATACATAGTATAGCAACTTGTTATTGGTAATCTATCACAGAGTCTAGTAATATATACTAGATTTTTTAACTTGGAATAAAAATTACAATTTTAAAGATAAATTTCATTACTTAATGACATTTCCTTGTTTCTTTTGGGATTTCTAAAATTATCAAAAGGGGATTTCTCTATTCTAGCAAATTCTTAATATTGTAATCTTTTCCCTCTTCTTCTTCTTCTTATTCTTCTTCTTCCACTGTTTCTGAAAGAACACTGTGTGTGACTCATGATAATGTCATTTTCAGATAAAAACAAAAAAACAAAAAAAACAAAAAAACAAAAAAAACAAAAAAATCCAAGCTCATCTCATCATTGATGATGATTAAACTCCTCGTGTTGATAATGAGTCTTTGAACTGGAGGAGAACCGGTTATTTTAGCCGGTATATAGCCACCACCACCATATTATGTATTTCCAGCGATTCCACAAATCAAATGAAATCAACAACTTCGATCCAATCCAATTCAATTCAATTCAATATCCTCCTCCTCTCCTATCGAATCCAATTCAAACCAATTGGATTTCAAGTCAAGTACCAGTGATAAATCAAGGAAAATGTGAATGAAAATCATCTAGTAATCAAAAAATACACCAAATGACAAGGGAAAGAAGAAAGGAGGGGAGCGAAGGAGAAGATAAGAAAAGAAAGAATTAAACAAAAAAAAAAAACAAAGGAATAACGAAAGGAAGCAATTGGTAAAGCAACAAATAAAAACAGAAATGAAAGAAGAAAACAAAACAAAAATTTACAAATCATTCATTGACTTGCTGAATTTTGTATACTCTCTTTTTTCTTTAACAAAATATTTCTTTTAGAATTAATTAGATAAACAGTCCACACACTGCCTCTAGAAAGTGATCTACAGGTATAAAATATGTATTAACTATTTATTACACTACAAGAGATCATAACATTAATCAACTGAACGATTACCCCAAGAGTATTTTTAAATGGCAAACGTTTAAGCAAAATATGCATATGACAATTGCCATTGTAAGGGTATAAAAAGCAAATGATGATGACAACGCCTCTTTTACCTGATACCCCACCCCAACTCAAGGATATGCTACATGTGTGTATGTAAGTAAACATGTTCGTACAAGTTCGTATCCTGTGAATACTGATTTTTTTTTTCATTCTTGAGATTGAGAAACTTACCAAAAGTTTTGTTAACTGCTTGAACGACGTCCCCTCTCCCACTTGGGAATTGGTAGAAAGAACTCTGCCTTTGATCCGCAAGATAAGCGGCGGCGTATTGTTGTTTTTCTTTCTTTCTTGTTACTTACTCTAAAAAAAACAAAATACGTTTAGAAATTGCAATTCGGCAATTTTCGAACACTTTTCAATTTGATGTTCAATAAAATTTGGATTTTCTATTTTTTTTTTTCGTTTTACTTTTCCGCAAAATCAGCTGCAAAATGTCAGCGATATCATTTGGTTTGGCGGGGTAGATGAGGAGACTGAGAGGAGACTGAACACTTTAGGTGACTTGTTGTTGTTGTGATAAAACAAAAAAAATATATATATGTATATATGTATATGTATATAAAAAAAAGCAGGCTGACGTTGTAACGCGTGCAAAACTGTTTCTTTTCCTCTTTTGCTTTTTCTTTTTTTTGTTCTTCGGCTATTAGTACACGATGAAAACAAAGACAAATGTGAAATGTTTATGTGGAAAGGAGGAAAAACTTAAGTAAACCTTGCGAAAAAAAAAGAACGGAAATTCCTGCGCCTTATTCTCGAGTAGCAGCGAGTAAGCAATGAGGATGGGGGAGGTGGTTTATACACACAAACGTATGCGTATGTAAATTGTGTCCGATTCGTTACTATGTCGTGATTGAAGTGCACGTGCACTTGTCAATTATACTAATTATCACTTCCTCTGGAATTTGTATAGACGTTACCGATGCTTCTTTATTCCTGTCAATTCTTTTCTGCCTTTTCTCTCTTTTATTAATTTATTTCCGTTCGTGAAAACTCCGACACACGACCTCCCTACTTGATAACAAAAACAACACTGAAAATAGAGCTGGTGAAACATCGACGGTTATTTCAATGGCAACATCGATAACAATAATTTCATTATCGATGTTCTGCAGCCCTGCCTGACGGACGGCACACCCACTATTTTAATTCCCGCTTCACTGATTTAACCCACTATTCACTGCTACAGTTAGTCACAAAAGTTTACACTGTGACGTAAATTTCAGTAAGCCAGCCTAATTTACCAAATTAGCTTAGAATGGAAGTAACAAATGATGGAAAAATACCGAAATGAATGCGCAGACAATCTAGGGCTGTTGGAAATATTAAAACTTTAAAGATAGATAGCTAATAATATAGTTTTCAGAGTCAAATAATAAAAAAAGAATACTTTTGGGACTAGCTGTATTAAAGCCAAATCAGATTTTCTATATTTTCAAGAAAATACACGTTTCCGACCCCATAAAGTATATATATTCTTGATCAGCATCAAAAGCCGAGTCGATTTAGCCTATCGCCAGGCTGTTTTTCTGTTTCTTTACGCTTTTTAGACATTAGTCGTTGTGCACAATGAATAAGGCCCCGTAAATGCATAAGCATTTTACTACGTACATACGAAGTTGAAGTTTAAGCATTAGTTGGATCGGCGCAATATATAATATATAGCCGCCAAAGGAGTGATGGGTGCAACATGAGGATTGTATTTCTATAAATATTCTTTAAGCTATCGCTACTAAATTCGTCGTTTTTTACACGATTTATGCAAAGTTTCAGCTTTTGCACTAACTTTTAATCAGATTGGATTTATATTGTTTTTATAGCCGACGAATTACAGCTAAATAGGATAATTATAATTGATATAAATAAATTCTATATATAAATCGAAGTCAACCAAATAACACAAACTAAAAGTGAGAGAGACAAAAAATCTGCTTTGAAAGAAAAAAACTTGTGAGAGCGAGATGGCATGCTCTTGCCGACCGGCAATAGCGGCAAGATTAAGCTTACAGACGAGAGGGCTTGGTTCAAACTACGAGTGGTATCAGTGAAAAATATTTTATTTTTGTTTTTTGCTTTTCATTTTACACTTAAAGCATTTAATCGTATTTTCTTTTTTAAATCTTAGTCAATAAAAAAAAGCACTTGAAAACAAATTCTGTCATTTTATATTTCTTTTGATTTCAAATTTCCACGGTCATGGAGACAATTAGGCTGTGGCACAAGGGGCATGTACGGTGTCGGGTGATCTCCATGGGTGAGGCACAGTGGTGGCAGGTGGTGCAAATCCATATATTGCTAGTTGGTTGTGTGATGGGCTTACCCGATGAGATGCAAGCGGGAAAACGAGCACCACACTCCGTGCAGGAGGGAAAACTGTCAAAGAAATATTTGAAAATAAATGTGGAATATAAAGAGTAAACACTACTAACCAGTCGGGCACATTGACTGCACATGCATAGCAGGCCACAGTGTCCACTTTGTTGTCAATTGGTTCATTTTTTGCAAATATATTAACCGCCAACTCCTCGTAATCCTGCTGGCTCTTTTCAGGTAACAGATTCAGTGATTCCAGCTTCATGAGAGCCTTCGAACAAGTGCCAAAGGATCTGTCAGCACAACTGGCCAAGGCCAATAGACAATAGATATCCTCCACAGGCAGGACATCTTCGTAGTCGCGCAACCGTAGAGCAGTTATGACCGCACTGTGCATGATGCCAAAGCGTAACTGTCTCTGAGCCAGTAACATGAAATGGTATGCCTCGGCACAGTGCCACATCCGCTCAATACTGGCTGCATCCTCCAAACTGATTGAATCCAACAATGTATTCCTACCAGATGAATAATCGAGCTCCGGTGTGGCCACCGATTTGAGATGTTCCTCAGCCAGCAGAGCGGCCAATATGTAGATCTTTTTGATGCGCATCAGTGGAGCATGCTTGTCCAATTCTCGTTCAGCCAGTTTGGTGAGCAGGCGAGCTGCATCCAAATAACGTCCGGCTTTGCGTTGCAATTCAATGGCCTCCGTAAGGCGTCCCTCGTTCAGTAATTGTTGAGCATGCTTGGCCAGCAAGGTGTTAACCTGGGGCATCTGATACTTTTGAGCCAATTCCACCGCTTGACCCCACTGCCGCAAATTGACACAGGTATTGACGGCTGCCTTTTGATCGCCAAACTTTAGATAAGCCTGTACTGCTTCCGAGCACATTCCAACAGAGGCCAACATGTCGGCCAGCTTAGTCAGCAGTGGACTTTTGTCCGGCAATTTCTCCACGCACTTTTCCAGATCATCAAATTGCTCCAAATGATAGAGGGCGTCCATGAAACCTTCAATATAATGTGATTTATCATAGTATTCCTTGGCACTCTCCCATGACTTGAGATTTGCAAAATGATGTCCGATTTCTCGCCAAGCAGTCTCCATTTGCTGATCAGAGACACCGGATCCTCCCATGCGATAGAGCTGAACCACACGAAACCAATCACAAAGAGTCATACGGAGATCAATAGCCAGATCCCTAAGGTATATAAAAAAAAAAACAAATTATCAAAGTACCCAAAGAAATCATAATCATCTTGGCCTCCACCTTCGATCCGCATCCATATACAGTTTCTCGGCTTCTTCAAATTCGCCATAGAATGCGGATATCTCAGCCTTCTGTAGAACTTGGGAACTAATGTTCTTCAACCGTTTAATAAGTTTAATTCCCGGATAGTTGGCACAACGTACAAAAGCATTTTCAGCTGTGTCCAATTCAAGTTTTTTTAGCGCCGATTCGGCGAGCAAACGCCATAATCTTGGATGTGGATTGTCTTCAATAAATTGCTTTGCATCCTCCAGTCCCACATGCTCCAACAGATCATCTGTGTCTCGCAGGGACTTAACACGCAACTGTATAATGTGCGAGGAGTTCTGCAATTCTCCAATGCTAATGATGTCGTCCAGCAATACGCTGGTGATTTCCAAATCCTCAAAATTACAAATATAACCCGAGCAGGAAATTGGCTCTTCGGGATCATTGCCACGAAAGATGTACATGCGAGTCTTCTCCATTAGGGCCAGCAATAGCGGATTGTCCTTTGCCCAACTAACCGCCCAAACATCCTTTCGTTCCACACGACTAAAATTTAATTGGGTCTCGCGATTGTCATCCAAATCCAGTAAAGTCATCACACCCATTTGATCAATGATAGCGGCACGCCTACGATAAAAAAAATCCATTCTCAAATGAATGCCAATGTAGCTATTAATTCAACTCACGTGGAATTACAATTGATGGCCATTTTATAGACCTTGGCGTGCATTGTGTGGCGATTTCTAAGAGCCACATTCGCAATGCTATACTCGTTGATGACGCCCGATTCCCTTGCAACTAGAAGGAGTTTCTCAGATAATGCCAGGGCACATATTGGATCGTTGATGCCACATTGCTGGAACTGGGCATCGCTACCGCTAGCGCCGCCGCTACTACTACCGGTGTTCAACATCAAATCCTTTGCCATTTCCACACCCGTGGGTGTATCATCGATGTGAAAGCGTTTCTCCTTACGTGCCTTTACGCTGTGCAAAGTGGAGGAGCTCTAAAAAGAAACGATCAAGTCAATGCAGGAAAATTCTAAAGCTCCTTAATTATACCTTTGGTGTATGATAATGCCAAATAAGTATCTCTTCTTGGGATGCAATAGCCACATAACTTGTATTGATGCCCACAAAGCATGGACGAATGTCCGTATATTTAGCTAGGAATAGAAGAAACATATTAAGCTAAGATCACTTAGAGTATTATTTAATTACTCACAATCAACTGTTGTTCCAATAGAGTTACATAGAAGCAACTGATAGACTCTATCATCGCTGGTATTACTGCGTCTCTCCAGCATGCTGTGAGCAATCTCTTTAATATTATTACTCACACACTCCACACCCAGGACACAGTGTTCGGTGCTCGATGCAAGGCATAGAGTTGGTTCCACTTCCTTAAGAAAACTTTGATTGGATACAGTGTTCCAAAAGGTAATCACATTCGTTGAGGAATCCTTGCCACTGCTGCTGGTGCTACTATTGAGGAACACCACAGTCTTTTCGAAATAACACCAAATGTAATCCGGACGGATATTGGCAAAATATATGAATGAGTCGACAGCCATGGCAATGCGCAATGATTTACCCTCCCAGCTAAGCGAGGTTATATCACTTCCAGGCACTTTAAGTGTACGATAAAGCCGACCCAGCGGTGAATAGAAGCACACCTGATTTGTGTCTCTTAGGGATGCTGGTGTCACTGTATCCAGAGTTGTTCCACAAATGGCCAAAACACTGCCATCGTGATTCCATTTGGCGTCCACATTACGCATGCCAGTGTCAAATATTGCGGGAGCTGTAGGATGAACAGGGAATCATGATTATATTAATGGTAATCCACTAAATGTATAACGATTTCTCAACTTGCCATCATCATTTTCATTTCGCATAATCTGCACTTTCCCATTCTCGTAGCATATGGCCAAAACTGGACGATTTCGGCTATTGTATGAACGTCCACAACTAGAATTGACACTGAACCAACTAATGCTTGCAATTCGCATAGTTCTAGACGATGACGAACCACTGAGATTTACACACTGAATGTTGAGCTTCATCTGGCGGAGGGAAATATTGTATATACATATAACAATTTTATTTTTCTCGTGCTTACTGCAAAATTTCCCTGATTATCGTATAAATGACATTCACCATTGACCAGGGCAAATAGTATAAGACGATTGTCGGGGCTCCATTGGACATCAGTGAGATGTGTGCTTTTGAGTTCTTTGCCAAAAATGCGATTACCATCGACAGAGCCAACAATAATGGCACCATCTTCATAGACAATGCAGATTCTGGCACCATCTGATGTCCAACTCATGCCAGCCACTGTGGATTTTTTACGATCATTGGTCATCTCCTCATACCAAGAGCCCTTATATAGCATCCAAACCATAATCACACCATCCGTGTCCGATGAGGTCAGTTTCTGTTGGGCATCGTTCCACGTTACCACTTTGACAGACTCCTTGTGGCCATCCAATGTCTGATTCATTGACAAATTCGAAACGGCGGCAAGTCCACCCTTACTCTGACCATTGGCAGCTAGAAAGACAATTGAACCCAATATCATATTTGTTACTACATATTTATGTGTACTTACCTTGGTCCAATTTTAAGACCTTAAGCAATCCCTCCGAACCGGCCACTGCAATGTATCCCTCTTCCTTATTCCAGGCAATGCAATTGAGTTTGACATTATTGGGAATGGCAATCTACGACAGCAGACAAGATTTATCTTGTTTTGAATTTAAAATATTTTAAAAGAGTTACAATTACCTTTTTGCTCAAATAGACAAACATTTTGATATCTATTTAATTTATTTTGTTTGCCTTAGGCCAAATCAAACTGTTGCCATGCCAATTAACATTTCCCCTTGGTTCGGTTTCATTTTGTTTCTCAGGCTGCGCAAGCGCTTTGCACTTAACAAAAAAAATTATAATTTTTGTATTAAAATTTAGGAGTCTCTCCTATCCATCGACGTCGGTGTATTTTTGTTGTAGTGATTTTCGGTTTCTTACAGTTTTCATAAAAATTAACATACTTTTTAACGCAATGGCGGCCCCATTTTTGGCCACCGATTTGTACAAAATAACTTTTATTTTGACTTTCTGCAGACGACATTACACTATTGTGATCTGGCAACACACATCGACAACGTCGACACTAATTTTAAATTTTCCAGCACTTTACTTCGATATCGATAACTTTGGCATCGGTAGGCAATAGAAATTCAAATCATAAAAAAGAAAACATTTTCTTTATACGTTATTTGTTTATTTACTGGACTTACATTCAGACTGACTAAAAGATGATTCATGTTAACAATTAGCATATGCCAATCTCCAGTATTTATGTGCTGTAAATTAAAGATAAAAATAAAGTAATTTTCTTTACGAATTTATGACTGTCTTGTGTCATATTATTATCAGGAAGATAGCTTATCAGAGCAACAGTAATTCGGTATATTGATCCAATACTGAGAGTTTCTTATCTTGATTTATTGAAAACTATTAATTATAAAAATTCGATATTGAAGCTCATTGACTAGGTCGAAACAAATTGCACGTATCATAAATCTGTACCCTAAGCCAGCCGAATTCCCCTGCGATAGAGTTCGTAGACGAACTTGATGGCCATTAGCATATATATAAGCAAAATTAAGACGGATGCCTCATCCGAACGTTCCTCTGGATTAAGAAAAATATTCACGCCTCCAGTGAGGACATTTGCAAGAAGAAAGAAAACTAAACCGTTCATATTCAACGATTCGCATATAAGAAAATGTTTAGGTTTATCAGTTTTCGTTTTTGCCGTTGGCAGCAATTTTCCCATCTCCTGTGTATCGTTTAAGGATATCGTGGAATCCATGGGCAATACGCTATTGATTATAAAATCACAAGCAAATAGACTCAACCACAGTATGGTTGACATAATGGCGAAAGTCCATACGACATAGCCAAAATTGCAAGTTACCCGAGAAATGCCAAATGCAAAAACACTTATCACTACCACAATCCAATTAATTATAACCAGATAGAGTAAGCGCTTTAATTTGATAACCATTTCAGAATAGGTTAGCAAAGTGTTATTCCTGGACACCAACCAACCGTTTAGGTAGATAGATAGCAGATAGATAACCACAAAACCCGATAAAGAGATTAGTCCCTCTCGATTGGCAGCAAATAAATTTAAACGGGGCACATCTTCATCCATAACATATTCCGTAAGACCTAAACTTAAGGCCAACTGATGGACAATAAGCAGACCTGAAATGAAATGGGAATTTAATTAATATATTTATTTTTTTACTTTTTGAAAAGTTGTTTATACTTACACATCGATATGGGCAACAGTTGGAAATTCTTGCGAGCCAGCCGGCTTATTAGAGAGCCGAATAGTTTGGTCAATCCCAAAGTGAAAAAGGCATTCAAATGCTCGCCATACTCATGCACATCCTGACTGTAACCAATCATTACAATCGATATCGTCCGGCCTAGGCCGAGTAGTAAAAGTGGCAGAGAGTACAAGAAACTGCGTCGAAGATCGGCATTATTGGTTGAACGTTTCGACACTAGACCCATTGTTATAACAAATAGTCCAATACCTGTATCCATGAGTTGGGCACCATACCTCCTAGTCTTCCGATATGGCCGATAAAAACTTGGAAAGTCAATTGCCAAAATACAGATGGCCGTAATTAGATGTGTTAAGGCTCTAACCAAGGTGAACATGGTCGGTCGGTTGCCGCCCAGGTCAAAATGCAATCGACTCTGCGCCCGTTTTAATGCTTGGGTGCCAAAAATGAAGCATACGGATAATATAATCATTATGGCCACATAATGTGGGCAATAATCACTAGCCACGGTCACCAATAGAACACCCGGCCCAATGATTAAAGCAAATTCAATGCCAAAACATAAACTCTGTAGCTTATGGGTAAGCACACGCGCAACGAGTACACCCCAGAATATACCAAAAATAAGTAATACAGTGTCTGCACTCTGTTCCAGTGACTGGATCGAACGTTTGTTATGGAGAGCAATGTTAGTTAGATTTTCAAGGGGCACCTTGGCCCCCTGATCGAGCTTGATGGTGGCCAGCACCGCTCCGTTTCCCATTACAATTCACCGAGTACTGACGTAAAAAATACCTTTTCATTGTAGTTTAGTTGGCCAACAACGAAATGTCCAACACTTAAGCCAAATATGCTGATAAAAAACAACAAAAAAAATATAGGTACAAAAAAAAAACTTAATCAGTTATGGTAAAGCTTGCACGAACATATGGACGGACGCTTTCTACGTAACAATAATAATTCGGAAATGGCTAATTCAAGCTTATCAATATATATATGATAACGAATTAAGAAGGTTAGAATACACTATTAACGGCCATGCTTCAAAATCATGCTTATATTTTGTCAGCAGCTTATTCATTACTGCCTAAAAACCTGATAGTTAATCACGTGGAACTTGTAACTTTTTAAAGTTAACAATTTACAGGGGCTTTGCTTGCTTTACTTATGGCATCCAAATTTTTGTTTTTTAAATTTGGCCGTTACTACTCAACTGCTTGTTAAATTTGCGCGCATTTTGATGCGATCTGGCAAGATCTTTGCCAAAGTAGCTCGCTGATGTGGCAACGCTTTTAGCAAAAAAGGGCTCGCCGGTCGCAAACGGACAGCGAAGTTGTTTGTAGCAGCAGCAGCAGCCAGAAAGTTAAGCAATAAAGATAAAAGAAAGAAGCATGCTACGAAAGCCAAATTGGACACAGTGCAAGTGCAATAAAATATTGTTGACTATGTAGTGCCGCCGACAGCAATTAAGCTGACTAAGTACATATTTGCATCAACGGCATCTACTGTGGGTGAAGGTGAGTTGCCATTCCAATTGCTTTTTGTTTTTGTTGTTCTTGTTGTTGTTTGTTTTGTGGGAGAGTGACGTCACCGATGAGATTCACCAATCAGCATGCTGCTTTTAAGGGGCTTGTCCGCCCACGTAGAAACTATGACGTAGTTAACAGACAAAGTCTCGACGTCGACATTGGCGTTTGCGTTGGCGATGACGCTGACGCTGACTTTGCGTCTCATATTGATTTCTGTTTTGCCTAAATAAAGTCACGTGCATCCACGCCCACGTCGGCAGTCTTATAACCACACCACAACACCACCCCAACCCCAAAATCTCTGGTCCACATAACTCCGCCAGCACCTTGCCACTTGGTTTCTCTCAGCTGGCTTGCGTGCGGATGGGGATCATTGTGCTTCCGCCGCTACCGTTTCAGTCGCTTGTACCTTCGATAGCTTTAATTTGTTCAGTTTGTTGCCAACAACGCAAGCGGCCAGAACGAAACGCGGAAGTAAACAGATAATTTTATTTAATTGCTATATTTTGTTTTTGTAAATGCAATTTACGTAACGACAAACAACAATAATAACAAGAAAACCCCAAGACCCATTGCCAACAAGTTGTGTACGTAGAAATTTATGTTCCCCGAGTTTTAAATGAAAGTCGGGGGTATTTTATTACTAAATATATATATATATACATATATATATATAAGTATATATGTACGTATGTATATATAGTATGAGATGTTAGTCTTCGATTAGAAGTAAAAAAAAAAGAAACAACAAATATCGGGCGCCGGGGTTTATGTGTAATTATACGTGAATAACCTTTGGTCTGAATGCCGTAGACAGAACGAACAAGGAATGCGTGATAGATTAAACGAATACCCTGTAACTATAAAACAAAAAAGAGCTTATACAGATTGCCTTAATGCTAGTATAATAAATCATTCTATTTAATTAAATTTGGCTCTCTCACTCTCTCTCTCTACTCAATAAATTGTTTTTTTTATAGGGCATCTCTTAGCCGTCTCCCTAATTATGAATACTTACGAAATTTTTATTACAACGCCGCATCGCATGATCAGGAATCATGCAACATCCCATACATATAATCACATCGTCGCACTTGTTGCACGCCGGCGTTTAGTGATATGGGAAGGGCAAACATTTGCCCAGAATAAAAAAGTTATTACAGTCGCATATTGATTATAATTAATCAGCATAAGCACTCATTGACCGACTACCACTTGAACATTAACAATTGTTGTCGAATTGTTTTTCAAATTTTTGCCAATTACAACATTCTTCAAATTCGATAAACTGTGATATATGATAACATACATATAAGTACATATGTGATATGTATATTCCATAAAAAGTTGATTGAACTATAGAACAATGTAAGTGGATCGTATCGTATATGTATGTATGTATATGTATATATTCACACCTATATTCGAGTATATATACTACATACATATATACTTCAATTTCACAATGGAAGTGCAAAATGCAAATGAATGTTTTTCTCACAATATGTACATATATACATATATGATTTCCTCATGTTTGCACTTCAGATTTGTAATCGAATTTGTGTGTGTATAAAGGTTACAATTACAATTTGTTAATAAGCTGAGCAAATAAAATCAAATATTTTCTTCAATCATTCCCCTCCCTTCACTTGGGTTTTTGCAATGCAAATTTCAGCTATTGCATTTAAAAATCAAGAATCAAGAATATTTATAGCCTATAGCCTTATACACGTGTACATGCATTTTTATCCCAACACAAAGAAATAATTAAGAAGAAATATATGAAATGACTTTTAAAATACCCTGGAATATAGTGAAATATTTAAGTTAAACAGAATTAAGTAATATTATACTTTGTGATTTCAAAATTGTTGTCGGATAACCTTATATACCTTCTTTTTTGTTTTGTTTTTTGCTTTAACTGTGATTATCATAAAAGTCAAGTTGAATGTCTTTCTTTTGTGGGCCAATATACTTATGTATATATGTATATATATATATGTATATATGTGTGTGCATATGTAGCATATATGCATTTATGCCGTATAATATACTACGCAGCATTTAAAATTTTTAAATATTTTTAATGAACTCGAACCAGTTTTTATTTTTAATATAATGTATAATGATTCAACAGATGCATAGATGTGCACACTCCCCCTTTTTCAAATACACTAGATGTGGTAAATTGGGATAAAGTATAACGCATAAAATGTATATCCTATATATCTTCAGAATCAATGTAGAAATAAATAGCTCTTCTTATATGAAATAAAGTCTTAGTTATTGTTTATTAAACAAAATTAAAAAAAAAAAAAAAATCTTAAAGAGATATTAATGATAATTGCTAAAACCAAATTCAGTATTTATCTGGATTGTTCATCGAGTAAATTGTTTAGTGTATTACAAAATTCGTTAAAGTTAAAGCTTAAAAAAATAAAATCAACTGCCGTCTACCAATTATTTAAATTTTTATAATTTGCATGTGACTTTTCGCTTTCGGTTTCTTTTTTCTTCTGTTTTGTTTCTTCGTGGATTTGCTTTATAAAAATGTCAGTCAAAAATATTTCTAAATATTGTTTCAAAGTCAATGGAAATTTTTTTTTTTTTAGCTTTTTTCTTTCACATTTGGTTGATATTGGTTTATTTATATTTATAGCCAAGGTAGGCATTGTCAGTGAGATGCTGAATGAACGCCCACACGTGAGTGTTTCTATATCAACAGATATACTATATATGTATATAGATAGAAGCTTAAAGACGACAATGTGGCAAAGAATTATGTGTATCTATAATAAATATATTTATACGCGCATGCATATATATGTATATGTATCTTCATATGTACATATATATATATATTTATATTCTTAGAATTATTGTTATAAGCAGCTATTATTCATAGGCAATGTGAATGAGAAATCATTATTGAAAACTTGGTCAATGATAAGCAAATATTCACCTACATACATCTACATATGTATGTATGTATGTACATATATATACATATCTATATATACATATATATTTTCGCGTATATTTGTATACAAATTGATTTATATACATATATTTATGTTTTTATAAAGAACCGAACTTGATATACTCTATTTTACGATTCATTCTTCTTGCTTAAATTGGTAATGTAATTCTAATCATTAAAAATTTTTCAAATATATCTTAAAAGACCTTCAATTTCAATTAAATTAATTACTTATCAATAGATTTTTAAGTCCTTTTATTACTTCTTGAAAACTGTATGGCTTAATTATCTTTTATAGAGTTCACCCTAATCCAAGTACTAATTACTTTTTTATGATTTTGAAATACTATAGGATTTGCTTTAATTATTCTATTTAATGTTGAATAATTCTATAGCGTTTAATTTAATTAATATTTCAATTACTATATTTAAAGATTTTATAATACTTTTCCTGAATTCTAAAACTTTTTACTTAAAATGTATTTTCTTGAATATAACTAAAAATTTTGTTAAAATCTATCAAGAGTTTTGTACAAAGTTTTCCTAGGAATCAGAAGCCAAGATTTAAAACTTTTTATAATTTGTAAGCTTTTCAGGAAATTAGTTTTAGAAAATTAGAATTTTATATTTCTAATGTCATAAATTGTTTAGACAAAATTTTTCAAAGATTTTTAAGAGTTTCTTAAAAGTATTTTATAAATAATCTTTTTTAAATTTTTTTGAAAGCGAAATTTTCAAATGGAATTGATAATATATTTTTCAAAAAAAAGGAAATCCCAAATAGATTTAAAATTAAGAATTAATAAAAATAGGTTTATTACAAAAGAAATATTAAATAAAAGTCTCAAGTTTAAACACGCTTTTTAAATTAAATAGATTTGGTATATGATACTTATGATAATGCAGTAATTTTACTATAATGCAAGTTATATAGTATATATATATATATGATTCCTACTTTATAGTTAAATACAACTCAGTGTAGTTCTGATTGGGTCTAGACTTTTAAATGTCAAGGCTAACGTTTAGTTAGTTGTCAGTCAATTGATTGCAGTGGCAAAAAGTTAGCCGGACGGCTAGCCAAAAAAAAGACAAGATCGGATCGCATCCGCACCCGCATCATCCATATTCCCATAGCCAAAGTGTCTGCAACTTCCCTGTTCGTCCCCCCGCCCCCGTCGCTCTGAACATTTGGCGTTCGTTTCTCTCCAATCAGCCGGTTTTGTCTTATCAGCTGTTGCTACTGTTGTGCCTCTAGTTTAGTATAGTTTTGTTGTTATAGTTGTTGTTATTATTGTTGTTGTTGTTGTTGTTGTTGTTATTGTTGTGCGCCAGTCTCGACGTCGGTAGTAAATTTGTCGGCATTTCGCATCGCTTCAATATATTTATGTATGTATATATTTGTGTGTAATTTTTTTTTGTTGCTATTTCTTTTCAATATACACGCACACACACACCTGCACACATAACAGCCACAGACACACACACACACACACACAGCATATAGAGAGGTATATTAAAAGCTCTTTATATTTTTTTTTCCTATATATTTTCACTGCGCTGCCGCGCCTTCGTCTTCGATAGTCGAACCGTCAGCCAGTTGATTAAGTTTTGTCGATTTTCAGATACTTTTTGGCGCTCGTCGCGAACGGATGTGTGTTTAAGAGTGTGTGGTTGTGTGTGTGTATTATTAGCTGTGGTTTACTCTTGTATTTTTGTTTATATTTAATTTCAATTTAATTCCTTTCTTTTTTTTAATTTGATTTTTCTTGTGCGCGTTGTAAAACTTAAAAAAAAAAAAAAATACAAATTACCAGAGGCTCGTTCTCTGAATTTACACCTTGTCTCCACACCCTCCCGCTGTTCCTTCTTTCTCTTCAAGTAATATAAACAAGTGTTTAAAAGTGTTATAGTTGTAGTTGTAGTTCTTATCGGTTTTTCGGTGTTTTTATCATCAAAATAAGGTAAAGAAGCCGCCACCACCAAAAAATTAACGAAGAAAAAATAAACTAAATATGTCAATTAATTTATTAGAATCATAAAATAATTGTAAAATTTTATTATTATTATTTTTTTTTTGATTATAAGGTATTATGTATGTTATTTGTGTAATATGTATTTAAAAATTTGCACTAAAGTGTAAATTGTTTAATAATGTGAAGTTGAACTATGCCGGCAAACATACTTAAATCTTTGCCGGCATAGTTAAACTTCAGATTTTTAAATATTTTTGTTTTATTAGTTTCTTGAAATTTCCTGGATTTGTTGGTGGCAGTCGACGTTTATCCCATTGTGTGTGTGTGTGTGTGTGTGTCATATCTTATCAACTTATTCTGGTTAACATACAGTTTATGGGACATCTATCAATAATTTCTTATCAGTCTTAACTGAAAGTACCTACATATATGTATACACATGTACACACATATTTATACATAACAATAAAACAAAATTTGTGAACACTTTTTTTTTTTGTTACTATTTTTAATACTAATTAAGAAGTCATTTGACGCATAGTAGTTATTTAAACCCTTTTAGCCAAAATTTTCCAAATTTTTAATCCATTATTATTATTATTTTTAAGTACATTTATTTGTATGTTTAGTATGGCGAGGAGTATGTGGAAAATTTCCATTTTGCCTGGTCACTTTGACATTGATTCTCTGACGTAGTTCAAAAGGAAATAATCAAATTTAATATGTATTGTGTAGTAAATCATATATGTATATATACATAAATATGTATGTACATTTGGCCCGTCCCGATCATTAGGGTTTCTTATCAACATCTAATTCCCCCAATGACGCTACACGGCTATACTTGACCTTATATTACAACTTGGCGACAATCGCAACATTTTTTCATAATTTATATATTGTGTACATTGCTTTCATATTGAAATTGGCCTATAATGGAGCCAAAAGAATACAAAAATAAAAAAAACCCAAAAAGAACAAGAAACAAGTTCCTTAGCCTCTAAAAATGAGTGATGTGGCTTTTTCGATACCCTCTAAAAAACGTGTAATAGTATGTGTTTTTTGAACATTTCTTTTTTTTTTTCTTCCTTAGTTGCGTTCGGGCTTATCTAATTATATAAGTGTGTACCTATCTAGAGTTAATGGGAATAAATATTTTTATTTCGATAGCATTATATATTCAAATGTACATGTGTATATGGGCAAATCAGCTGACTAAATGTTTTAACGAAAACTATTCCAGCTGTAACTTATGTTAAATTAATCTTTTGTTTTGTAATTGAGAACTTCTACCAAAGAAATCAATGATATACATATATGAAAGCCATTATTATATTATTAAAATGAATCATATTATGGCAAACTATACGAGCAGTTAGCCAGATGATTTAAGCTCTTAAGAAAACCAAACCAAAGTTTCTTTCAAATATATTAAACCTTGGTTTACATATAAAAATAAATAGGTAGACAGGTATATATATGCTTCAAATTACATAAGTACAGTGTATACCCTTATAAGGTACTATGGGTACAGGGTACAAAAACAGAACGATAAGCAAAAAAAAAAAATATATATAAGTATATATATATGCAAGTGTGTGAGTATGAAGAGGGCTCGACCGTTAGACCGGCAAAGTGCCAGACCCCCACATAGAAGAGTACAAAGTCAAAGTATACCAAATACTTACATATATATATATATATGTGTGTATATATGTATATGTACATACACTTGTTTTGTATATATGTACATACATATGTATATGTATGTATATAGAACCACGTACATTAGAAATATTTTTTTTCCAGATTCTATCGCTTACTATACCATTTGGCAGTAATTGTTTTTCACTGGAACAAAGACATTTTTTTGATAATGAAAAAGGGTCCAGAATCTTAGTAGCTTATTAGTTAAAAAAAAAAATACTATATACATATATATATATATATACATATATGTACATACATATATACATCTTTTTTTTTAGACTTGTAGTATTATGCAACATTTATGGATAAAACCCTTAAATGTTGAAAATTATCTAATCTATTTTCTATTATCTTACAATTAACAGCAGCAACAACATGACCGAGGGCAAGAATTTACCAAATTCCAGTGCGGATGTGCCATTCCGTAGCAAGGAGCTGCGTAAACAATCACTTATACAGCACACTGGATTGGTTGGTGTCATTGATGAGGGTACCAAGACGATAGGTTTCTCAATTTATACAACACCCGATTTTAAAGAGATAGCCGCTCATCGTGTTGAATTGAGTGTTATAACGCCACAAGATGGCTGGTATGAACAGGATCCCTTGGAGATAATGTCATCGATTAACAAGTGTGCCGAAGAGGCTATTAAACAATTGCCAGATCAGGGATTCAATGTTAGCGATATCAGCACCATTGGCATTACAAATCAACGTGAAACGACAATTGTTTGGGATGCTGTCACTGGTAAACCATTATATAATGCCCTCGTCTGGAAGGATATACGCACTAGCACCACTGTTGAACAGATTTTAGCAAAAGTACAGGATCCAAATCATTTTAGAAGTAGCACCGGTCTACCCATTTCCACATACTTCTCGGCATTAAAAATACGTTGGCTCAAGGACAATGTACCAGAAGTGCGACGGGCATGTCGTGAAAATCGTTGCAAGGCGGGCACTGTAGACAGTTGGATTGTCTGGAATCTAACTAATGGTAATCTATATCAACTACAATCGATTGTCATCAAATTAAATATGAATTTCTAATGTTACAGGTGCATTACATATAACGGACGTGACAAATGCCTCACGTACACTGCTTATGAACCTCGAAACCCAAAACTGGGATCCCGTCTTGCTAAAAACCTTTGCTATTAAAGAGGAAATGCTGCCAACTATACGCAGCTGTTCAGAAATTTTTGGCAAAATTACTTCGGAACGAAGTGTACTACGTGGCTTAACATTGAGCGGCATTTTGGGTAATCAGCAAGCCTCATTGCTGGGTCAGATGTGTGTGAAACCTGGTCAAACGAAAAATACGTATCGATCTGGTTGCTTTCTTTTATGCAATACAGGTGATAAGCCTGTCTTTTCGCGTCACGGCCTATTAACCACTGTTGCCTATAAACTGGGACCAAACGCACCAACCATTTATGCCATCGAAGGTGCCGTTTCTGTGGCGGGTCATGCTTTATCTTGGTTACAACACAAAGTCCGTATGCTGCCCGATTCACGTGATGCTGAGAAATATGCCGAAATGGTGCCAACATCGGGAGATGTTTATTTTGTGCCTGCTTTTACCGGTTTATATGCACCATATTGGCGTCAAAATGCCAGAGGCATTATTATCGGTCTTACCCAGTTTACGCGTAAGAATCATATTGTGCGAGCTGCATTGGAGAGCATCTGTTTTCAGACCCGTGACATTCTTGAGTGCATGCATCAGGAGTGCGGCTATGAAATAAATAAATTACATGCCGATGGTAAATTAATAACAAATAATTTACTAATGCAACTGCAGGCAGATACAGCTGGATTGCCTGTATTTAGGTCTCAATTGATGGACTCCACGGCATTTGGTGCGGCCATGTGTGCCGCGCAAGCGGATGGTATAAATTTATGCAAATTTGAGCCCGATAAACGTTATTACGAGAATGTCCACTATGACACATTTTTGCCCACAACATCCGAATTGGAGCGCAAAGAGCGCTATGACAAATGGAAACGGGCAGTAGAACGTAGTCTGGGATGGGTTATTAAACAGAAAAAGACACGGGAACATACCGAGGAGAACTATCGTATGTTATCCTCATTGCCAGCTAGCATATTCCTCATCACTTCCTTTGCCATGCTTGTCCATTCGCTAGCGACTGAGGCCATAAATCCATGAATGGCAATGAGTTATACATTACATTACGATTTTTTCTTTCGGTTGTGATAATTAGCCATTTTTGGTGTTTTTTTTTTTTTATTTCTTACAATATTGTATATATACATATAGTTGTATTTCCAGAGATAAAACAAAAAAAAACAAAAACTGTTCCAAATACCACAGACACACATGATACATGTGCTTATGAAACTATGTAAATAGTTGCAAAAAAAAATATAGAAGAAAAATAAAATCCAAAAAGTCATTTCCGTAAGTTTCTATTATAACTTTTAAGTATTCAGTAGCCATGTTTTTATCTTATCATTATAATTATTATTATTATTAAATAGAGTGTGTTATATTTTGTTGCATATTTTAATTTTGTGCATTAAGCATATATTAGCCCTAGGTCAATTGACGATAAATTCAATGTATGTCTGTATATAAGCTCCAGTGCAAACTTATTTGTCAAATTTAAGTACTTATACCTATACATATGTATATATATATACAAATATATTTGTGTATATATTTATATATATATATATATATATTAATTATAGATACCAATACGAAAACTGTATACATAATAAAACGACTTATAATTCCGAAGAATTTCGCAAAACTTTCATATCTCTTGAATTGTATCAACTAATCTATATCTTCATAATGATTGAATTTCTCCTTGCAAGTTAAACAATAACAATTGCAAAAGAAGTTTAAATATACATAGTATATAGTATATAGGCGATTCGCATGTCGCTTGGTTATCAGCAACGGAAATGTCAGTATCAGTTATAAATAACTTAGAATCAACGATTGCTTAATTACAGTGGGTGTGTTGTGCGTCTTGTACTCAAAAAGGGTGTTTAAAACGATTATCTAACAATTTTAAGGTGTGCCAGTTGCTAAAATAATATAGATATATATGTACATATACATACATACATATGTATATACAAAACAAAATACAAAATAAACAGAAATCCAGGATATATTTGTATGAGGCACATGAAACATGATATAACGCAGAAAATTTGTTAATGCATATATTTAATTATCAAATAGCTTACTAGAGACATTAAATATAAATTAAAAACAAACGTGATAGGAATATTAAACAAACTTAGAAAAAAAAATAAGCGAAAGACAAGACACCTTTAATGTATGTATAACAACATATAGATAAATCTGATAAGTAGAGTACAAAATGTAATATAAATTTAGGTTTTATAAATAGTGAAATTTATGTTTAAGTGATAATATTGGAATATTTATGTTTGGGTTAATGAAAGATTTTCCTTTGAAAACAACCTGTGTGTGTGTGTGTGATTGTTACTGTGTGGCCTTTAACACCGTGGCTCATTTAAATTGGATCTTTAGATTACCATACAGTGTAACACACACACACACACACACACAGACTAACACACACTAATCATGGAGTTTTCGTACACGTACGTACAGGTTGCTGGATCATTCAACAGCCTTTTTCATCCAGGTAGCCGATGAGCAGGGAAAAACAAGGTAACAAGAGCCATACAAAAACAAATGCTTCTCTCTTTCTTTCTTTCTCTCTCTCTCTCTCTCTCTCTCTTCACAACAAAGAAATTGATTTTCTCTGTACGACTGAGTGGCCAAGTGGTGTGCGTCTTTAGAATTTTTGTTTTCTTTTTTATTTTCTTCTTATTTTTTTTTTTCTGAATCAGTGCAAGAACCGGAATTTGTTTGAAGTTGAAGCGCGCGTTCGGGCACCTTTTTGGGCCTTTATTCACATATAGTATGTGGAAAAGCAGGTACGGATTGGACTAATAGAAGATATAGAGTTACATGTTTTAAGATTTGCAGCCCTTATTAATTTATTTTCGGTTTTTCTTTTTTCAAATGAATTTTAATCGAAGAATTGCTTTTATTTTGTTTATTATTTTGTTAACATTCATTTATTCCATTTATTCAAAAAATTATAATTATACTTTGTTCTGGAGATCACAAATTTTTAAAATGATGATTATTTTTATTTTATTGATTTAAAACAAATAATTAAGAGAAAAAAACATTTTCTTTTCTCTGCAAAATTCTCATAAAATTAAGTTTCATCATGATCGTTGGAGTATAATAGAAATTTGGCATTTTCATTTTAAAATAATCAAAAGGAGAGTAATTAGGTAGAGTTAGTTAATGTATTAACACTATAACACTATAACAGTATATATACTCTATATATATATGATTTGGATTTCTTTTTAAAACTTCATAATACAGTTTTAAGCATATACAAATTACTTTCCATTTAAAAAGTGGCATTATCATATCTTTTCTTGAACCGATTGTACTTCTAGATGTACATATGTATGTGAGTCACTTGGTTATTGCGATATACCCTAACCGATATCAGGCCGTCCCTGTATGCATCTATGTATGGATGATGTTTGCTTGTGTGGGTGTATAGGTTTGCAGTTCGCTCAAACCTAGGTTGAGCTCAAACCGTTTGGATTGTGGTTCAGTTTCTTTTCAGTTGATACGATCCTCTCCTGCCGCAAGCAGCAGTTGTGTTTGAGTTGCGTGCTTGATCGGTTTGTCCGGTTTTTCGCTTCGTTCTGTGCGGATCAGTTTAATTTTCAGCTCATTTTTCATTTCTGTTTCTTTGTAAATTTTGTGTTTTTTTTTATATACATATATATTATTGCTGTCTTCATATGTGTGTGTTGTTTTTTTTTTTGTTTTTGGTGTATAATGTTCGGCGGTCAATCTTTTGTTTATGTTAATTCGAATAGGTTATTTATTTATATTGATGGTTGGCAATCGCAAAGGCAAATATTGCCGCATTAGCAATAAAATTAGCCAATTTATGGTGCATGAAATTCGAAGCGTGAGAGCCAAATGAGCAACAACTAAAAGTTCCTGATCCGATCCACACTAACGAGTATGTGCCAGTGTGTTTGTTTGTGTGTATATATATATGTATGTACATATATGAGTGTGCGTTAAGCATTTGAAGTTAAAGGGTCAAACCGGTTTAGCCAGCGCCAGTTAAGAGGCAGTTAGTCATGGAGGCAACAGCCACGGCAACGGCAACGGCAACATCGGCATCGGCATCCTTGCAACGTGTCGCCTCACAATCGAGTCTTAGTCTTACTCAGGAACAGGCTCAGCAGCCTCATGTGGTTGTGGCGGCGCCTCATCACTATCATTATATACAATATCCGGCGCATTATCAGCAGCAGCAGCAGCAGCACCAGCACCAGCACCAACAACAATTCCAACAGCAACAACATCTGCAACAGCAACAACAACTCCAATTGCAATTGCAACAGCAGCAGCAGCAGCAACAACAGCAACAACAACTGTCATGCCAATGCCCCTGTTCCTGCGGTAGAGCATCATCCCAGCAACAGTCGCAACAGCAAATACAAAATGCCGCCACACCCGCCTCCGCTTCCATGGCTGTTGCTGTGGTAGTACATCAACAGTCACCGACTCCGGCCACAGAGCAATCTCAGACAAATCTGCCGCTCAAGGCCCAGTCAGCCCAATCCCTGCTTAATCATTCCTATCAGGCTCTGCATCAGGATATCCAGCTGGATACATCCGTTGGCACAACCAGCTGTGATTGTGATTTGGAATGCAATTGCCCAGCCAATGGAGTTGGGACAAATGTTGGCTCTAATGGCACTTCTCTGGCCCAACATAAACGTAGTTTACTGGCAGATGCTATGCTCGGTGCAGATGAAATAACAGTCAGTGAATCGGACAATAATAGTACCATGATCAAAAAGAAGAAACCACGCTCCAATGGCGGTGCCGGTCAATTGCCATCCAAATTGCATCCATCGGGTGATAGTTGCAATGATATCTATCATGATACAGAAATGGATGAAGGAACTGTGATCTCATCAACTGCTGGTTCTGGAAGAGCTGGTGGTATTAAATCGCAAAATCTTGATGATAATCGACCACCTCTACCGCCACGACCACCACCCAGACCACGCAGTAATGTTAATGGATCCATAGGTAAGCAATGATCTTCCATCCTCTGATTATCCGTACCTGTTCCGTACCATGTTCGTTAGTGAATGGGTTTTTTTCTAATCCTTGGTTAAGTGTCCACAAGGACTAATCAAATATTATTTAAAGAATAGAAACCGATAACTAACTCTCAGAGATTACCAGTTTAATGATCAATCAAGATCAAGATCAATATATAGTGGACGTCATCTTAGTGTAAGTTACTCCATTACTTTTTGGATTTGGATACGAATTGATAGATTTATATGACAGATAATGGGAAGTGAAAAAATAGAGAAATAATGTTAAGTCTTCAGGATCTTTGTATACGAAATAAAATAATTGCATACATTAAGGGATCAAAATTTATCTATGTTCTTTGTTAACTAACTATCTTATAACGATCTCAATATTAACGTATATTCTTTTAATATTTATTCTTAAAAAAACTGATATTTTAAGAAAAGTTTTTTGTTTTTTAATTATAATTCAATCGGTTTTATCACTAAAGAAAGATACATATATTAAAGATCTTTTGAAATCGATATTAACTTCTGATTCATGCGTCATGAAGCGAATTGTCTCTGTGATTCATTTATGCTTCATTCACAGCATCTCTCATGGGATACATTATATATACGTTTTAGAGGAAGGATTTCCTTGTTCCTTACCGCACCACACAGTTCATACATTTTGACGCCTGCGCTGTACCATGGGAAAGTTGTCTCTCTTATTCTCTGAGGGTGGTTGGCCAGGAACTAACTGTGTTAATGTCAGTCAGGATTTTCAGTTGACACCGTTCTGTAATTGCAACGCACTCTCCATACCCAATTCTCCAAGCCTGCCAATCGCACACACATTCCACCCTACGCAGCATTCCCATCTTATCCCATCCCATCCAGAACTGTCCTGTCCGCGCATCTCAACGACTTCTGTGTGTAGATATTTTTCTGTTTCGTCAAGGGGACAAAAAAAAAAAAAAAAGAAAAACCCCAAAAGGGGGAAAAAAATTAGTTTAAGGAAAGAAACGTACGAACTGCCGTAAATTGAATTAAAAAAAACGCGTTTTGTATCGGAATCCGGATTATTATTAAATGTCAAGTGCAATTTATGGCAACAATTTCCCGCTCGTATATTGTCATTGAGAAGTCATCTTTTTGGCAATATGCATGGTTATCCGGTTATGCAGTTTGTGCAGTACAGCATGCCTCCGCCCTGCTCATGGGTGCCTGCACCACCCCCACCAAATTCCAATACAATGGATGCCCATCATCGCGGTGCTGGAGCATTGGGTTAGACATTAAGTTATCATCTCTTTGAATCGGTATCGTTTTAACATATAGTTCCTCTTCTTCTTCTTCTTCCTCGATTTTAGCTCATCGTCATGGAGCTGGGATTAAAAAATATGTGGTATGGTGTCTCATCTGTGGTGGTTTCAGTTGCCTATTGGGTATACTTTTCCTTGGCGTTTATTTTCTATTACATTCCTATACCATTACGGTGGGTAATTTTGAAACAGTTCCCACATTTGTGCCAGCCACATTACTCATCCTCACTGGCATTTGTATCATGAGCTTGGCCCGTCGACGTAATCGTTATAGTTATTTGGTAAGGATTCATTTTAATCCCACTATAGTTCCAAAATATTGATTTGTTGTTTGTTTCTATTATTACGAACAGATTAAATTGTCGGGCGCTTGTGGCTTGGTATCCGCTTTAACCTGTGCCCTGGTCACAGTTACCACCACTGTCCTTCATATGAGCCGACTGCAGGCACTGAGGGAATGTGAATATGCTCAAAAAACTCGCACATGCACCTGCTACTCTGATCTCATTGAATCGCAAGTGGATCGCGTGGATAAAGGTAAGGTATTGAATTAAATAGAAAATTGTGATCAAATTGAATTAAATCTATATAAAAAATTGTTTTCAGAAGGTGTGCGCCTTGTCTTTGATTCCCTTTCCGATTGCGGTGTAGTCCATGGCTCACTTTATTCCTGTTTAAGGGCAATCTTTGGTTTGTCCGTGGCTGGTGTATTGATTGCTGTCTTTGGTTGCATGCTGGTCTATCAATTGCTCAGCCATGAACGCAAAAAGATGTACTGGGAGCAATTGGAATTACGTTGCCGTTCGCTATATGCCAGTCAGGCACCGCCACCCACATTGGGACCGGGTCGCATGTTGAACTGTCGTTGCTGTGAACAGTGTCACGCCCATAGGCAATTGACCCTGCCATTGCAGGCCACTGCCTATCCTTGGGATGAGGCTAGTGTGGCAGCAGCTGCGGCAGCTGTGGCCGCCGGTGGTGGTGGTGCCGAGCAACGGTTTTGGGCCCAGCCACCGGGAAATTTTTATTCACCAAATCCAGGTGGAGAAGATAATCCAGGCGGTTGTCGCAGCGGTGGGGACCGTGGTGGCGGTGGTGGTGGTGGTGGTGGCAGTCGTAGCGGTGGCAGCGGATGGAGCTGGCCAAGAATGCCATGGCAACGTACCACACCAGATGCAGGTAGACGCTTTCGCCAGGCAGCAGCCAGTCCGGATTCACAGTATGGCTTCAGTTCGGCAGCTGCTGTGGCAGCAGCAGCAGCGGCAGCCGATGGCAATCAGATGCTAATCGAGGAATCAAATGCAGTTGTGGCCAATGCCTATAATGCCCTGCCGCCACCAAATGCTTTGCCCTATGGAGTTTGGGGACCGCCGCCACCATATAGCAATAGTCCGGCTAGACGGGGCTATTATCAGTATCTACAGCCGGGTGCATGTCTAATGGCGGGCACAAACTCTGGTGCTACAGTGGCCATGACCCAGGAACAGATACATCATGTACAGCCGCCGCATCCTCAGCAGCAACAGCAACAGCAACAACGTATGCAGGGACAATCGGCCACATTGGAGCGCATGGATGGCTTAAGTGGAAGTGGTGGTCATTTGGTTACCTCTCTGAATACCTCACGATCTGCTGCATACAAATCCAAAGTGGAATATGAGAATACAAATACACCATCGGACAGTGATGGTGGTGTCGATGCCGGAGGAGTTGGTGTCGGTGGTGTTGTTGGTATTAATGTTAGAGAACGGGATCGTTGCTCAAATACCTTACCAACTAGAAAATTAAAGAAACGTATTGAAGCTGGCACAGGGGCCAAAAGCATTGGACCACAAACTAATCCCAGTCAGCAGAGACCCAATTTGCAGCAATTGTTTGCCAAACCGGATCAACTACATCCACAACAGCAACATCAGCAACAGCAGCAACAACAACAGCAGCAACAGCAACAGCAACAACAGCAGCAGCAACAGCAGCAATCTAATCAAGTTGCAAATCAATCTGGTGTGGAGAATAATGGTTATCAGGATTCAAATGGAGCCATTGCCAAAGATCAGGCTGTTGGACAAGATCCAGCAGAATCTGAAGTATATTTTGCCGATGTCAGCAGCTGTTGCAACATGTCCGTAAAGAATGATAATTATTATGATAATGCCCATCGTCATCATTCGCATCAGCATCAACATCAGCATCAGCATAGCAATTGCAGTCAGAGTAGCAATACAACCAATACAAATAATTCGGCCAATGAGGATTATTTGGCTCAACGTTTTGGTAGGCGCGAGCATTCCATACGCAGCCGTTTACCCATACCGCAGAGTCGACGTATCGATGATGATGACTATGAGACCTCCAATTTGAATATGCCCACACATAAGGAGCAACAATTGCAAAAGGAAATCTCACGTCAGAGTATGTGCTCTGTGGAATCGGAGGCCAAGACTGAGTTCACCGATCTCTCACCATCGACACCTTGTGGCGGAGTTTTACCACCACCGCCGGCCAATTTTGCTAGTGATCCACCAACATCGGTCAATGGACAACAATCACCCAATTTTGTGGCATCATTCCCCTATTCATCGGAATCACAGTGTCTGGAGGCACATCGTCGTTCCACTAAAAATATGGCTGGCGGTAGTTCAGCATCAATTGGTGGCAGCGATTCCCATTATGAGGTGATCAATGATAGATCGAATGGTGTGGCCGGACCCTTTATACCCTTCGGTAATAGCACTAAACATAAATCGAAATCAAAATCACGTTCCCGGGAGCAATTGGACACGAGCTATGGTGGTGATCGCTCCTCCGATTGGTCCTCCGATGGTGGACGATTGTGAGATAACGTAATAATGGACATCAATAGTGATGATGAAGTTTTTGTCTAATTTGGAGCAGTGGTTTCATCATAATAATCGTTATCATCAGTGTCCGCATCTTTCTTAATGTCTTCCTTCAGTTTCGTCGTCACATTTGTAATGTTTGCCATCCAGAAGAAACTTTTAATTCTTAGTTTTAGCTTTCACTATTTAAATATGTATAACTCTATCCCTCTCACTCTCTCTTTCTCATAGTCTTAATCTCTCTGTCTCTCACTTTCTATCCTTAAACTTTTGCTTTAACTATTTTACTTGATCGTTTGCATATATGTATGGTATATAATATATATACATATATATATATATATACATATAATAATTCTTATCATATATTGTAGTATTGAATTAAATGTTGAACAATTGTAGCCAGGAATAATCTATGAAAATTATATATATACATATATATAGTATATATAGTTATATACAAATTATGTTACATTTACCTGCGTATTTACATAGTTGCATACATACATACATATATATATATACACCCACACAAAAGCCGTTTGGCAGTATTTTAATTGGATATATATATGTATATATATACCAAATACTAACTGCAAATCCCCAGGTTATAGATCCTTGTGGGAGGCACAGATTATACACATTACTCCCTGGCAGCCTTGCCGGAACAATGAGATGATTAAAAATGGTCTATATACAATATATATATATATATATATATACATATTTTTTTTTACTCATATATATATATATATACACAAATATATATAATATATATACATATATATATAGTTAGTTAAATGTTAGAGATCAAGTTAAATTTATCAAACGAATACAATGACTACTTTGAAACTGTAATATTTCGCTCGTTTGTTTTATTTGAAAAATAACGGTCAACTGATTGAACGAGTAGCACTCGTTTAACTTGTTTTGAAATCATTTCAATTAAAAATAATATAAAAATAATACCAAATTTTAATTTGTTTTCATTAACTTACCAATTTACTTTCATTTTTTTCTTCGATTTTTTTTTTTTTTTTTGGTAAATTAAACATTTGTTTATGACTTAAACTTAAATTAAGGTATACATATATATATATATATATGTATATATAGATACAGTGAGTGACTATGCTGGCTTAGGGCAGTCCATGTAGGATCATACAAATAAAACTGATGGTCAGACCTATGCTGATAACTGAAGCAGCTGACGCATTTTTACGATCCGCAATACTACCATGTGGTATCTCATTATCAGCATCATTTGGCGCATCCATTTCATCCGCAGCCAACTCTTCCAGAGCCAATGTTGTGGCCTCGTTAATTGTACGCAATAGTGGATAATTCTGATTAAGTCGCTTGGGCTGTGTATTAACTAATTTATAGTCAGCATATGTATCCTCATCCAATTGACAATTGCCCAAAAAGTCATCAGTATCAATTGACCAGACCATGACGCCAGCCAAACGTTTTGACATGGCATACTTCACCTTGTTGGCAATAGACCGTGAACTATCAAAGGTCACAACACTCACATCTTGCGTAAAGACATTACGCTCGGAACGGGCCAGTACCTGGCTAGTCTCTGGATCCCATTGCTGTGACCAACCCGATGTTTTATTACTCACAACGCTGCAGATCTCATTGTAGCCAAGAAAACCATCTTCTCGTGTAAAGGGACCTCTGAATCCAACACCATCGCTTGGATCATTTAGATTGCCCTCGTTAATCGTCTTGAATGTGCGTCCATAGAAGGGCAAACCCAACACTAGCTTTGATGGCGGAGCACCCAATTTTAATAAATAATCTATGGTGAATTTCTAAAAAAAAAAAACCATTCGGATAAATTCAAATTGGTCACTGTCTTTTCTTAACATTTCTTACCACACTCAAGGGATCCACGGCTGGGGCTGATAAGGGTGAATTATATCCGACCTTTTGATCCCAACTGCCATGATAATCGTAGCACATAATATGCAGATAATCCAAATAACGAGATATTTGACGTACATCGTAGGCCTGATCAATTACATTTTTAGCCGCTCCAATGGCCGAGGTCAACAGAAGACCATGATTATCAAACTCCTCTCTCAGCTCCTTGGTGAATGAAACGAAATTTTCACGATCACTGGGATTACCGCCACGCTGTGTGGGATATTCCCAATCCAGATCTAGGCCATCAAAGTTATATTTGCGTATAAATCCCGTTACTTGCTTAACAAATGTATTCCGCAGCTGAACATTGGCAACGAGACGAGAATAGTTGGCTGAACCCTCATTCCAGCCGCCAATGGCCAAGGTGACCTTTAGATGCGGATGACTGCGTTTTAAACCAGTCAAGTGTTCATAGCCACCCTTGCCGTATTCCTCTTTTAGGTCCTGCCAAGGATCTGCATAATCAATTAGATATTTATAAATGATTATTGAATGCATATACATATATGTACATATATATTGAATACTTACCCAACGATTTAATGGCCGCCTGTGTTATATCTAAACCGGCAAATGCATACACCACATGAGTGCAAAGGTTCGGATCGAAATTATCAATCGCATAGGCACCCAGTCCCGGACGATATACAGCCCATGTGGATATATAGCAAACAACCACCTTATCATGAGAGGGTCCTGTAACCACAAAAAGTAACAAAAAGTATGGCCGATATACCAACTGTTAGTAAAAACAACCCCATTGCGGTAAACCATAAAATGAAATAGGGTACATACCAGTTTTGGCTAATACCGAAGCCCAGAATGTGCTTGAAATGATGGCCAGAACTGAAAGAAGCAACAGCTGCGGTGCTGCCAGCCATTCTCCGCCCTGTCCTAAACGCATCTGTATGCAACAAAAAAAAACAGAAAAACAAAAGTCAAAAAATTATTTACATAAATTAAAGGAAACGGTCGACTTTTACCTTTCAACTGATGGCACTACAAATATCCTGTAAATGTACATAAATGCTAATCGTGATCATGTTTATGATAACTAATATTAATACTTTCAAATGATCTCATTGAATTTATAGAAAATGAATTTTGAGTGTTTTTAAAAACATCTTAAGGATTTTTCAGCCTTACATACTTAAATCAACAATTAAAAGATCGAATATCTAATATAGTTAGATATACATATGTAAAGCTAATGTATTTAATTATTTAGATTTCAAAATTTCAAATAGAATTTGTTTAAGAAGTTTTCAATTGTCATATTTTTTCTACATTTCTTAAGATCGTTCGAAATGAATTTGCGTGACTTTGAAGAAGGCGAGTGATATATATACAAATATATATATATATATATGAATATGTATACATATACCATATGTATGAGTGGTTGATACTTTTTCATAATTTCAATTTAGTTCAATTATTGGTTTAATTGAGTAGCGTTTTATTTTTATGGGGTATCGCGTAAGCAGAAAAGTGAAAGGCAACCCAGAATCAAGTCCAAGCTCAATTCTTGTAAATATATAAATATGTATAAAACTACTGTGAATCATCATTTTAAGCGATTCAAGACATTATCAAAGTCTTTTCTTTGTGCCAATCAAAATGAACCTAACTTATATAGTATATGTACATACATATATGTAAATATGTAGATATTTATGTACATATGTCTATGTACATATTCATATCTGTTATTTATCAAGAATTTATATGGAAACCCTTTCAAGTTAATGAACAAATTATATGCGAAACAAGAAACATCGTTCATGTGGTTGTTTGGGGTCACTTTACGATATTGGCAACGTGTAGGTTGGGGAAACCTGATTCTCAACTTTCGCTCCGGACACCCTTTAAAAGCATCCAGGCGAATTTTATTTCTGTTTTCGATTGCAACCGGCAAAATAATAAAAAAAAAAAAATATGAACAAAAAGAAGAAACGAAACCGATGAATCATCGTTTCATGTCGAGAATAAGCACTATATAGCATATAGGATATATAATAAATATGCATTTATATATACACAAACATATACTTATAGCAAATAGCAAATAGTCCCCAACTTTATATTTGTAACTATTATCTATTCGATTGCTGATAAGAAAACTGCATGAATGCCCACTTAAAAAAGAGTCTACAAAATGTAATAAGGGAAATAACTCTAAAATGAAAAAAAAAACATTAATTTTTTTTTATTTTGTTTTGTTTTGTGGAAAACAAAGCAAAAAAAAAAATATAACAAAAAAAATTAGTTTCACTTTCCGGCTTGGCTACTTTTTGTATGCATAAATAATTTGTTGTTTTCTTAAACCGGAATCGGCTGATCATCACGAGTTGGAGTTTTACGGAGGAGACCAATAGAAGTCGCTGTGAAACATGTGAAAAACCAAAAACTTGAAACGAAATCGAGAGGAAAAAACCAGATTGCGATTTTTAGAACAGCAAAAACTCAAAAAAAAAACCGAAGATTTATATATGTATGTACATATGTATATATAGGCTGATAAATAGAATAGAAGATGAAAGATTGTCTCCGATTGGGTTGCCCATGCGCAAAGGCATAAATAACTTGAGTAGCAGATGGAGGAAATTAAAGAAAGCCAATTAGCAGAGACATACACATATACACACACACACCCACTGCACACACACACACATTTATCATTTTTATTGTAGAAAATACATATGTATGTATATATATGTATATAAGTACATATGTATGTACCTTCTCACTTGTGGAAACGCACCTGAATATTGGTTAAAGTTCGTTGTTAACTACAACAAAAAAAAATTATATATCACAGTTCACGTTAAGAGTTTACTTTGGTATTTATTATTATTTTTTTTATTATTATTTTTTATAGCCTTCTCTCGCTACAAGCCGCGCTTTTATTTATTGACCAAATTTATTTATTTATTTTTTTCTTTTCTTTTCTAACCGTTGTCGACGCGTTCCTACCAATAACTGAACGTAGCACAGCGTAAATTGATACATAAAGCCACTCAAGTCGAACCAGTCCCAAAAGCAAACGCAGAGACAGAGGCAACAGCAAAAGCAGAAAGGCAAAAAGTCGTTAAAGAGTCCCAAACCCAAACTCAAGACCGAGACCAAGACCCCAGATTCAAGACTTGCTCGTGCTCAGCATACAAAATGGTATAGTGAAAAAAAATTTAAGAGGTGAGCGAAGAGAAACAGAGAAATAGAGAAATAGAGAGAATTGGCCAAGGTACTCCCACAAAGCTAAAGAGAAATACTCTTTTTATATATTGAATTGAAAAGAAGTCTCGTTTTTTGCTCATATCTTATAAAGTATGCTAATAAAGAGAAACTATTTTCCGGGCCACGGGAATTCATTGAATCACAGATGTTGATGAAATATGCTCTGAAGTCGAGGTCAGGGGTAAATGGTTCCCGATCCCGCGCCAATCATCGGAGCTTGCGTCTTTATAAGCATATGACATAATATATATACATATGTATTCGAAAACAAAGCAATCGAGTCATCCAAATATACAAGTAAATATGTATATATAGAAACGATCATTTCCTTTTGGTTATCATATAAATTGACAAGGGAAACTTTTGCTAATATCCAAGTTAATAGAAATTAAAACCGAGAATAAAGTATTTTTCTTTCAATATAATATAGTAGGCTTTTTCTTAAAAGAGTTTGAACACTTCAAAATTGTTTCAGTATAATCTACAGTATATGTTTAGTTTCAACGTTATACGCATCTTGTAAGATATCAATTCCAAAATATAAAAATAAAAAGAGAGACAAATAAATATAAACTATTTTTATTTTATTTTAGTGAAAAATTGGTTCTTCACTTCTAACGGTATCCTTGGTATCTCAAAAACACACACAAATTCGGCCAAGAAGTGAAAAGGTGCCAAGTATTTGGGTAAGATTCTTACAATCCTACAATTAAATACAATTTTTAGACTTGTGTGGAGTATTTCATAGGAATATTATATTACAAAACATTTAAATCTAGATCGAAAGTTTTTGCTGGTTTTTAAGTGTTAAAAAGTTTCCGCGCACTCGATTTAGCCAATAAGGGGAATCGATTGTCTCATCGACTTGTTGCCCACCTCTAATATAAGTTTGATTTCATGCAAGTTAATGGAAAGGGCCGGAAAATAGTAAAAACAAAGTGGGGAAAAACAAAGTTAAGAGATAATAAAACATACGTGAATAGATAGAAGAATGGATGCAGATGAGGATAATACACCCGATACAGGATCTGCATGCAAGCGTCGCAAAACCCAGATCGGTGATGACGATGAGAATGAAAATTGCAATATTGCCGATTTAGTCCAGACGGCAACAACAGAAGAGGAGACACATCAGATACTGGAAGTGACGGATCCAGTAGCGAATGCATCTGATGCAGGTGCCTCAGGCGTGGACATATGCAATGCTCAAGCTAAGTAAGTTCTTATTTTCGTATTTTTAACCGAACATATTTTACTGTTTTTTTTTCTCTTTTTATTAATTAAATAGTGACAATACATTGGCGGAGGGGACAGGGGAATCGATAGTAAACAACGCTGAACCACCTGCAGGATCAGTGCCACCAAAGGCACAAGAGACGCCAGCACCACCGCAACCACGTCGACCGGATAGTCCCTTCTTGGGTTTCCGGGATTCCAGAAATTCATTTTCCCGTGCCTCAGTTAGTGGGACAAGTAATAATTTACCAAGCGTTGAGATGCCATTATTATTTAATCTACGATCTTATCGCCGTCTCGATGGTGTGATTTTGGACACGCTATCTGACTCGGATTCAAGTACAGATGCTGGTGATATTTATGGTTTCGAAGATACCGAAGATGAGGATATTCACACTGCTCCAGGTGGTATTGCTTCAATTTGGTCATCTGACACAAGCAGCATTAGCTCATTTCCTCCGCAATCCGATACCACTGATTCCATTGAGGTAAGTTTATGGAATACATAAAATTAATGCAAATCATTTGTGATTCTACCTGACAGGATGATGATGATGATGATCCCGGGATGGTCAATAGTAATAATGTTGTCAATGCTTTAATGCAAAAGGCAAAACCAGGATATACATTTAATTTTGCATTGGATCTAATGGAACGGGAGCATAATATGACCAATCGTATTGGCTGCCGCAGAGGACATACATCAACGCACAGCCTATCTCAAAGTTTCTATGGTTCCAGACAGGTGGTTGAACAGATGACTTTACTTAGCCGCATGAACAAACATCAAGGATGTGTAAATTGTTTGAATTTTAATCGGGCTGGCGATTTAATCTGTTCAGGATCTGATGATCGTTATATAGTTATTTGGGATTGGGCCAAAAAAAAACCAATATATAGATTCAAATCTGGTCATGGTATGAATGTATTCCAAACAAAATTTATTGATAGTGACGGTTGCTTGGATATCGTATCCGCTGGCCGTGATGGACATGTTATGCGTGCTGTAGTTCCTCCATCAGGTGGTACTAGCATTAAACCGACTCGTCTCTATATGCATAGCGATTCGGTGCACAAGGTTATTGTGGTACCACATAGTCGTTATGAGGTAATGAGTGCTGGCGAAGATGCGGCCATTATGCGTTACGATTTGCGTTCTGGTGCACTTGCCTCTACAGTGTTGAGATGTGTAAGCACACGATTTGAGCATGATCCTCGTCCTATACGTCTATTTAGCATTGCCCATCATCCATATGCTCCAGAGTTTTGTGTTTGTGGTGCTGATGATAAGGTGCGAGTCTATGATACACGCCGATTAACGAATCCTGTACACTTGATGACCCCTGGACCAAAAGAGGTTAGTGTTATAATAATATACTTAACTAGTAATTCTTATGCTTTATCTACTCTTTTTGTGCATTATTTAGGGAGCAATGAGTGAGGTAACCTGTGCCGTCTACAATTACAGCGGTAGCGAGATATTGGCCTCCTATAAGGATGGTGGCATCTATTTATATGACAGTCACAATTGCAAGGGAGGCAAACAGCATTGCTATAGAGGACACATGTATGGTCAATAGCACAACAATTTCATTCAACTTTTCTTTTCTAATCCATTCTCCTCTATTGGTATAGAAATTGCCGTACCATCAAGGGTGTCAACTTCTTTGGACCCCAATCCGAATATATAATCACTGGCAGTGATTGTGGTCATATATTTTTTTATGATAAGAATACGGAGGCGATTGTTAATTATATGAAGGGCGATCATATTGGTGTTGTCAATTGTTTGGAACCGCATCCATGGATGCCAGTTCTGGCCACATCTGGTCTTGAGCATGATGTCAAAATTTGGGCACCAAATGGAACGAAAGAGGTAGGACTTAATTCTCAATGATTTTTCATATATATATGTAAATATTTGTTGCATTTTACAGAATCCATATAATGCAACTGCATTAAAGAAAACTCTGACACGGAATTTAAGGCAACAAATGTTTAACAGTGTTGACCATAATATGGATCAATTTCATTCATTTATACGTCAATTTCTTGATACCAATGCGCAAAGATCTCGTCGCGATTTCCTTAATTATGCGGAACCGAGCGCTTCCGATTACGAGGAGGATGAGCCCCAAATGGAGGTGCAACAGGATAGTTTTAGTAGCAGTAGCGATAGCAGCTCTTCACCAATGAGAGATGATCCAAGTCAAAGCAGTCCAAGTAGCCCAGATGCCAATAGCACTGATAGTGCTCCAGATAGCGATAGTGGTGAACCTACAAATAGGAGCACGCCATAAGGCATATCTTAAAGCAAATTAAGACATTTTTGTGTATTATATTTTAAACTAATGTCGGAAGATGCGAGCAACAATTCTTCATCCACACACACACACACTCACACATAAGCATGTACCTCCAATAACCAATTACGCATGAACCCCATCCCATTACCCCTCTCCCTTTCCACATATATATGCCCAGACACAATCCACTGTTTGGCACATGCAAAAAAATCGCCCCAAACACTGACTTAGCAATCATGAACGTCCACCCCACCTCCCTTACCCAGCCCAAAGGTATCCATCTTACACACACATCCAACACATACACTCACACACACACACACATACACATACACACAATTTCATTTACAAATACACTGTTGAAGAGTTTCTCCAAAGCTGTGAATAATAGAATATAATTTGAATTATAATAATAAATACACATTTATAAACCCAAAGAGAGCAGAGCTTGTTTTATTTATATTACCTGAATATTTTTCTATATATATCTCGATCCCAAAAAGAAAGGAATGTAGGATTAAATTCTATATATGTATGTGTGTACGTACGGGTACATGTTTTTATTGATCGATAATAATTCGACATCAATTCGATTGAAAATGACATTTTACAGTTATATATATATATAGAAGATTAACATTTTTTCTCATTATTCTCTGTTTAGCAACAATAATTATAATATATTGATTCTCCATTTTTATAATATATATATATATACATATATATACATACATACAGATATATGTGTATATATGTATATATATACATATGTATATAACATTTGTTAAATTGCATTCAATACAATACACAATACAATATTCTAAAACACACGAATTGTTCATCAAAAAAACAGCCTTAAGTTTATGCAGATGTCCAAGAGATAGATATATACATATACATATATATAATATATAACACACACACTCACACACATACAAATAATTCCAAGTTTATTCTTATCGATCTTGAATGATTTTTTCGCAAGTATGTGTATGTGGTATCATATATGTATATACATATATAAATATATAAGAAATATTGGGTTTCGGGGAGGGGATAAATGGATTATAGGTGCTGAGAAATCGGTAGCGTGCTTAAAAATTTAAAGCGCAATCTGATATACAATATATATACACATATTTATATATCTATATATGTATGTTTGTTTTGTATGTAATAAGTCAAGGTATACAAATATAAAACATAAATGAGCAACAATATATATATATATATACATATATATATATATATATAGATTCGTATCAAAGAAATTGCACAAGTTCAAATTACACAATTTTCACTTCACCTTCCAATTGTGTGTTTGTTGTAGTTGTTGTTGTTAGTAGTAGTAGTATTAGAAATAGTAGGTACGTTTAAGCGTTTCCATATTCATTATCATTTTATGTATATATTATGTATATTTGTATGTATGTATGTATGTAATGTATTTATATATAATATCAGATCGTTCAAATTCACACTATTTAATTTCTATAGCATATTCTAAATTCTTTTGCCATTTGCCCAACATTTTGCCAAAATTATACATACATAGATAGGGGATTAGGGGATTAATATTGATCGATCTGGTATGATTATTGTGATTGTAACTACATATCTAGTAGGTGTACTTTTTAGGTTATACTGTATATTATATAATATAATATAATATAATATATATATATATATATTTATATCTTAGGGATCAACTTAAAGAATTTGCAATTATGATTGATTTTCATTGGTTTTATTATTGGTCGTTAACATTCGACACTTGACACTCGTTATTTAATCCACATGTTATCTCTCAAATTGTAGCACATAATCCTTGAGTGGACCAGGCAGATTTAATCGATTTATATTTTGTGCCAATTTACGATTAAGGGCCTCATATATGGCCATTCGCGACAATTGTTTAAGGCTGCGCGGTTTACGATATAGTGCCGATATTAGGGCTATCAATTGTTCCGTCTTTTTACTGGGCACTTGGGCCACATAGAAATTGTGCAACGATTTGAGACAATTATATAGTGGCTCATGCTCCATGGTCAGATAGAACAGATGTATAATTCGTGCGAATGTCAAATTTGGATCGTTGAGTATAAATTCTTTTTTCGTTATCAATATAATATAGTAAAAGAGCAGATAGCGTGAATTTGTGCGAAACGAGTTACGGAATGATGCCGAATTGTCACCCAATGCGGCACCACCAACACCACCACCGCCACCACTACCATTACCATTAACACCACCATTACTACTACCACCACCACCACCACCACCACCGCCACCACCGCCAGCAGCAGCAGCACCGCCAAGTGCCTCACCATAGCTAGCTATTTCGCTGGAGAAAATGGCAATACCTGGCGTCGTTTTGCTACTCAATACAATATTGGGATCGGCTCCATATTGAATGAGTGTCAATGTCAGCTCATAAATGCACTCCATATCATGACAGGTGCGCACATTTTGCACCATATCCATGACAGCCTGGAGTATATGCTGATATGTCTTATTACAGTCGAGACCATGCTGCAGTAGCAGCAATAGTATATTCTTGATAAAATCAAAATTGGTACGCTTCTGTGCATCACAATTGAGTGTAAAATTCTCACTCACTGTAAAGACGAGGACATGCAATGGCTTTAAATTAGCCCGATAGGAGCAATTCGGATTGGCGCCATGTTGCAACAGGATGCGTATACAATTTAGATAGCATACCTTCATCGAGTGGGTAAAATGATGTAAATGATCCTTGTTAATTAGTGGCACCAATAGCACCATTATGGGTACAGAACCATCACGTCCCACAATATTTGGATCGCCTACAAAAAAACAAAAAAAAAAGAAGAAAATGCAATAAAATTCATAAGATATTATAATACAATTAAGGAAGGAATAACTCTATATAAACCTTATTCAGTATGTTACAGAAAAGAGAGAGATATATATACATATATATGTGTATAAAGATAGCCAAACAAAAGGATAGTTCCAGACTTTGGGAATTTCCAGGTTATCAAGAATTTTTAGAGTATCAGTATACCCATATATATATATATACATATAAAGATATAATTTTTCTTCAATCTATATATCTATAGATATATAGATAATTATAGATTAACATTATACAGAACGGGATAGCAATAGTAAGAAATCAAAATAGAAAGAGACAGAAGGATATATATGTGTGTTAAGGAAGATGGAAACGAACTTACCATCCTCTTTGATTAACATATTGAGCAGTTCGTAACACACCTCCCAATCCCTTAAATGACGAAATACACAGGCCATGGCACTATTACCAGCCTGATTGATTGATTGTTTAGCTCCATTTTGGAGTAGGAATCGGACCAAGCCACATAAATCCCATTTGCTCCATTTATCATAGCCATAGCGTGCCTCTTCCAAGGCATAGCGTACAATTAGTGCATGCAATGGGGTATTCCCCAATGAATCGGGCACATTGATAAGTTCCTTGCAGCCGCGTTCCAATAATATTCGTAATGTGGCTAAAGTATCCTCTGCCGATTTACGGGCAGCGAAAATCACTGAAACACAGACACAGATCAAAGAGAGAGATTAGATTAACTTTGATTATTGGATTATTATTATTTATTTATTTAACTAACCAACATGGAGCAGTGTCATCTGCTGGGTACATGTCCGTACTGTTGTCACCGCACCCTGCTGGATGAGCAATTCAAGAAAACGGCCCTCATGCAGAACGGCATGGTGTATGGGATAATATTCGTCCATAATGAGATTGATTTCCTCGGAACGCGTTACCACTAATTGTTGGACACAATTCCATGCACCGCGTTCGCAGGCCAAATGAAGCAATGGCTTTTTGGCACGAAATGGTATCCATGGTTCCTCCATCTTTTGTGTGAGCAAACTCAGCACATTATATTGATCACCATCGATGGCATAGCATAGGGCATTCTGTAGCTTTGTATGGAGATTCAATCGTTCGCTGACATCGTCCACATTGCAATGCCATTTGCCACTCTCCTCACAGTTGTGCGTATGTGTACCGGGATAGCACATTCGTGTATCAACATCGATGCGTGCTCCATGACGGAGTAATAGTTCCACACACTCCTCATAGCCCCTTAATGTGGCAATGTGCAGGGGCAGGGAGCAGGGCGAACGATTTACATCGGGACGATGGCGATGTAGGAGCCATTTGGTGAGATCGATGTGATTGAGGCCAACACTGCGTTGCAGTATATTGTAGCCGCAGTCGTCGTGTATAACCAGTATATTCTCGTTTTTTGGTATCTGGATGAGTAGGCTCTCCAGTGTTTGCAGTGAGACCTTTGGATTCGCACGCAGAATCTCAAAGAGCGTTTGAATCTTCTCCTCTGTGGCCTTTGACACTTTGTGGCCATCGCGATGCGAAAGCAGAGCGGATCCCGAGCGAAACACCTGGCTCACCGACCCGCCCATTGCAATAGCAACAAATTATTAACTGCAGTAATAATTACAACAACAACAACAACAACAACAGCAACAACAATAACAACACAATTTGCGTAGCTCACGAGAAAGAAAAAAAATCAATACGAGCTGAAATACATTTGCACTATGGTCAGCGGGAGCGGGGGGCGGCTTGAGGCTACTTCGATGCTAGTCGTAGTCGTCACATGGCTCCACATCAGCTGGAGGTCCTTAAATAATTCACACATTTCTTAAGGACGTGCAAAAAAGTCCATTTTCCTTTTGAGCCAAACAACAAAAATTTGGTTTTACTTGTTCACCCTGTATCGTGATGTGGTCACCCTTCTTGGCGTTGCCAGTGTCCCAAGAAGCGCAACTTTCACGTTCCCATTCAAATATTCAAACAGAATATCGGCCATTTAGCTCCGAGAAATTTCCTAGAGAAACAAACAACCATAAAAAATAAAGATCCTGAAAGCAAAATAGAGTAATATAGCTGGTATGTTTGTTGCGGTGACAAGATCTAAGATTTAAGTTTTCCCTTTTTAACATAATATAATAAATATTAATTGGTTGCAGGTGGCAATTTAAAAATTTCAAATAACTCAAAGTGAGCCTTAGCAATTTGAGACGATAAGTAGCGGCGAAAATCTAATGAGCAGCGAACTTTGATAAACGGCGAAGTTGTTTTTCAGTGTTGTTTTTGTTTTCACGCGAGCGGGACGTGTGAAGTGTTAAGTGAGAACGCGTTCTTTTTTTTGTAAATATATATATTCAGATGAATATATAAATAAAATAACAAAAACGACAAGTTATTTCGAAAAATGTAAGCAGCAATATAACAAAATAAACTAAAATATCAAAATATTAATATTCGCTTTACGTGCAAGGAGTGCGTGCCAGTGCCATTGTGTGTAGCGTGTACTTTGTGTGTGTGTGTGTGTGTGTGTGGGAGTTTTTGTTGGTATTGGTGCGAGAGAAACTCGAAAATGAATTGAAAACGATGAACTCAAAGTAGCGCACGTATTCTGTATGCGCTTGTGTATGTGTGTTTGTGAGTACACAATTGCCTGAGTGTATGCGTGTATTTTCATACGAGTGTGAGTGAGAGAGCGTACGTGCACAAACACATACGCACACACACAAGCATGCTTATGCATACATGTCAAGAGGGGTATATTCATTTTGTTCATATGTTTGCAACGCTATATACAATTTATTAATACATATTCTTGAACAACAAAAATGTATTTCTGATTTTCTTTTTTATTTTTGCCTTACATTTGTCTCTAACTCTACATCATACATCGTTTGGCTTTGGCTTTGTTGAAAAAGTGGTTAGGGATTCAGGGAAGGGGCATGGGAAAGAGAGAGCCCATGCTTTCTTTCCATATGGAAAAACTCTGGTTATTAGCTAGAATATATTATTGTTGCTCGATTTAATCACTTTAAATGCGGGTCGCCGGCTTAGCCCTTATGATTTTCACTTAATATTTTATCAAGGATTGCAATAGTAATGAAATCTATACACACACACACACACACACAAACCCAACATATCAAATAGAATTTGTAAATATGTATATGTATATGTATCTATATATGTTACTTCTGTTATATGTTCAGTTGCTTATTTATCCAAGATTACTTTATTTACAACAAGTTATCAAGTGCTTATTTAGACAAAAACTCGGAAATAAATCATAGCTGTATTAGTAAAAATTGCCTAAAGCAATAAATTTTCAAAATTCTCTTTCAAACACTTTTTTTTTTGTCTCAAAATTCTTGTATTTATTTAAAGGGTATGTTAAATTATATGAAACTTTTCTATACGATTTCCAGCTACTAAACGAAAATGGAGAAATTTGCTGAAATCGGTTAAAAATATATATAGATACATATATAGATTAGATGTGTGTATTATTTTCTTATTTAAAACAGATATAAGACCAAATGATATCCGATTGTCAGTTGCTAACCATATAACAAGAAATGTCTCTTTCTATTTATATATCTATCTCGTTCTTTGTGGTGGTTGGTCTTAAATATTTACATGATCAATATAGGGTAGTAGCATGTGAGGTAGGAGAGATGTACATACATATATATATAGATTTCCTGAACCACTATTATTAATTATAATACCAGAGGTTTCTATAAAATATTATCAGTTCATTCTTATATTAGGAACAGTCATACGTTCCTATAATGAACTGACACGGGACTAGAAAAATATTTTAGTGTACGGAAACTTCATTATTCACTGAAAATGGAAAAGGAAAATCTTGTATTTCTTTCATTATTCCCTATATAGAAATTTCGATTGTATTTCAATCATTTTATTTTAAAGATTTATTAACAAATTGCTTTAAATTTGTTATTACTTTAAATCTTTTAGAATTCAATAGATGCTCATTAAATGAGAATTTAGATTGTATTTCAATTACTTTATCTTTAACCATAAAGATAAACCAAATTCTATATATTCTTACTATATCTAGATATATTAAGTAGAGCAGGTAATAGCTGCTAAATGTATCTGGATATTTATCTAGAACAGTTAATAACTACTAAATTCTATTAAATATATGTATCTTAATTTAGTACGTATGTATGTATGTATGTACTTTGGATTATCTTTTGGAATTCATAAATCTTAACTAAATCATATCATAAACTAAATTTCTTAATTTTCTATAAACCATTTCCAATTGAATTTCATGAGATTTGTATTTAAAAATATTTTTTGAAATATAAAATTTGTTGTATGTGTTCATACATACATACATACATACATATGTATGTATGTATACATATATAAATGAAATTCTTTTGATCCATTTCATCAGAGTTTACTTGAATTTCAATTGGGATTCTATGTACATATGTATGTATGTATGTACACATACCACGCAAAGGTTTTGTCATTGGTTGGTTGGTTGGTTTTATAGTAGTGCGTCGTACATTTCTTTGAAATTTCATGTCAAATGTGCTGGTGGGTTCATTTAATTTAATATTTCACTTCTTTTTTTTTTCTTTTTTTTTTGGCGACATATTTATTTCACATTTTATACCCCATGATTTGTTGCCGTTGTTATTATCGTGCTACGCAGTTATCAAATACAAAAAGCTTGAAACGGATGTAGGGACGATGAGTGAGAGGAGGAGGAGGAGGGTCCTTTTTCATATTTCCTTCCTTCCCTCAAAGCCCAAGCGGGCCACATGCTGCTGCTGGCACTGCTTCTGCTGCTGCTGCTTCTGCTGCTGCCTCATCATCATCAACGAACAACGGCATCGTCATCAAAGAAAATGCCGCCGCCGGCTACATTTGTTCTCTTGACTCTCTCAATGAAAAAAAAAAAATAACTGAATGAGAACCTTCTTGCGCTCTCTTGGTCTCTCGGTGTCTCTCTCTCTCTCTTTCGCTTTGTTTTTCTGGTATATTCTCATTCATGAAGGATACCGAAACCTTTTCTAGCTTTTCAACTCACTCTCTCCTCTCATTCTGTGCCACTCTCTTTCTCTCCCATTCTATGTATGTATGTGTGTGTGTTTTCCTGGCTCTTCCTAACAGTGCGGCAACTGCGCTGCTTTTTAATGGCTTAGGTTTATTTTTATGTAAATCATTTAAAGGGAAAATTGTTGCACAACTTTAATTTCCCTTTACGAAGGATACGCGAAATGGTATGGTGGAAATATGACGAAGTGCGGTTCTTGTGGGTTTTTCCCGTACCACATACCCCCATAACACACACTTTTGATTACCATACCAAGAAAAGCTTCCATTTCTTGTTAGGCAACTGTCAATTAGTCCTCAAAACAGAACAAAAAAAAAAAAGAAAAAAAATATATATAAAAGTAGAAAGAGAACAAGAAAAGGAAACAACAAGCTGACAACTTGCCTTCCATATGGTAGGGGCTCACACTCTTTTTTTTTCGCCATCTATCTCCTTTATTTCATTCCTCCCCCTTCCCCATTTTCAATGCTTTGAACTAATTTTTCCTGCCCCAACAGCTGTTTGGAAAGTTTTCCTAAATAAGATTACAACTTAGTGGGTGAATTGGTTGGTTGGCTGGTTGGTTGGTTGCCACGTTTATTGGTTTGTAATTGATGCCCAGGCTGCTTGCCATATTGCTGATTGAATTGCGGGTTCTAGTGGGCGCTTGAAGCGCAGAGCAGCAACGAAAAAAGGGTGATGAGGTATTAGGAGGGGAGGGAGGTTGGTGGCGAATCTAGTTATTATTGCTATCAATTTAATCTTTATATAAGTCAACTTTAAACCACCTTGTTTGGCATTGAAAGCTAATTAAATGTTGAAACAACATCGATCGGGGTTACCATTCTGTATTTAAAAATTTCTAATATGGTTTGTTATTAATTAATATTCTTAACTGCATTACAATATTCGTAAATAAAGAAAAGGAAGGGAAAAGATTTTCCATTATTATTTGGGTTATTGTTAAATTATTTTATTTTCCACCTTCAACTGAAGGAAAATCATTATGTCAAGCTATTGGAAAATATTTAGGAAAATAAGAATGATAAAGCCTTTTCAATTTGACGTATGTATGTATGTTAGAGAACAACTGCAATTTGTTACTCTTTAAAGATTTAACCATAAATGCGATTAAAATTATGTTATTTTCCAATGGTCCTGTCTACAAAGTCGTTCCCAAGTTTTTGTTTATTTACTTAAGGGAACTTTTTGAAAGTTTTCAATGAAATTTTGTAGTCAACATATGTTTACTACATACACCAAACCCGAGGCACAGGCACAGTCACAGGCCATTAACAATGTTGGTAGTCTCATCATACCGCATTCATTCCTATCAATTATAGTTTACTCCCGCCAATCTACCCTTAATCACTTGGTTTTCTTTTTAAAAGTGTAACTGTGCCATTTTGTGATCTAAAAATATGCTCCTTACATACATACATTTGTATGCATGTATGCATGATGTACATATGTACATATGTGTGTGTGTGTGTGTGTGTGTGTATGGGTATGTGTATATACATAAGACTTACTCTGTATATATGTACATATGTAATTAAGTCTGCCCACGACGCAAGATTCGCATTTACCATATTCTCTGCACCCCCCCACTATACACCCTCCCTTTTACCCCCCTTTACCCACACCTCGGACAGGCGCCCCTAAAAGAAACTATTTCTAAAAGCGGGTGCCGGTTTTTCCCACCTACCACAAATTGGCGCCCAAGGTGGGGCCACCCACGTAAGCAGTAGCAACAGTACCGGCAGAAGCAGAATCAGCAGCAGCAGCAGCCGCCGCCGTCGTTGTCGTTGTAGCCGCAGCCACAGTGCAAAACGTCCCCCGGGCAGAGCTTTAAAGAAGACAGAGAGAAAGAGACCCATCCAGACAGTGGAGCAACAGAGACAGGCAGAAATAAATATGAGAGAGTGAGTGAGTAAGGGACTGAGAAAGAGAGAGAGAGAGAGAGAGAGAAAGAGAGAGGGACTGGAAGCTTGCGCAGTTAGTTAGTTGAGCTCTCTTTGGGGGCAAGTATTTTGGGCAAAGTTTTTCTGAGTCAGAGTCTCAGCAAACGGCTTGGCAAGCGGACGTTGCAAGTCGGCGTGGCAAGCAACCAAGAAAGAAAATTCACAAAAACAATTCAACAACAACAAAAAAAAAAGTGTCCACAAAGTTGCAAAAGGTGTGGAAATATTTCTTTAATTTTATTTAATTTTAAAAAATTTTTTTTTTTTTTTGCTCCACATAATATTTTTTACAATTTTTTCTTCCTCTTGAAATAGCCAAAAAAAAAAAAAAAAAGAAAATTTTTTTTTTGTGATGCAAAATAATTGAAATTGAAATTTTGTTTTCGCAATTTTCAAACAAACAAACATTAACATAAATTTAGTTACACCCAAAATACAAAAATCAACAACGACAACAACAATAATAATAACAAGAAAACTTGTTTCGTTGCTCTCATCCTCTTCTTCAACTGCTGGCTGGCTGGCTAGCTGCGGCTGCTGCTGCTGCTGCTACGTTGTTGTTGACGTCTGCGCCGGGTTTTTCGTTGTCGCCTCCACGCGCAGTTAACTGACTGTCCAAGTATTAGTGTAGCTGTATCTCTCTCTCTGTATGAGTATGTGTTTGAGTATGTGTGTGTGTGTGTGTGTGTGTTGTTAAGTGTTTCTCTGTGTGTGCCTGTTTGTTTGTTGTGTTTGCAACTCCATTGGGAAAAAGAGATGAGCGAGAAACAGAGCTGTGTTGTGTGATGGAATGGTGGGATGGGGGAGGAGGTGGACACCCAAAGATACATATATATATCCAGCAGGCCTTAATAAGTATCTTTTTTTTTCGGTGTCTGTCTGTCGGTGTATCCGTGTGTGTGTGTGCGTTTGTCGTTGTGTGAGAGAACCGGCTTTTTGTTTGCTTTTGCATTTTTTTTCTCTTCGTGTTGTTGTTTTTTTTTTTTTTTTTTTTTTTTTTATCATTATATTGTTGTTGTTAATTTTGTTGTTTGTGAACGAAAGTTGCCAAATTGGCTTACATTTTTTTTTTGTTGCTCTCCTCTATATTTATTTTCCTTCTTTTGTAAGTTCCAAGAACTTTTTAACAATAATGCGTAGAAAAAGTTTACTACATCTATCTATGTATGTATGTACATACATACATACATATATATGCGAGTGTGTGTGCGTGTGCATAATCTACAAATTTGTTTAATTTTTGTTGTTTTCAAAATGTTATTATAGTCATTTTTTTGTTTTTGATAGTTTGCCTGGCCGAACGATAATTTTTCGTGTGTTGGTTTGAATGGAAATTTTCTAAAATTAATTAAAAAATTGTGGTAAAAGCAGAAAACATTTTGTTAACGGGGAATTATGAAAATTGAATTTATAATACAATAAGGTAGGGAGAGAGAGAGAGAGAGAAAGAGAGCAAGTTAATTGTCTGTGGAAAGCCATCATCTCAATTTAACGTTTATTATATTTAATCAAAGTCTAAACTAGTACTTAGTAACATTCTAATCTCTATATGAATGATATCTCTGTAAAGTATTATAACAAAAACAGTAATTATTTTTTTCTCTTATTTTTTTTTTTTAAGTTTTTAGTCTCCATAATAATAAAAACATTTTAAATTACTTTTTACTTTTATTGAAAGTTTAATGATTAAATTATCTATTACGATTTAATTGCTTAATATGTACATACATATATACATATGTATATATTTGCTCAGTTAATAGCTGACCTTCATCTAAATAATTTTAATTCTAATAAACAAAATGTGTTTTATTAAAAAAACAACTATCTTTTCTTTAAAATTTCAAATTTCACGAACTAAATTATAAAGCTACTTGATAGCATTTTATGAGTTTATCAAGTTTGAAATTAATTGACAACTGTTTTTATATCAAATACAGAGCCAACAAAGGCCTACACATGAACACAGACATACATATATACATACATATGTAGATACATACATACATATGTTAATATGTATTAACATTATCAATGGTATATTAATCCCATATTATCTTCATTTTCTTTACAGATTCTCTTTTAATTTTCTTAAAAAAACAAAAAAAAAACAAAAATAAAAAATAATATATAGTATTTGTCTTTAATCAAAAGAAAAAAAAAAAAGAAAAAAGAAGTATATATCGGAAATAAAATATAATTAAAAAAAAACCCGGAAAATTAATTGTAAATATGTTTCTTTGCCTCAAGTTTTACCTATGCATATAAATGAAAAGTTTAAATTAATATTTATATAAATAAGAATGAAACTTTCAATTTTTTTTGTACAAAACTAATTTGTAAGCCCAACAAGAAAAAAAGAAACAAGAAAAAAAAAAAAAAAAAAAACAACAACAACAACAACAACTAGAAGGCGAAAAAAGATAAAAAGAAAGTAAGAAAAAGGAGAAAAGTTATTTAAAACCATCTTTAAAGTCCTTGCATGCGCCAATGAAAACGTCGCATCAGCTGAACGCGTCCAATTTTGTTGATTACGACGCTACCGTTGCCAGTGTCCTCCAGCCGCAACTAGGACATTATTCGTATAATCATCATCATCACCAGCAGCCGCAGCAGCAGCCGCATCATCATCAGCAGCATTCAAATGAAACAAATTTCTATGCTTCAAATGCGAATGTAGTGAAAGTCACGCCCCAACAGGTCAGCATTGGCATTAGCTGTGATCTAACGGCAATTGGGGAAGAGAAACGTCTTCACCACCATCAACAACAACAACAACATCAACAGCAGCAAACACAACAACATCAACAACAACAACGTGGTGTGATTGTTAAGCCAAAGGATCAAACAGGAGTCGCCATAAATAAGCGTAAGCGTGAAACAGGTGAGTGAAAAGATCTAAAATAAACTTAAATAGATTAAAAAAAAGCATTAGTCCTCTATATTCTTAACAAGAATCTAGCCAATATTATAGTTTATATAGCAAATTTTTAAGATAGGAAAATTAAAAAAAAATACATTTTTAATAACTTAATCAATAATATCAAAAAAAAAAATAGGTACAACTTGTTAACACAGTAAAATTAGTTTGAAAATTGTGTTTATTTAATTTTTGGCATCTGAAGGATTAGAATATGATCAATGGGTTTCACTTGTACTAGTTAAATTCGAACTAAATTCAACTAAAAATAGTTGCACGTTTTTTGATAATTTTCTAAATTTGATTGATTTGAGTTTGAGTTATCGTTATCATACACGCACAACTCAGCCCGTTAAAAGTTATTATTGTTATTATTATTATTATTATACACATAGGTATCAATATTTACGATTTGTTGCCGTGTGCAGAATCTATCACACACACATACCAACACACACACACACATACACTTGTTCGCACAAACAAATTGTTGGGACGGCTTATCATGGTCTTCTTTCTAATCAAAATTAACGCCACAACAAAAAAAAAAAAAACAAAATACATACATATGTATGTATGTATGTATGTATCAGCAGGAGCAACGGCTCAGCGCTCACATGGCTTCAGTTTGTAGAACGCTACACTCACTCTCTTCCACACTCTTTCCCTCTCTCGTTCATCTTACTCTGTATGTCTGTCTGTCTGTCTGTTAGTCTTTCTCTTTTGCTTTTGTCCCTCTCATTTTTGGCCAGACGTCATTCGTTCGTTTGCTGTCATTCTATCTCCGATTACGTTTGTATGCTGAAACTTGTCTGTTTCAATAGCAGCAGCAGAGGCCAGGCAGGCAGGCAGGCATAGCCATAGGCAGTTGACACCCGCGCACATACCGCACCGCACAATCCCCCCCCTCTTTTTGGTCGACTTACCCACTCTCTCTCGTAGTCATAGATTTTTTGTTGATGTTTTTTTTCCCTACTTTTTTTTTATTATTACCTTCTACGTATTTGTATACCCTATAAGCCAAATGGCCTATACGACAACTAAGTTGAGCATTATGTATCTATGTATGTATGTATGTATGTATGCATACATACATATGTAAACATATTCATGATCAGCTAGAGAAGTTGGTATGTGTGTATGTATGTATATGTTTATAGCCATCAATATTGATTTGGTCTCTTGGAAGCTTTCGCAAGGCTATTAATTTCCTTATTTAGTTAACTAAATTACCTTATTGATTGTCATTATAATGAAATTTTATGCGTTATTTACAAAATAAGGATCTCGTACTGATGAAATAATTTTGTTACTAAATTTTTGGTTTGCTTTTTAAAATTAATTAACATACATATTTTGTTGTTATAATCTCGAATAATTTAAAATATATTTGGAAAATAAAACAGAGTAAATAAAAATAACTACATATTCATTTTAATAGAAAATTTAGTTTCCTTTATCAAGTTTATATTTTGTTTAACTCAATTCAATAGTTTTCATAGAAACGATCGGTTGAAAAATTACATTTATTTTGTCAAATTTTAAGCCCAACTTTATTGTAAATGATCGGTTTAAATTGATTAGGGTATTATAGTAACTTTTGCTCTTTGGGCTTTCTTTTATTGTTGTATATTTTGCGTTCTGTTGCTCTGCTTATTTGCTTTTATATATACATATGTACATACATACATTCATACATACATATATGTACAATATATTTTTTGCCTTTTATTATTATGACTTATTGTTTGATATCTCACATACACACACATTCTCATTGGCACACACAATCAAAAATATAGAAGGTCTCTCTTTCTTTTTCCATACGTACATATGTACATACATACATATATTTTTATTTTGTTATTTTTTTTTCTTCTTCGTTTTGTTTTGTTTTGCATGGCTTTTTTCCCTCCCAAATTTGCTTCTCATTGAAAATTCCGACGGACGCAATTACCACCCCAATTGTCTACCAATCTAAGTTAAGTTATTCTGCTTCTTCTTCTTCCTTTTCCCTTTCCGTCGTCTTCTTCTTGTCGTCTTTTTTTTTTCTTTTCTTTTCTTTTGCTTCAATTTGGTCTATAGGTTCTTGTATTTGTGTGTGTGTGTTTTTTATTTTTTATATTTTCGTTTTTTTTTTATTTTTATTCTTTTTTTTTTTGTGTATTTCCTTCTTTATTTTATTTATTTTTCGCTTATTGCGACTTATAAAAAAATATTGTTGTTTGTATTTTTTCGCTGTCGTCATTCATTGAATTCACGCTGCCTATATAGAATAGATTTTAGTATAGACCAATTTCTTGTACTTTATTTAATATTCCATATTATTTATTCACAATTGAATTGAGTAATTTACTTATGACCATTGTCATCGTCATTATTCATCTACATATATACCGCCCAACATGCATATGAATCTTTAATCCGAATCGTGCAGTTTTTTCGATTTTCTTAAAAATCGGAAACATGATAAAGATGTAAAAGATTCGGCACACAGATAAAGATAAAATGTGTTTTAATCAAAATGAATAACAAGAAAAATGATTGCTTCCGAACTGAGATATGTGAAATTCCGCATTTTGATCATTGAATGGAAATTTTTCTGATATGAAAATTAATAAGTTACCTTTTGTACTAAGATTAAACTTTCATTAATGCAAATTATATGTTGGATTTAGTTGCATTTTTAATAGAATTTAAATATGGAAAACAGAAAAAAATTTGATTGGCCAAATTCTTTAAACTTTAGATGGAAATCAAAGGGTTAGCAAGATAAATTTTTTAAAAAATTATCGTAAATATTTGTGCTTTTATTTTGAATTTCTGATGGCGTAAAAACCAATATAATCCCATGATTAAAGCAATAAATGAATGATTTCTTTAAATTATTCTATCTTCTATATCAAACAGAAGCAAAGATAAGAATAGATACTTACATACATACATATATAACTATAGATTATAATTTTTAACATTTTGAATTTAGATTTTGATTCATTTACTTACCTACATTTGAGATTATAAATTTAATTGAATATGAGAAAATTTTCTATACACAATTTAAGGAGAAAGATTTTTCATTTGTATTCAAATTAATAACTGAAAAGTGTAGAATACATATGTATGTACATATATATGTACATAGATATCAACTTTTATATCCCAACTGCAAAGTATGGGAAATTAATATATGTATGTATACATATATATGTATACATATATGTTTATGTAGATATCGACTTTTATATAATTGGTTTCTTTAAGTAAGCTTTAATTGAAATATTTTGATGTATGTATACATATATATATACATATGTGTGTGTGTGTGTGCGTGTACATGTGTTTCATTATATTACGAGCTGTATGTAATAACGAGGGTTCTTACATAAGTAACAAATATAAAATATCATAGAAGCAGCAGGACCGCCAGCAAGTCATTCAATCAATATAAAAGCATATTGGTAAGCATAAATTTTACGCATTGCAGAGGGGAGGGGAGTGGTATCCTTTGGGACTGCTCTTCTTATTTATGAATGTATGTACCTTAAACATTGCTTTAATACATCCCGACCTTGTTCCATTGAACTTGCATTGTGTGTGAAAATCACCAGGTGGGCTAACATTTTACATTAATACTAATTTATGTATGTATAGGAGAAATTGCAGGCATTTATAAATTAGATGAAAAAAAAAATACCCTAGGACTGGCATGTACATACATACATATGTATGTCCTAGGGCAGCGGCACACTCATTCGTTTTAGTTTTCGGTTTTCGGTTCTCTTTACTTATTGCATGACCCTCGTAAGTATATACATATGTACATATATGTATGTACCTTTCAGATAACTAACCTCACCGGCAATAACAGCTGTCATATAAATTCGTTGGCATTTTTTGTTGTGTTGGCTTTTTGCACTCAATGGCTAACCCCCTTGACCATTGTCGGGTTCGTTTGTCCCGTCAAGTTTACCTTTTTCTCACACCCCAAAAAAAAAAAAAAAAAAAAAAAAATGAAATAAAAGAAGAAAAAAAATAGAGACCAACCAACCAACCAACCAACCAAATAACCAACCATCAAGGTCTCTCGTTTCCATTTAGCATTTAACGATGATTAAGAAATATATATATATATGTAGTTTAAACGATTACTCTCCATTTACTATATAGATAGATATATAGAAATGCGTGCGTCTTCGTGGTCGAAACCAATTACTTTTATTTGTTGACTTTGAACATCGATTAAATGGTACTCCGCCCTTGTTTCCCCCCTGTCTTTCTCTGTATGTAACCCCCCTCATATACCATTCTCCCTTAAACTTTATCGATTGTTTAAATATTCATTTAATTTTCATTTGCATATATCTTTACACAATTAACTAGGCCTCTGCACAACACGAGGGCAATATTATTCATAGGGTTTTGTTTTTTGTTTTTTTTTGGGTTCCCATTCGGTCGGTCGTTGGGCTATTCGGAATCTGAAATTTCTTGTGGAATTTTAAAGCTACGTGATATCTTGCATGAAAATTTCATTTACATTTTCTCACTCAATTGCTGTCTCGCTCTCTCTCTCTCTCTCTCTCTCTATTTCTCTCTGTCTCTTACTGAGTCCAACACGCAGACAAAATAAACAACAATAACAGACAATTTTTGTCATTGGGTCTGAAAAATTATTTCATTTCGAAAAATAAAAAATTAAGCGAAAACAAAACTAAATTGAACTTAAAGTTGCCGCGTTGTTTTTTATTTTTCGCTCTCTCTCTCTTCCTCTGTGTGTGTGTGTGCGTTTGTGTATGTATGTATATGTGTGTCTTTTGTTATTGTTATTCTTTTTTCCTTTTTTTTTTGTTTTTGTGATTGACATGCGAGGGAACTTTACCCACGACCGACCCTCCTGTCTACCATATAACAACATGTATGTATGTATGTATCTATAGTTTTACCTGTCTTTTTGCCTGCCTTAGCCAAAATTTTGTTGTGCGTGGGCTGCTGCTGTTTGTGGTTAGAATGTCTTTGAAGGAAAACCTTCGTTATTGCGTTGGGTTGTCATAAAGGGAGCAACAACAGCACAAAACACACACACACACAGAGAGCAACCCACTCACAAACTGAGCAGCCATTAATGTATGGCACATAGACAACAGTGCGTATGCGTGATGGAAGACAAAAAACATTGTACACAACCTGTATGTGATGCACAACAAAAAGAAAAATATAATAATAATAATAATCAGTCAGTCAGTCACATCAAAAACGTTTTTAAGTGCTTACAAACAAAAACAAAACAAAAAAAAAAAAGAAAAACCGGACAGCTAAGAAATGAAATTATCAATATTTATCTATATAGCTTTGTCAATCACTCAATTGAACATAATTTTTATCATCTATGACTAAACATCTAGTTCATAATCTAAATGTACAAGTGAAACTTTAAATGACTAATATTTAAAAAGAAAAAAACATTTAAAAAGAAAAAACATATTATACTTTGATTAAACTTTTCAAAGATTACTCATGAAATTTGTAATTTTTATAAAGAATTAGAATAATAGAATTGTATTTTAAGAAGAAACCATAACATTTATCATGTGTATATATATTAGAGAGATTAGTATCATCATTGATTAATTAATTTGTCCAATTGTAAAAGTGTTTAATCTGAGACAGAATACTTCTTTTGTAAACTAAAATTAACCAAAAGCCGAATAAGAAATATTCATAAAGGCAAAAGCACTAGAAGCAGGAGGAAAAACAACAACAACAACAACAACATAAAAGGAGAGTAGAGCAGGCTCTAACCACCACCACCATCGCCCGGTTATACTGGTTGGTCATATTGGGTGAAATTTGCAAGAAAAAAAAAAAAAAAGAAACACCTACACATTGCCGCTGGGTTGGGTTGCAGCTGCATTTGTAGCTGTCTAAACTCCTTTCACCCACTCACTCACATACACACACACACACACATACACTCACAGAGAGATTGCATGAAGAAAGTCTCATTTTGGTTTGGTTTCTGGTTGGTGGTTAGGGCAAAGTCAGGGTCAGGAAATTATTATTAGCCCGAACTCTAAAAAGATTTATGAGCGAAAGTATTGTATCAAAAGAAAAGAGAAGAAAAAAAAAAAACAAAGACTAAAAAGGCAGCGGAAACTTTTGTGATCAACACACATACACATACACATATACACAAAGGGGGAGAAGACAGGCGCTTAAAACCGCAGAGGAAGAAGGAAATTAGGCCAGGCAGGCTACGAAAGAAACAGGGAGAGAGAGAGAGAGCAAGAATGAGTTACAACGAGAAGAATAATTTTGTTCTGAAAATTAATTTCAGTGAAACACTGATCTTATCTTTTATATCATAAACATTCCCTTGAAAATAATATCAAAAAAAAAAAAAAAAGAAAATGAAGTAAGCAAGTCGTCCATGCCGACTTGGAGTATACCCTGTACCAAAAAAGGATATTTCATTTAAACAGACTCCTTCGCAATTGAATAAAATTTTTCATAAAATTCCCTTAACAAGCCAAAACAGAAAATTCGTGCTTTCTCGCTCACTCCTAACAGTGAACGAAACTAATGCGTCATTCGGTACAAAGCAACATGCGCATGCTATCTCGCTCACACATTTCAGTTGCTGCTTCCCATAGAATTTCAGTACAAAACATATATACGTATTATCTCCGATATTTATTGACCGATTTCGGTCAAATTCGGTCAGATGGTACATATTGGCTATATAATTGCGTCTGCCAAAAAGAATTAGTATAGCTCTAATAGAACTCAAGTTATAGTTTTTTCTAATTTGCGGGGGCGGAAGTGGGCGTGGCAAAAATTCGAAACAAACTTGATCTGCGTATGGACTAGACGAATGTTGACACCAAGTTTGGTTACTCTAGCTCTTATAGTCTCTGAGATCTAGGTGTTCATACGGACGGACGGACAGACGGACGGACAGACGGACAGACGGACAGACGGACATGGTCATATCGACTCGGCTGTTGATGCTGATCAAGAATATATATACTTTATGGGGTCGCAAAATTTTCCTTCTCCCTGTTACATACATTTTAGCGACTTTAATATACCCTTGAACCCTACGGGTACAGGGTATAAAAAGAACTTTTTTCGAAATAAGCTTCTTGGTCTAAAGTAAGAGGAGAAAAATCTAATCTAATCGGTAGAACAGATACTTTTTAGCACTGATCTTTATCTTTTTATATTTATATGCTAAGTGATAGGATTCATATACATACATATATGTATATACATACATATGTGTATATGTATTTATTTTTAAAACTGTATAGAACTTTATTTGAAATACTTTCGATTGGAGAAATATGTAAAATCTATGATCTCATATGGGAAAACAATCTGATTTATTAAATATAGTTGAGCTATTACATATATGAATTCGAATCTATAAATTATAGGAATGTGTATTTTATAGTATACATATATGTGTGCTTATTCGAATTAGAATCTGAATTATAGGAATTTATAGAAGGTGCCATTAATAGAATTCTAAATTGCATATGCTTATTCAATTTTCCACAGTTTATATATGTATATATTTCAATTGTTGATCAGTCATGAAGAATGATACACATCTACATTTTTTTTTCTTCTTTTTTTGCAATTGCAAATCTTAATATATATTATTATTTATAATATTTTTTTTTGCTTCTCGTTTCAGGTAAGCATCATAAACAATTTGGAACCCACTTCTCAGATTTACGTGAGTGAGTTTTTTTTTTTTTTTTTTTTTTTTGAGTAACTTTTGTATTGTAATTAATGAAAGAACTGGAACTGAACTGAACTGAACGGACAAATGAACTGAACGGACGGACGGACAGACGAATGGATGGACGAATTAAGACCGTGTTTCGTTTGCTCAGTCGTTGTTCATGGCTGATAACTTTCAAAAAAAAAAAAAAAAAATCTCTCTCTTGGCATCTCTGTTCCACTCAATATAAATGCTGAAAGTACATTGATTTCAATGTATTTTTTTTTTTTTTGTGTTTTTTTTGTTGCGCTGTTGTTTTTCTGAAAGATCATCAACAAAGTTGAGAAATCGAACCAGTTTTCGTTGAGAACTTGTTTCATACACACACACACACAGTAACACACACACACATAAGCACACAGCAATCGCAACTTGAAATTTATATTTTTCCTTTATTTTTCTTTTCATTTTTTTTTTTTTTTTTTTTTTTTTTTTTTTTTTTTTGGGAGTTTTAATTGAGTTTTGGGCTGGCTAAGTGAGGGATAGCAGGCAAGAAATGGAGGTCAAGTCAAAAAATAATAAATTTATCATCTTAGTTGACCGAATGAAGAAAATTCGCCAAGTTTTTGAATGCCTAGGCAGACAGGGGAATATAACGAAACGATGTATCTGGTCGATCTCTTGTTGAATGAACGTTGATAAACCTTGAAGTTAGTTTTGATTGTTGTTGTTGTTGTTGATTGTTGTTAAGCGAATGGCAATGTCTCTGCGTCACTTGTTTTATGGTCGTTCTGTTACTGTCATAGTTGTTGCTGTTGCTGTTGCTGTGTTGTTATTGTTATTGTACAGTTCAGTTCATGACAATGCACAGGGTCTTATTTCAACGGACGAATGTTGTACATACATATACATACATACATACATACATACATACATACATACAAAAAAAAAACGTGCAATGTCTATGGAAATTGAATCTAAATTGGGTTAACAAGTGTTAATGGACAATTCCCCTCCAACGAAACAGACGACAACGATAGCAATGAGAACAACAACAATGACAAACAACTGCATCTACAATACATACACACACACACACACAGACACACACACACACTCAGATACAATATAAAAGGGAAAGACATAAAAATACAAGAATGTGTGAAATAGGGAAATAAAAGTAGGTACAGTATAACCATACGAAAAGATACTACTTTACCGTTACTGTAGTATGTCTTTATTGTTGATATATCAAACTATTAACAATTTACTACGTATATATAGAAACCTTTCTTTTCTTCTTTTCTATATAAGTATGTATGTATATGTATACATACATACATACATTGTGTTGTCGTTGTTTTGTGACAATGAACTTGACAATTTGTGGTGCAACATGGAAAAATGTGAAAACCCCACGTTCTTCAGGTTCTTTGACATAGTTTTATTTCATTCAAATATTGATGGGGGCTCTTCTATGTATGTACATTGTATGATCAAAAAAGTGTGGCTGTATATCTAAATGAGAAAAATACCAAAAACTTATATTACACGATTAGAACATGAAGGTGTATTATTTTTCTAAAAGGATTCTTCAAAATCTTTATTACATTTTTCAAATAAATGCTATAAAAATCATTCTTGATGATTTTGCTTTTCTTTAAGCCATTTGGTTTATACATATCTCACCCTCAAGGTGTTTCTCTTATTCTGTGTTCTTTTATATTTTTTTTCTTTCTTTCTTTCTTGTTCTTCGCCTCGTCTTGTTGTTAGTTATCCAATCAGTTTCAATCAATATTAATGAAATTCAACCTAACAGAAGCAGCAACAGCACCAGCAGCAGCAGCTGTAGCCCCATTTGGTTTTGGCTCATTTGGATTACGCAAATCAGCTAAAGGAAAAGTGTAAATAGAAAAGAAAATTAAATAATATCAAAAGCTGCTTAAATCGTAAAAGGAAATAAGAAATACGAAGCGCAATGCAACAAAATAATGTGTGTGTGTGTAAGATAGATTAAAAAACAAAATAAATAGAAAATCTAGAAGGAAAAAAACAAGGCAGAAAAGAAATAAATGTTGCTAAATAAAATGAACACAGAAATAGAATAGAATTTTCTAAATTACACAACAAACGGGCGGGCGAGCTGTGATACAAATAGTGTTTTTGGGTTTGTTAAGAGGGGGGAGAGGGCTTACATCCATAGTCAAGTAGGGGAGGGGGAGGGGTGAACACTGAAAGGGGGGCATCGTCACAACACATTAAACGCAATTATAGAAAGTCAATTGAGATACAGCAGCAACAGCAACAGCAAGAAAAAATTGCGCGGGCGTTGAAAGGAAAAACAGTGTAAGAAAGAAAGAGAGAGGGATTGAGAGGCATATGAAAAGAAAATCAACCGCTGTCCGATCCCACCTCCTATTTGCCCGTTCATCTATATATTGTTGATGTCAACGTCAAAGTTGCCATCCCAGTTGACAGTAGATGATGATGTCGTTGTTGATAATGATGATGATGATGATGATGATGATGATGATGATGATGATGATGATGGAAGCAGGCAGAAAGAGAGAGAGAAAGAAAGAGAGAGATGGGAGGTTATTATAGAAGCTTGGGAATGGATGAACAAATAACTAAAATACACGCGCCGGGTCCAGAGATCCAGTTATTTGCTTAGCCCCGGCACCTTCATTCATTTGTTGTTCGTTGGTTCGTTGCTAATTTTCATTTTGCATAGCGTTAGAGAAAACTGGCGTTGATACGAGTTTAGCAACCAACCAAACATAATCCTTTGCTGGAGGCACAGATAAATGGCAGTCTAGAGAATAATATATATATATATAAAAATACATAATACAGTACAAGATATACAGTAAAAGTTCTTTCACAATTTTACCAAAAAAAAACAAAAAAAAAACCCAAATATCTTTTTTAAAAACAAAAACAGCAAAGATTCGCCTAGATAAACTCTAACAAAATATAAGCACTGTATTTTTCAAATCGAAATTAAAAAATGATAAACAAATATAGAAAACAAATTTATTGTTAAAAATTTTTGTTTATTATTTTAATTAGGCTGATTGGTTATATGTCTCAATAATCAATTAGTGATTATATTTCTCTTATTATTCTAAGCCTTTTATTATTACCAATATACAGCCACACTTTTTTTTTACATTATCTCAGATATTATTCACTTTTACCATTTTTTTTTTTTTGTTTTGTTTGATGTGCTATGTGTTGGTCAGTAAACAGTCTTCACTGTACTTATTTATAGGTAAAGCTTATACCATTATCTCCTGTTGCCTTTTTCCACAGCTTAATTTGTAAAGCCCTTGGGTGGGATGCAGTGCGCGAGGGTCGAGGAATAGAAGAGCTTAACAATTTAGCTCTGGCTAGGGAATTGCCTGTGAAAACGATTCTATCGCACTCTTTCTTTCTTTGCCATTCTCTTTCTCCCCCCCCAACAACCAACCTCTTCTGCCATGCCATCCTCCCTCACCTGCTATCATATTACCTATCTTTCTCTATGCTCGTTGTCTCTGTGTTGGTTTTATTATTTTGTTTTTCTTATCGAACTATCGAGCTGTTTGTTGCTGCTGTCGCGCTGTCTGTTTATTATTTTTATTATTATACTATGTATATATATTTTTCTTGATTTGTTTTTCTCTTTTTTTTTTCTCTCTCTTCCTGCTGTTGTTGTATTTATTTTATTATTATTTTCTTTCGCTTTCTACAGGTGTGTTTTTAATGTAGTGCGATGACTAATGGAAGATTTTATTTCTGCTTTTATTTCTACGCCTCTCGCTCTCCCCTCTTTTAAAACAAGTTTTCAACTGTGTTTTTTTTTTTTTTTTTTAGTCGCAGTAACGATTTGCGATTATTAATTATTGTTGTTGGTGTTTTGTGTTTGTGTTGTTATTGTTGATTTCGCAGGGGCGTTCGCGTCATATGACTCAAACTCAAAACAATCAACAACAAACAATAGCCCCCCAAAAAAAAAAAAAAATAAAAAATAATAATAATAATAAACTTGGTTCTGTGCTGATTTTCGTTTTAAAATGCGGATATTTCTGTTATTATATTTTTAGATCTAAAAAATAAAAATTTGTATAGTGTTTCCAAGGTTTGCTTTTGTTTTTTTTTTTCGTTACGCATACGTTTTCTGTTATTTAAAAAAAATTTTTTTTTTTATGGAGTATCTGTATTTTTATACCCTTGCAGAGGGTATATTAATTTTGGTCAGAAGTTTGCAACGCACAGAAGGAAGCATCTCCGACTATATAAAGTATATATATTCTTGATCAGCATGAATAGCCGAGTCGATATGACCATGTCCGTCTGTCCGTCTGTCCGTCTGTCTGGATCAACAGCTTCTCCTCCGAGACCATAAGAGCTACAGAGCTGAGATTTTCAGCATAGGCTCCTTTTTTGCTGCAGGCATTGTATATCTCGGAATCATCCCGATCGGACGACTATATCATATAGCTCCCATAGGAACGATCGGTCAGGAATAAGCTTTATCCTCAATAACTCCGTTGTTTTTTAACCGAATGCCACGAAATTTGATATTTATGAGTTTAATATGCTTCTTGATACTTCAACCAAGTTTGATCAGAATCGGACGACTATATCATATAGCTCCCATAGGAACGATCGGTCATAAGTAAGGATTATCCTCAATAACTGTTGTTTTTCAACCGAATGCCACGAAATTTGATATTTATGAGTTTAATATGCTTCTTGATACTTCAACTAAGTTTGATCTGAATCGGACGACTATATCATATAGCTCCCATAGGAACGATCGGTCATGAATAAGGTTTATCCTCAATATCTCTGTTGTTTTTCAACCGAATGCCACGAAATTTGATATTTGTGAGTTTAATATGCTTCTTGATACTTCAACCAAGTTTGATCTGAATCGGACGACTATATCATATAGCTCCCATAGGACCGATCGGTCATGAATAAGGCTTAGCCTTAATAACTCTGTTGTTTTTCAACCGAATGCCACGAAATTTGATATTTGTGAGTTTAATAAACTTCTTAATACTTCAATCAAGTTTTATCAGAATCGGTTGGCTATATCATATAGCTGCTATAGGAACAATCGGTACAAAAAAAAATTTTGTATGAAAAATTTTTTTCCTCAAGCTCAAAATTTTGAATTTGTAAATTTGGTATGTTTAATTTACAATAACGTTTCTGATGAATTATATAGAGAAAATCTGCAAGGGTATACGAACTTCGGCACGGCCGAAGTTAGTCCATCTTTCTAGTTTTCTTTTATTTAAATTTTTTTCTCCGAAATTATACAAAAAGTACAACCATATGGTGGAATATGGAGGTTTCATCCAAGGTCTATTAGTTAGTTAAATATATATATATATATATATCACAAAAACTAGCTCTTATTCGACTCTGGATACTATGTCTTCTCTATATGATGATGATGATGAAGATTTTTTTGTTTTGTATTTCAAAAATGTTTCAAAAATAGAATACAAGCAGCCGTTTTCATATTCAGTGACAGTGACTGAAGAATGGTAGCCAGAAAGTCTCCAAATAGCAACCGATTGCCCTACTCAGCGGTCAAACAACTGCCACAACGTTGGGCGCCATTTTCCCCGTCAAGAAACGAAACGAAAAATTAAAAAAAAAAAATAAAAATAAATAAATATAAATAAAAAGAAATATGCGTGTAAATTGTCCGCTAAAAAAAGCAGCCGCCAACAAATATTTTCAACGTAATTACAAGACCATGGCAAGAAATGTGGAGTGGTGAGGGGGGGATTGGCTAGGGGGCGCCACCATCATTGCATTATAAATTACATTTCTTTTAACACCCTGCAAATAGAAAATTTGAAGGGGATATTAGGATTATGTAAAAAGTACAATGCCTTAACATATACATATAGCACATACATATATATTCTTGATCAGCATTAAATACTTGAACTAAGTTTAATATATAACTAACTAGAAGAATAATTAACTTTCGGACAAACAGTTGTTAATTTTCTCCAGAATTTTATTGAAATGTCCCAAAGGTAAAATGAGCTTCTGTTATACATATTTTAAAAGTATTATATCCAGGGTATCTTATAGTCGTTTACCCGCCCCCTTTTAATATTAAAAAGTTTTTGTTACATCTTCAATAAAATTTAAATAAGTCACAAAAGAAGAAATATTTTTACAGTATGTGTTCGAGTCCAACTAAAAGAAGAAGAAGAAGAAAAAACAACAACAAAAACAACATTGCCCGACTGCACTTTTCTATTTTGTTTTTGTTTTGGGTTTTTGGTTTTTTTTTTTTATGGACGACTTTTACACGGGAATTTATTATTTTAGTTGTTGGTTTTAGAAGGGGGCCATATTTGCGTTTTTGCATAACTTTTTCGCGGTTTTATTTGTGCTGCTTTTTGCTCAAAAAGACGACAACATCATTTCTATTATTTTTGTGTTTTAATATTTTCACATTTTCACTAATTTTCTAGACAGAAAATTTTCGTTTGGATATGTTGTAATACGCACGATTACATATTGAAAGACTTGGGCGTTAGTTTTTTAAACGAAAAGAAATTGTATATATGTATATATTTTAGCTAGATCTAGATATTTCAACATTTAAAATTATGTGCAAAAATTATTTCTTTCTGTTGTGCGTGCTATTCATTGAAAAATCTAAGGGGATCTAAGGTTTCTGTTTTGTTTCCTTTGTAAAAAAGAAAGGGTATCAACATTGAAGATTAATGTTTTGTTCCTTGAGGGGTTTACATACATAGTTAAAATCTTTGTGCAAATCAAATACATATTATAAAATTTTCTGTTTGCCTAACGTTTTATCTATTAATCATTCTATTTGTTTTTTTGTAAGACATCACAGAAAGCTTTTCCTAATTTTCCTCATCTTAATCCGTGTGTTTCTCTCTCATCATCATCATCTTCCTCTTCTTCTTCTTCTAATAATAATAATAATAATATAATGCTACAACACTGACAAATTCATGTAGAAAACTCATTAAACTTGTTTAAATATAAAACGACATTCCATAAATCTCAGGAGCAAAAGCCGTTTTGCTTGGCTCTGGCAATAACAACATTAATTAGAAATTTTGTATAATTTATTAAATTAATGCTTATTTTGTGCAATGAATTATGTTAATAGCTGTGAAACACCAAGAGTGTGAATGAGATAGATAGAGAGTGAGCTGAGAATGAGTTTAAGATTTGCCTGCCCCCCCTTCTCAACCCTCTGACTAATTTGATCCTCCTGTTTCTTCTCCTCTTCCTTTCTTTCTCCATTTACCCTCTTCATCATCTTTTCTGGCCATTGTAAACTTGAGTAGGCTACTTTTCAATTCTCCACTAGAAATCCAAGTCAAGTGAATTGTTGGATAAGGCAAGGGTGGAGAGCAGGAGGAATATGGATGGATAAGAGATGTTTTGGCATTAGGAGAAGGGGGGAATCAGGGGGGTGATAGCCTGGATAAGGGGACGATAGAAACTGCCAACTGTCAAGCCCACATTGGACAGCAAACGGCGCCAGTTACTCTCCGGCAGCCCACTCTCAAGAGTCTAAAGTGAAACTTGTCTTGGTTGTTTTTTTTTTAACTTTTTTTTTTTTTTTTTTTGTTTGCCTGCTGCTGTTGCTGTTGCTGTTGCTGTTGCTGTTGCTAGTCCGGCCTCCACATCAACACCGTCTGTGTGGAACCTCTAGCCCCACTTCATGCTATTATGCTTCTCCTCTGTCTATCTCTCTTTCTCTTGCTCTCTTTCTCTCTCGGTCTCTGTAGTTTGCTCTCCTTTTTGGCTTGTGTATGTGCATATATATGTGTGTGTATGTGTGTGTGTGTGTGTATGTTTCTTTTCCCACTCTGAGTCATAGTTTTGGATTTTGTGTTGTTGTTGTTGTTGCTGGTTGTATTGTGGGCTCTCCGGTTTTAGTCTTAGTCATTTGGCAAAATGTTGCAACATATAACCTTCTTTGACTAGAAATAGATTATAATGCGCGTTTGCCTTCAATGATGTCAGCATTGTCTGGACTTTCTTTCCTTGGACTATGCCGCCTGTGCGACCCTTTGCCCTCACACACACAACCACATACAAATGTCATTGAGAATTTCCCAAAACAAGAAAGTTTTTCTTTTTGTTTGGGTTTTTCACGTTGCCATCTTCACTCTCCATCTCTCTCACTCACTCTGTCTCGCACTCTCTCTCTCTCTGTATTACTCTACTCAATAAACTTTTCTTCAGTTTTTGTATGTTTTTTTTTGTTTTTATTTTAGTTTTTTTTTTTGCGTTTTTCCTGTGAGGCAAGTCTTAATGTATATAATTTTCATACCAAAAAGTAGAAAACTTGAAGCTTTTCATTTCCGTTGAACTATGTTTATCGGATTTTTCTTCTATTATTATTACTATTATTATTACTATTTTGGTCTTGTTTTTTGTTTTTTTTTTTGTGTTTTTTTTTTGTTTTGTATTTTATATTTTTGTGGGGTATGGCCACGCCCACTTTTATAGGCTAAATTTGGCTTTCATTTGTTGGGGTCTTTGAACTTGTTTGTTGGCGTTTTTGCGGCTCATAACATTTTATGTTCCTTTCGCGCTGCTCGCTCTTCTTCTTCTTATTGTTATTGTTTTTGTTGTCGAATTTTGTTCTTTATGGCCAGTTGCTTGAAATGAAACACATTTACTGTATATATGATAAATGTGTTTGTGTGTGTGTGTGTGTGAGTTTGTATTTGTGCAACATGGCGTATGAGTAATTTTTTATGCTTATACCATATTGCGTATACGCACAGTGGCAACTTGAAATTATATGTACAATATTTTTAATTTAAGTGGAAATGATCATTCAAATATGTAAATACGAATTCTATATAATACATATATCATTTGATAGTTATAGATCCATTTAACTTGGGTTTTGTTGTCATTATAATGGTAGAAGAGGGTCTGGCGGGGATGGGGTAGGTGATTTCATTTCTTTTGCTTTCTTTTGATAGAATAACAAATGGAAATGAATGCAATTCGACATAACCATCAAGGGGCGTTGCCTGTCAAACAATTGTATTAAGTAGAACAGCCACGCCCCATTTTGATAACTACTAATGTTAGTCACACACAAACACATAGAGAAGAGTCATCCACTTATTTTTGTATCGTATCGTATTATTGCCATATTTTAGATTGCATCGATCCATATATTGTATGTGTATGTCTATGTGTATATATATGTATGTATTCGAATAATATGCGCACACGTAAAGCCAATTGCAATATGATGAATTATTTTACAAGTCTTATTGAAGATGGGCCGATATAGAAATTTTAGAGGGTGTGCATGGGGGGGGGGTATATACTAGATTGACTAATGACTGTGTGAATTATTCAATAGATACAATATTGAATGCACTCACTCAAACAGTGGCTTATGGTTATTTAGTAGTAATTTTGTTTTTATACTCGTGTTATTTTCTAGAAAGAGTGATGACCCGACATTATATATACATACATACATATATACACATTTATGTATGTATGTATGTATATAATGATTCCTTATCATTATCAATAGACCAAAGACATATGTGGTGGTTAATCATTGAAAAGTCCGATGCACTAAACAAATATTAATGGCGAGATAGAGGGCTTGGCTTATCATTAAAATATGTACATATAAATCGCAATCAATTTTACAATGAAAATCTATTTCAACAAAAACATTCACACTTACATACAATTACATGATCAATAATAAAAATAAAGGGTGCCTCCATTTTTAATTAAAATGAATTAATTCTCTTCTAAAAATACGAACTTATAGTCTTAATCATATATATATATATATTTCCATCGATGAAGAATTTTTATTGAAAAAATATTTCGTTTATCTTTTTCTCTTAGTCGAAAGTGGCCAAAAGTGTTTTAACTGAAAAAATGCAATTGTTTCTTATGCATTGTATATATATATATATATATATATCTTTGTATATATATATATAAATTTTTCTAGCTACTAAAATGGCAACAACGCTGCTTGCAGTCATGTATGTAGGAGGCAACAACATTGTCTAGCATTGTTGTTATTGTTGTTGTTATGGTTGTTATTGTTGCAAAAGCAAAGCACTTTGGACCGATGTCAGTGCACGGCACGACACAAATTTTTCGTTTCGTTTGTTGCGGCTATGAGTGGATAGATGGATGGATGGATGGATGGATAGGTAGAAAAAAACCAAAGGGGAGGAGAATGTATATATATATATATATATATATATATGGGATGGGGGTGGTGCACAAGAAGGAGGTGCAACTAAATGGCAGAGTGGGTAATGTCGTTGCACTCGCTAGCACCACAACACGCTCGTCAACAATGACAAATCCAGCACAAACAAATATTGGACCACGAAAATGTTGCTGACGACAATTCATGATGATGATGATGATGATGATGATGATGATGCATAGAGACGAATGAGACAGTACAAGTCCATGGCAGGTGGATAACATCAAGCTCTATATATGATTAAGTGACTGAATAAGTAAAGAAATTTTATTTTTAATTTACTAAAGCAGAACCAATAAATAAAATTCAAAATATTTGAATGAAACATCGTTAAAGAACAAAAGAAGAATGAGATTTAGTATATGATTTTATCACACCTTTGCAATAACGTAATGACAAATTAGTTTATTATCGAGATGAATCAATTCAATTGAAAGTCATAAAAGAAATTTTTACAATCAGCAAAAAAATATATATATACATATGTACATATATATTCTGCTCGTTGCCAGGCGGCAAAGCAATTACATCAGATCCTTAATAAAGTCTCGTCAAATGTCAACTCCTTAACGACTGAGCCCTCCTCTCACCTCCCCTCCTAGTGTCCATAATTTATTTTATCGTTTCTGTATCGGCTGGTCCTTTGAGGTTATTCAAAAGAAAAAAAAACATATATATATACATATTTATCCTTAATATATAGGTCTATCTTCTATCTATCTCTTTCACAAAGATATATTTTATGGCATAGAATACCCTTTTATTTTAGTTTATGAGGCTGCTGAATAGAAGAAGAAGAGTTTCATTAAAATTCTATCAATGTTGGCAAAAAAAATTTCTAATATCAAAAGTTCACCCAAGAGAGAGAGAGAGAGAGAGAGAAAAAGGGGTAAAAGAGATAGAAAGAGAGCGAGACCCCTTGAAAGGAAATCATTAAAATGGGTGAAAATCCAGTGGAAAATCCCAAACAAAATGTCAGTCATGTTTTTCAACGTAATTTAAATGCAAATAAAAGTGACTAAATCTAATGCTGTTTCCCAGGGGCGACGAGGCATGGAACGAATATATAAAAAAAAATATATACATACATACTTACATACATACATACATATATAAAAATAAAGGAATGGAAAGGAAAGAAATGAAAATAAAGGGAAAGCGTGTCAATTTGATTGGCAAATTCACCACGTTGTCTGGTTAAGGAGAGAAGAAGGAGGAGGAAGGAGATGAGGGCAAAAGCGAAGCCATAAATGAAATGAAATCGCAAATTGCATTTCGAGAGCAAAAGATGCAAAAAAAAAAAAATTTGTTAAAAAAGTGCAACCAATAAAACAAAAAACCAAAAGCAAACGAATAAAAAAAAATAAAAATTGAAATGAAATCACAAAACTTTAAGATTATTGATTCGCGTTCGCATTCCATTGATTTGATTTTACTTTTTGCTCTATGCATCTGTCTGAATGTCCATTTGTCTGTCTGTCCGTCTGTCCGTTTGTCTGTGTGCCAGTCTGCCTGTTTTAGTACAGTTCAGACGGCAATTGAAAATGCAATGAGAGAAACAACAGCAAAATACACAATATTATTCAAACAGCTTCAGACGAATTCGACTTTGCACCCATTTTGCCTGAAACATAACTCGGTCAGAAAGTGCATTTTTTTTTTTTATTTATTTTCTCATGGAAAACAACAATTATTTTTTTGTTTGTCAACTGTGGAAATATGCAGCCACACTGGCAAAAAAGAAACAAGAACTAAAAATTAAACTAATTAAATTGGGAAATAAAATAAAAGTTATATAAATATAAAGGGTCTCTTAATTGGCATTAAATTTTATTTATTTTTTTTTTTGGTTAAATTAATTGTAAAAATATGCAGCCACACTATTTTATACTATTTGCTTTAACCAGATGCTGTTTGTCCAGTGTTATAGTAGTAGGTTCTTTTTATGGTTGTTAATGCTTTACTTGTTGTTGTTGTTGTTGTTGTCGGTGTTGTTGTTGTTGTCGGTGTTGTCAGTGTTGAATCTACACCAAATGTCGTTGTTCCAGTTCTCCAATGATGACTTGTTGGACTTGTCGCCTGTCTGACTGCTTGGCCCGCTGTCTGTCGATGGTGCTGCTGCTGCTGCCGCCGTTGTTGTTGTTTTTGTTTTTGTTCTTGTAGTTGTTGATGCTATTTATGTGGTTGTTATCATCATCTGGTGGACACTTGGTGAAGCCTCTACGCTCCTTCTCCTACATTCTGTCTCGGCCCCTTCTTGACGCGCTTTTTGACCTCAATTGAAGTTGAGTGACTTTGCCTGGTTTGGGTTTAACTTGTTTCTCCCAACCCTAGAGCTAAAGTCAAAGGTAGTCTCAGTTAAGACAAGGTGGGTAGAGAGAGGAGGAGAAGGTGGTGTTGTACCCCCCATACTATACGAGAGGTAGAGATGTCAGTTATAACATTTTTTTTGTTTGTTGCTTTTTTTTGTTATATATAAAAATAACTCCATTTTCTACCTTTATTGTTAGAGTAGAGCTTTTGTTCTATAAGTTTCACCTTTTTTTTTTCTTTTTTTGAAGCCACACCCCCTCACACTTTTTCTGTCTCTCTCTCTCTCGATCTCTTTCACTCGCCCTCTTAGAGCTGCCCACTTCCGTTTGGTTCTGCTCCATCTCGTCTCCACACGCCTCTTCTCTTCACTTTGCTTTGCCATCGTTTGGTTGCATTGTGCAATACTCTTTTTTTTTTTGTATATATATATACATATATACATACATATATATGTATGTATATACATATATACATACATATATATGTATGTATGTATATATATGGTTTTTTTTTGTTTTTGCCTTCAACGTTTTGCTGTTTGCCTTCTACATTGGGTTACTTTAGGTCATTCGTTGACGCTTCTAATGTTCGCTTGAAGGACGCCCGCCGTTAGCGTCGACCGACGCTCGACGTTTGTTTTTGTGTTGTTGTTGTTGCTGCTGCAGTTGTTGTTGCTGTTGTTGTCTAAAGTGTCAGCAACGACGTCAGTGACAGCGGCAGCGACAGAGAAGGCAGCGGCAATTCTTCGTCAGCCTGAAAGAGTTATGCATATTGGTTGCATATGTATTGTTGTTGTTGTTGTTGTTGTTTTTTTTTTGTATTTTGCTTTTTTCTATGCTAGACTTAACCAAGCGACCTCTAAGCGGTCATCAACATTAGTTTATCTTATTTATTTCCATATTAAGTTGTTTATTTGTTAGAACAAATTCTTTTGCTTACAATAGAAGCGTGTGAGAGAATCTTTGGTCAATCAAAGATTGAACTTTGTACAAGAAATAAAAGACCTTGATTACAGCCTTTTTTGTTGTTGTTGTTGTTGGCCCAAAGTCATGTGAAGTTTAATGAGTGCCTTTTGTTAACTGCAATTTGTATAAAATTTAAAAAGAATATATATAGTACATATATCTATAACACCTTTAAAAAAGGTCGCAAAAATTTTATTTTTACGTAAAGGAGAATTTGAAGGGGCACCCTGTATGCATGTAAAGTGATTAGTATTATTAATTTTAATTTTGTCTGATTAAATTCCAGTTGTGGTTTTTTAAATGTATATTAAAATGTATTCAATTTCAACTATTTTGCTATTTATATATAAAAGTATATTGTATACATATGAATGTATAAATAATAGATACAACTCCCACTATTTTTTTTTTTTTAGTCATTCATCATTTTATTTTCATTGTGCAATTTGCCAAATTTCATTTATTTTATTTTTAATCTCATTAAAATTGAGCCACAGAAACAAAAACAAAAAAAAACAAAACTGTAGAGAAAGAGAGAGTGAGAAAGAGGATAGTTGGCGTGGTTGAGGGGGTGTAATAGAAAAAACAACAATGTGAAAAACTTTCACCAAATGAAAAACTGTATAAATTTTCCCTTTATTTTTTGGTACTTTTGTTTCTGTTATTTTGTGGTTATTTTGCAATGAATTATATTTAATTTAAAATGATTTGGGTTTCTATTGCTAATGCTGCTGATGTTGTTGTTGTTGTTGTTGTTGCTGTTGCTGTTGCTGGTGGTGGTGCTGTTGCTGTTGCTGCTGTTGTTTCTATTGCTTTGGGGCAGGCGGCAGTCACGTTGTCGTCTTGTCAACTGCATGCAACATTTAAGCGAAAAGAGAAGAAAAATCGAGATCAAAAATAAATGTTTAAAAAGCTTTCACACAATCCACACACACACACACACACACGCGCATACATGCATACATATTCCTCCCACATATGTTCCACACCTAATTCGTGTAGTTGTGTGTATCTGTGTGAAAAAGAGATGCATTTAAAAAGATTGTGTTTGGCTGACTGCTCATAAAAAGCAAAAAAAAAAACAACAACAAAAACAAAACCAACCCAAAAAAAAAAACTCAAAAACCATGTTGGCGTAAATCCGCGCAATTTAAATTTAAATTGCATTTGTGTTTTTCTTTTTGCTTTTTTCTTTCTTTCTTTTTTTTTTTTTGTTTTTTGTATTTTATTTGGTGAAATTTTCTGTGCCGTTTTGTAGGTTGGTTGTTGTTGTTGTTGTTGTTGTTGTGCGTTACCCCATTAATTGTTCAAAGGCAGCGTAAAAAGATAATAAAACAAAGCCAACAAAAGAAAAAAAAAACATTAACAATATCTTTAAAATTTGTTGCTTTTGCTTTTATTTTTGTTGTTTTTATTGTTGTAGTTGTAATTGCAATTGATTTTTGTGTTTTCATCTTGTTTTTCCATTTGCAATAAAAAACCAATAATATACCCATTATTTTTAGCATAACAATGAAAATGAATACGAATTGAATATACCCTGTTTAGTTTGGATAGATATGTATTTTGTTTCTGCCTGGAATATACAGACAAACACATATTTACTTACTATATCGTCTCTATATATGTACATATATATGTATATTAATTTATTATCACTTGGAAGTTTACCAATTTGGCAACTAAAACAAAATTCATGTTACTACAAATCAGTTTGTTTTCATATATATTGGAAAGCTAAATACGTGATATGGTTATACGATTTTGAAGAATTCCAAGTATTACAAGTGGAAAAAACTATATAAGGTGTGTCAGCGAGAGATAAAACTGAGATAGATTAGTTTGCCCACAGATTTTCTTTATATCATAAACTTATTTTGATATTTGATCAATGTATATATACATATATGCATGTAGAGACCAGTTAAAAGATCATATTTAAAGCTTTCTTATATGGTTAAAATTTCTATATATGTTTTACAAATTACAAAAGTTAACACAAATGGTGTATACCCTTTAAATTAATATAATATTAATGGGTATAAAAAATTCACAATATCATCAGTTCGTGCTATTTTTTTTTTGTGTTTTGTTGCTGTTATTGTTGCTAAAGAGCAAAAAATATATATACATATATATATGTATGTATGTATATGTATAAAAGAAGGAGAGATCACGAGAGGGCGTTGCTGCAGTTGTTGCTGTCGGCTGCAAGTTTATTGGCGTCATTCCAGTTGACGTCGGCGTTGACGTTGGCGCCGGTGCTGTGGCTGGTGCTGCTGCTGCGGCTTTAGACTGCTGGTTGTTGCTGCTGTTTAACGTCTTTTACCTCCTTCTCGAATGCAATCAAGTGTGCAATGCAATTACACAAATGAAAACAGCAACAGCAATAACAACAACAACAACAACAACAATACTGGATAAACAATTAAGGCAGCAACAACTAAATTTTGTATATGTATATGTATGTATATACATATACACTATATACATGCATATATATCGTTCAACAAAAGCAAAGTGCCACAAGCAACAAAAAACTATAAACTTTGTTGCCAACTCTAAAAAAATAAAAACAAAAACATACAAATGCCGTTGTTGTTATTGTTGTTGTTGTTGTTGTTGTTGCTGTTGGTGCTGGTATTGTTATTGTTGTTGTGCCATTTGATTTATTGCATTTTCCATTTGGCTAAGCGTGCAAAATGTGAAAATCCCAACTTCCGATAGACATTTCACACAACTAAAACGACTTGGTTAATATCCTTTATCTAAGTGAGATGTAAAATTTAAAGACATTTTCTTATATATATAAACTCTTATTTTGGCGTCAAGTATAGCCAACAAAAAATTTAAAAAAGAAAAAAACATATTGTATCAAGATCCAATAGAATTTTTTTTTTTTTTTTTTTGTTACTTTAGCATTTACCTAATTTAATTGTAGTTTATTAACAGGGCATAATAAAAATTTGTATTCTTATGCAAATTTATAGCAACATGTTGCCCAGACGGAAATGTATCTAGACATGCTCATTTATGACCAATGAAAGATATATGTGTATGCTATTTAATAAATTAATGCAATTGTTATGCACTAACAAATGTGATTAGAAGCCATTAAACTTGATGAGTACATAAAAAAATAAGTTTCTATAGCTAATTTGTTTACTTCAATTAAAGTACATTTGATATACATATGTATGTATTATGTTGTTTTAGCGAATGAAAAGAAGAGTATCATAAATATTTGTACAATTTTTGGGCAATATTGTTTATAAATGAAATATGTAATTGTTTTTTGGGAAAATACCATTTTCACGTACCAAACAATTGTGCGAAAAGATAAAACAGGTGGTTGCATCGCATAAAAATGAATGTGATAAACACATCGTAAAGTAGTATACCTTAGTGAATAGAAAAAAATCAATTAATTAATTAATTAGCTAAAGACAATTGGCATAGACCATAAAATTTCTAAAATAAAGCCTTAGTGGAATATGCATAGAAGAAATTGTTACTTTTATATATATATATTGTGGCGAATATATCAATATACTGCAGTTATGTACTATATCATGAATCTGATATATAAGGTTTCAAAAGAATTTACATGTACGATAATGATAATATATATAATATCATATGACTTGTTAATAAATATATATTGTTATATTATAATAATATCGAGCATCTCGTTTTACACCAAACACATACATATACACGCGCTTGTATCTGAACAATAAGGTTTTCATTTTTATAATTTTTTTCTTTTTATTTTTGCGGTTGCTTGTCATATAATCGCTTCTTTTGATATATATTTTTTTTTTCTCCCCTAAAGTCTGAGCTGGTTTTTATGTATTTCGAATTTTTATTTTATTTTTCTTTATTATATGTATAAGTATATATATATATATGTATATATGTACAATTTTTTTTTTTATCAACTTTGTTGTGAAAGTACATAAAAGGCATTTCATGTTGTCGCTCGTTTGATGCTGCTTCTTTTTCTTTTTCTTCTTTTCTTTTTGTTTTCATTTCTTTTAGAAAGGCAAATGGCGACAGATTTGGTTGTTGTTGTTTTTTGTTGTTGTTTTTTGTTTTGTGGTATCGCTTTTGGTTGATTTTTGGGGTGCAACATGTTGCTGTTGCCGCAATTTGTATCGGTTTTTAAATTATTTTCTGGCTCTCCATACAACACTGCAGGCAAATGCAAATGAGAAGCTTCTACAAAGATCTTGTGTTAAATATTCAGAAAAACCATTCAAAAGATAAAAAACAAAAAAGAAAAGAAAAAAATAAAAAAGAAAAGATATGAAATATGCAAAGCCAACTCAAAATAATGACGGGAGCTTCTGTTGATGGTCGCCGGTGGTGTTGGTGGTGCCTGCTGCTGCTGCTGATGTTGCTGCTGGTGGTAATTGCTTTTCATCTTGACTTTTTCCAACTTTCTCCCTTGTTCTTGCACGTTCTGTCTGTGCTATGGCATGGCTCTGCTCTCATTTCATGGGGTACACACATCGAAATACCGAGACATAGGCAGAGACAGAAACAGAGAAAAAAAAGACAGAGAAAGATCGAGATGAAGAAAAAGAGGGACTTGTTGGCAACATAAGCACAATGGCAACTTTGTTGCTGGGAACTTGTTTCTGTTTGTCGCATATGTATGTATGTGTGTGTGTGTGTGTGAATGTGTAATGCATTTCAGTGCAATGCCGTGTCATGCCTTTATATGTGTGTGTGTGAGTGTGCTTGCTTGTGTGTGCGCGCATAGTCGTCGTCAGGTGCGTCGACAAGTGGAAATGCTTGCCCGTGCATTGCTCTCAATTGTGGCGACAAATATTTACACAGCTCCACCCTATAACCGACACACACACACACAAATACATTTCCCCCCCACCCCCTTTCTACTTAAGGCTTCTTTACCTTCTTCCTACATTATTATGACTACCTTCTTAACGAACAACATTCCTTGTGTCTTGCCCCCATTTTCATTGTGGCTTCTGTCTCTGACTCTGGCTCTGACTCTCTGTCTCTGTCTCTGTCCCTTGTTTATTGTTTGCGCCTATTAATCAGCGCATTAATTAAATATGCGACGCACTGCAGCAACAGCAACGGCAACAGCAACAGCAACAGCAAATCAGCAACCAACAACAACAACAACCATCTACCAGCAACACTGTAAGCCAAGTAAAGTCTTTCAGCCAATCTAACCTGTTGCTAGTGTGTGTGATTTTTTTTTTTTTTGCTTTTTTTCATTTTTGTTTGCTACTTTCCGCTTCCGTTTTCAAAATATTTTTAAAACATATTTCATGGCTTTGTTTAACTTCCGCTGCACAAATTTACACCATGCAATACAAAAACAAGCCAAAAAAAAAAAAAAAAAATAAACGATTTCAATTTGCATTATAAACATTTTATTTTCTTTTCGGTCTGCGATTATGTAAAATTTCAGAGTCCAAAAAGAAAATGAAATTGAAAATGTTGAAATGTTTGGCTTAGAATTATAAATACATATATGTATATTATTTTGCCTCGTGGTAAAACAAACATTTTTTTTTTTCTAAAAAAAAAGTTAAGTATTTAATGAAAAGTTTTTGAAACGTATTTTTACGCTTCACTTAACCTCTAGAACATAATTTTAAACATGAGATCCCCTGAAATTTGACTGGAAACCATGTTTTCTATTCAACACTCCCCTCTCTCGTCTCTCTCTGTCTCTGTCTCTGTCTCTCTCTGTCTCTCTCTTTGTGTGTGCCTGTCTCTCGTTTAATTTTACCTCTTTCCCAGCTGTTTGATATCGTAATGAAAATTTTATAATGACAACATGTGCGTCACCTCTCACAATAGTAATATCCCTTCCATTGACTATTTGTTGCGGAGAAGGGAAGTGAGAATCAAAGGAGGAAGAAAAAAAAAATGGATTTTAATTGCCCTGGATTAGTACCATTTATGCAGCTGTCGGTCGGTCTTGTTACACAATATTAGTGCCATAATTAACCAATGTGTGGGCGGGGCGGACAGAGGAGGTATATATGGTAATAGTAATAAAACAAAGCAAATGAAAAAAAAAAAAAAAATGGTAAAAACCCCAACCTCATTTATTTATCAGTTCTACGTAAAAACCACAATTAAATTTTTTTTTTTCTGTTTATTTTATTAACTGATAAGCCTACTTAAAAATTGGTTTTGTTTTTTTTCCCCTGAGGTTTTTTTTTGTATTATTATTATTATTTTTATTTAAATAAAGTAGAACTGATATTTAATGCCACTGATTGTGAATGTGGTGGGAATAGGGGAGGGGGGCCTCAAAGGATTTGGCTACAATTTATGTGATTTTGCAAAAAGAAATTTTTATTTCTTGGTTTTAAAGTCTCGTCGATAGTATTACAACAAAATGTTTTGTTGTTTTGTTGTTTTTCGAATTGAATTGCCTAATACAAAAAGTTGTCAAAGTTTATATTAAAATTTGTATGCATATACATAAGAGTGGTAAATTGGGGGGGGGAGATAGGGCAAAGGGTTTATGTTTGGGTCTCATTCAAATGTTCCTTTTCCTTGTTTTTATAGGTTTTGCATTTTCCCCCTATTTTGTTGTTTGTTGGTTGGTTGGCTTTATTTTATGCAACATACACATACATATACATATACATACACACAAAAAACCACACACAGTTCAGCTCACAGAGCAACAGTTTCATTTTGTTTGCTAAAACTGCGTCACGTTGCATCGTCCAAATTGTTTTTGTTTTTGTTGTTGCTATTGCTGCTGGTACTACTGCTGCTGCTGCTGCGGCTGCTGCTGCTGCTGCTGCTGCGGCCGAGATTTGCGTAAACAAAATCGTTTGGTTTTTCTTCGTTATTTTTCATTTGATGTGTTGTGCAATGGAAAAATATGGGAAATGATGTCAAACCATTTGCCAACTTTTATGTGAGGGTGAAAAATGAAAAGAAAAAGGGCAGAGGATGGCAGAGGAGATGGTAGGAAAACATACAATACAATATTACTTTATATGTATACATGTTCATATAACTTGTTGCTGCAACCAATTGCCGTTGTTGACTTGTCAAAGAAAGGAGCAGGAGAAATCTACCTAGCAGCTAGTTAGCCTAACAAGGCTATGCCACGTGAATGTTGTGTAAAATGTCCTTGTTCATTGCCTTGGCATAGGATTTGCTTCATTTACGTTACGTAGGCTGTCACCTTTTTGGTGCTGGTGCTGGTGCTGCTGCTGCCTCTCTAAGTTAGCAAATTGTGTCCGTTGTGTGACCTTCGTGGTGACTTTACCTTCAAAATTGACCTCCTCCCCAATAGGCACTCACTTTACTTCACTTCATCCCAAGTAGCAGCAGCAACAGCAGCAATAGCATTGCTATTGACAATTTGCCTTTCGTTTTCAATTTTCATTTCATTTTTTTTTTTTTTTTTTCGATTTGGACTTTGCCCAGCAAGGTTTTTGCATAATTTATTGCATTTAGTTTTTATTTCTGTGTGCCATAAATGTTCAAGTCACAACACAGAAAATAAAAATAATAAAAAATAAAAAAATAAACAGAAAACCTAAAGGCAGGCTAGCACTAGCAACCCGAACTCTCTTGGCAGCCTATCGCGTGTGTCCTTAATTTATGTTTTGATTACGTCGACCACCCAATCCGACCATCCATCCACCCACTCCTCTTCTCACTATTCGATACCCACACATGGTATTCGGTGTCCAGCTCTTCACATGCAACCGAACTCAATTTCTACCTTAAAAAATAAAAAAATAAAAAAAAAAAAACCAAAAAAGCAAAAGTAAACGCCCACGTGACCTGTAAACCTCTCTTTCCATCGCCATCTATCTCTCTAACCCATAAACCGTCCTCTCTCTCCCTCTCTCTCTCTCTCTCTCCCACCCTCTTTCCCTGTTTTGTTTTCACCCCACTGAAACTGTTTTCTCAGTCTTAGTCTTCCTTTCATTTTCTTTCAATTCGTTGCCATATAATTTAACTGGACTATGCGTGGGTTGCCTGTTTTTCTGTTGCTGTTTCTGTTTTTATGTGAATGTATGTGCGTGTGTTTATAGGTGTGTGTGTGTGTGTGTAAACGCGAGTGTATGCGCGCTATTTTTATGCCTTTCGCATTTATATCAAATGTCCTTTGACGTAAATTAATTAGATTATATAATACTTGGCGGGTCAAATAGGCTAATACGTATATATACATATATATACATACTATATACATACATACTATATACTTAACTAGTTTCTAAATTTAGATGTCATGCTAAAATGATGTTTTGTTCGCTTGCAAATGAGTTATTAAAGTCTCATAAAAGGATGACGAAGCCAAATTAGAAATTTCTATTAACGAACTTTCAATAACTTATTTAATATTAAAATTCTATATACATATCTATTAAATAAAGTTACAAAATTCTATTGAATATGAAATGAACTTCCCACAAAGTCTTTTGTAAACTTTCAAAAGGAGAAACAGTTCAGAATATCGTTATATATACATACATACATATATGTTTATATACATATACATATATGTTGTAATAAAAGTTCAAAATCCTTTAGATCCAAACTTTTTAAGTTATAGACCATTTGTTACTTAGTTGCATTTTTCTTTATTAATTTTTTTTTTAAGATGCATTGTTGTGCTTTCATATTTGTATTTTTTATATCTTTTCTTTTTATATTATTATTATTTTATTTTATTATTTATTTATATTCTTATTGTTTTTGTAGTGTTATATTTTTATATATACTTATAATTGTTATTTTTCCATCTACATTAGTTTTTTTTATATTTTTATTTTTTATATTTTTATCTATTTATATTTTTATTTTTTTAGTCTAGCTTTATGTTTTTAAATTTTTTTTTAATATTTTTCTATACCTATATTTATTATTATATATCGATTTAGTTTTTTTATTTGTACATCTATGTATATATATTTTATTTTTGTTTTTTCAATATTTTTTATAATTTATTATAAATAAATATTTTATTTTTTATTTAATTTTCTTTTATATTTTTTTATTTGCTTTTTTAGTTTACTATTTTAATTTTTTTAAATACATATTTATTTTTTTGTTATATTTATTTTTTAACATTCTTTTATTTTTATATATGTATGTATGTACGTATGTATATATTTTCTTATATTACTTATTTACTTTTTTTGTTTTTTTCTTTTTATAATTATTAAGTATAATTCATTCTTTATCTGAATACAAAGCTTTCATATATCTTTAAGAAAGAGAAGAGAATTATATTTTTTAATTTTAGCTGAATTCATTCGTTGCCTATAAGGCAATTGTATTTTATATATTTAAATCGTTTATCAAGTAATATGCACATACATATATGTACATATATAATTTGAATTGTTTCCTCAACTGTTATTGCATTGGTCCTTAATGTGGTGGCATGTACAAGACCGGCTAATATATAATATATGTATGTATGGGATGTATGTACATATATATGTACGTACACGTATGGAACACCTTTTCTTCTTCCTCATTGGAATTGCGTTGCATTCGTTTGTTGTGGCACAACACTTTTTCGTTGTTTGTGTATTGGTCAAATGCATTTTCTTTGTCAGTGAGTCTTGTTGACAAGTCACAGTACCGCATGATGACTGAGCTTATATATATATATGTATATATCCAACATATGTATGTATATATATATATATCTGTTTATATCTGGTAGAATGAGACATAAGCGTACTGTATATTCAGTGCCTTCAGTTGTCTTACAGCGACAATATTGTGAGGTTGTGAAATTGCCTAAAAATAAAAAGAAAATAATATAACAAATAAGTAAAAATAAAAGCTACCCGCCAAAAATCTAAACAAAAAGGAGATTTTCCAACACATTTAAATAAAAAGATATATAGAATTAAGGATACATAATAATAATGATATCGCTAGTGATAAGAAGATTATTAAAGAGAGGTACAACATATTTGGAATATTATGAAAATACTTGCATAAATATATAAAATTTTGTTTGCTAAATGAAAAAAATTGTAATTTCAGATTGTGATTGCGGCTGTGTGGACTCATATAAAAACGGCAGCGTTGACCAGCTAATTAGCCACGGCCCCGAACAGGCGCAACAGGAAGCAGCAGCTAACCATCAACTGGCTAGCAGCAGCCTCAAGACGGCGCACACAAAGGTTGCCACATCGGGGGGGCATGCCAATACGCAGCCCCCCAGCAAACGTTCGAGTAGCGGTGCCGATGGTGATTATCAGTTGGTCCAACATGAGGTGCTCTATTCCCTATCTGCAGAATATGAGGTACATATACATATATTTAATTGATTCAATTGATCATATTTATACATTATTTATTTGAATATTTTAGGTTCTGGAGTTCTTGGGACGCGGCACATTTGGTCAGGTGGTCAAATGCTGGAAACGTGGAACTTCCGAAATTGTTGCTATCAAAATTCTAAAGAATCATCCTTCATATGCCCGTCAGGGACAAATTGAAGTATCCATTCTGTCACGTTTAAGTCAAGAGAATGCCGATGAGTTTAATTTTGTACGAGCTTTTGAATGCTTTCAGCATAAGAATCATACTTGCTTGGTATTTGAAATGCTCGAGCAGAATCTATATGATTTTTTAAAACAAAATAAGTTCTCACCATTACCCCTGAAGTATATACGTCCCATTCTAGAGCAGGTGAGAAATATATATACATATAATATGATCAATATATATATGTATATATTTGATTAACAACATTTTCTTATTATTATAGGTATTGACAGCCCTGTTGAAATTGAAACAATTGGGCCTGATCCATGCCGATCTAAAACCGGAGAACATAATGCTGGTGGATCCAGTACGTCAACCTTATCGGGTTAAAGTCATTGATTTTGGTAGTGCTTCGCATGTGAGCAAAACTGTGTGCAATACGTATCTACAATCACGTTATTATCGTGCCCCAGAAATTATATTGGGTTTACCATTTTGTGAGGCAATCGATATGTGGTCATTGGGTTGTGTTGTGGCTGAACTATTTCTGGGTTGGCCCCTCTATCCAGGCAGTTCAGAATTTGATCAGATACGTTATATATCCCAAACACAGGGCCTGCCCACCGAACATATGCTGAATAGTGCTTCAAAAACATCGAAATTCTTTTATCGTGATGTCGATTCAACGTATCCATTTTGGCGTCTTAAGACCACCGAAGAGCATGAGGCCGAAACGAATACAAAAAGTAAAGAGGCACGTAAATATATATTCAATTGTCTAGATGATATTGGGCAAGTGAATGTGCCCACTGATCTAGAAGGTGGACAATTGTTGGCCGAGAAAACAGATCGACGAGAGTTTATTGATCTATTGAAACGTATGCTGACAATTGATCAAGAGCGTCGGCTTACACCAGCCGAGGCATTGAATCATTCATTTACCAGATTAACCCATCTGGTGGATTATGTATATTGTAATAATGTCAAGGCATCGGTTCAGATGATGGAAGTTTGTCGTCGCGGTGACTTCCATACGTAAGTATTGGATTAAAATTAATTATCCATTAGATTTCTTTTCATTTCATTAATTTTTTTTTTGCTTTATATATAGAGTTCAACCTGCGTCTACATTGGTTACAAACTTTGTACCCAGCAGCACAGAGAACATGACGTTCACCATTAACAATCAGTTAACCAGTCAGGTGCAACGTCTTGTCCGAGATGGTCGTCCATTGGCCTATGAGGGTCTCTATCAGATCTATAATGGTCGGAGTGTTGCTCGTCAATATCCTCAAGCTCGCACCGATAGTTTTCAACATCAGTTGGTGTCGAATATATTATGTCCGCCCTCGTATCAGGCCATGCCAAGTCCTACCAAACATGTGGTAGTTGGTAGTGCTACGATGCAGCCACCTTTGCAAGTACCACCGCAACAATATGTTAATGTTCCGGTACCAGTTTCCATGGTTGAACCCACATCTGGTCAAAGGATGCTGTTAACGAATCGTGTCCAGGCCAGCGGTGTCGCATGGCCACAGACGGGACGACAAATGGCATTAGTGCCATCATGGCCACAGCAAGCACCAGCACACTCCTTAATTGTGGACTCGACGCCGCTATTTAATGTGGAGGAGATCTACCCAAAGCATCATCTCAACTTGCCACGCAACGATCTCAAAAAAGAGTCGCCGGCTCATCACTTAGCGTGAGTTTTTTATTTAATAATTTTTTTTATTAAAAAATTTCCTTATTGATTTATAATTGAAATGATTTGGCTTTTTAGCAAGGGTAATTCTTATCGCGTGCCTCGTCATGAGAAGAAGGAACACCAGCAATTGTCGCCAGTGAAGAAACGCGTCAAGGAAAGCTCACCACCGCATCAGCAGCGTTATCAGAGGACAGCACATGTCTCTCCGCAATATCATAACCATCACAATTGCAATTATGGTGGAGGCTATAGTGCCAGTTCTGGTGGAGCAGTTATACCATCATCGGCCTCATCGGCCAGCAGTATGTTGAATATGATCCCAAATTAGAGTTTAGTTTCTTTTAATATGTTTGTTTTTATTGTTTTGTACAGATATTATCAATGGAAGCGGTGGGGGTAGCTCATCGAGCTCACATCATCATCATGCGTCCGTGGCTCATGCTCCCCATGGTAGTAGCAGTGCCTATCAACCATCTGGTCATCATATTGTCCAAAATTGTAATGGCAATGGCAATGGATCAGGTGCCTATCACTCATCCCAGCCGCCAGTCCATGCCCATCAACAGCAGCAGCAGCAGCAACAGCATGTGAAGCAGCCAACGATCACCATACACGATACACCATCGCCTACGGCAGTTATCACCATTTCGGATAGCGAGGATGAGGGAGCCGATAACGGAACTGGACCGACATCATCCGGACCGGTTAAACAGCGTGCCCACGCCCAATCGCAGACAAGTGGCAGTCTGCTGCATCACTCCAATTCATCGTCTAATGCCTCGTTGCATTGTCGTAATAGTGTACAACCGATTCAACAGCAGCAGCCTCAGCCTCAGCCTCAACAGCAGCCGCCGCCGCCGCCACCACATCAGCAGCAGCAAACAATTAATTATGGTAATGCCCACAACATGTCCTCCACTACAGCAAGCTCTGCCGGCTGCCAACGCCAGATGGTCAGCAAGGGGAGCGGAAATGGTAGCCATCATAGCCAAACCCATCATCATCATCATTCAAATGGAAGTGGAAATGGATTTGGTGCTGCTGCTGCTTCACTAGACTCCTCTTCCTCCTGCTCTCAACAGCAACTACTGACTCAGCCTCAGCCTCCGCTTCAACAGCAACAACAACCACAACCACAATTACAACCACAGCAGCAACCACAATATCAGCCCACATCCACATCCTCCAATTCTATTTCCACTTCCAACCCACATCACCATCATCATCATAGTCAGATTCCAATCACCACTACCCATTCCTCTTCCTCCATTTCCATTGGCTGCCCATCCCAGCATATTGCCCATGTCCAAGCCCAAACCCAAGCACCCGCCCCTGGCCCCATTCATGCGTCTACCCTTGTTCCACCTCCTCCCTCTCAATTGCATCTCAGTCGCCATAAATCATCGCACGTCCAGCTAGTAATTCCATGCGTAACCGTAGGTGACCATGATCCAGAGGAAGTACGTCGACGTCATCATGCATCCGCAGCTGCAGGCAGTCCCAAACATCATCATCATCAGCAACAACAACAACAACAACAGCAGCAGCAACACCAACAGCAACAGCATCAACAGCAGCAACAACAACAACAGCAGCAGCAGCAGCAGCAGCAACAACAACAACAGGTGCAGCCCGCCCAGCAGACGCCACATTATCAGACACCACAACCACCGCAGCCCAACATTAAATATGAGCCAGGACAATCGCAAAAGAAACGCATTTTGGCTATGGCCCAAAGCGAGTGCAGTTATCAACCCCAAGTACAAGTGCAGCAGGTACCAACCCAAACTTCTATCAGTTTGCCGCACATTCCGACCAAACAGGAGCCAGCTGAATTCTATCCGGATTATCCCACACAGCAACCACCGCCCCAACAATTGCAGCAGCAACAACAACAGCAACAGCAACTGCTGGATACAAAACGCTCATCTTGGGCACCAACATCTAGCAGTTCTGCCGCTCCGCCATTAGCTCATCCAAAACGAGAGGCACCATCAGCTGCCCCCGTTAGTTATGTGGCACCAGTTGTAGCTCCACCATTAGCCCACTCGAAGAGCAGTTCGAGCTCATCATCGTCATCGATTAATGCGGCAGCAGCAGCAGCAGCTGCTGCAGCCGCTGCGGCTGCGGCGAGTGTGGGTCCACCATCATGGGGTGCACCCCAGGTATATCGGCAGCCATCACAACCGCCGCCGGCCAATTTACCGGGACCAGCACAGCCGACAACAGTACCGCATCATCATCATAGCAGCCATAGTCATCATCATCATCAGGCTGGAACACCGCTGGGTGGCTCACCATCATCAACTGCTGCAGCTGCAATGCTTCAACCGGATATCTATGCCCAGGGCGATATGTATAGGCGACCAACTGTATTTGTATCACAGGCGGCACCAACTTACGCATATGCAAATCGCGCATTACAACAAGCTCCGCCACCAGCCCATAATAGTTCCAGTCGACAGGTGAGTGGGAAGCGGCGCTTCCTTGGAAGATCACATTGAAACTTTGAATATTATTATTAATTTTGTTTGTTTTTATTTCTATTTCTAGGTTATACCATCGCATCCATTGCCGGCTCATATACAAATACCAACACAGTACGGCCAGTTTGGACCCTTAAGTCCTGCACAGGTAGCTGCCAGCAAACATGCAGCGCATTTTGCGCCCACCAATATATGGTATGGTGCTGAGTAGCTTCCAGGGTGAACAACATCAACAACAACAATTTAAAGAACAACAACAACAACACGAGGACGATGCGGAGACCAGATCACACCAAGCCACACAACCAACAACCATCTAACCAACCAACCAACCAACAACTACCACACCCTTCACAATGATCTTAAGCTAGAGCTTGATTGAATTGATTGATTGATGCTCGAGTGAGTCCGCAAAAGCCTAAAATCAAATGACAGAGAAATAATTTTGAAAGGCTTTAATTGAATTGTTTATTTTACCTGTTTTTGCCTCATCAAATTTTACTAATGCAGTTTCCTATCTTTCTCTCTCTCTCTCTTTTTCCCTCTCTCTTCCCTTTTTCTTTCTTTCATTGCATCTCTTTTTCGATATATGTACAGATCTTTTATGGCCTCGGCTGAAAACCGGAATCTAGACAATTGTCAGGAGCTGCAACAACAACAGCAACAACAACAATTACGTTTAACCCAATGCTGGTGGTTTATGTTGCTAATGCAACAAAGCATTATACACAACAACAATATGTTGCAGTCGTCATCATCATCATCGTCAGCAGTAGCAGCAGCAGCAGCAGCAACAACCAATGAGATTGTTGCTACAACAGCCAACAACAGCATCAGCAGGAGCAACACAACCACAACCACCACCACCAGCAATAGCACCAGCACCACCGTTAGCACCACTAGAAAAACTCGCCGCAAACGTTGATAAAAACTCTTCGTCGTCGCCTCTTAATTGTGGTTTTGGTTTTTTTTTTTTTTTTTTTTAACAATTAAATATTTTTTTTTTTGAGGTAGCTTCGGCAAGTTGGAAACGAGCTAATTTTGCTATTTAGAACACTCTAATAATATTATAATTATTATTATTATTATTATTATTATTATTTTGATTGTAATTATAATTAATCAACTATTTCTATAACTACTATAGTTTGTTTTAATACATGTTAAGGCATTTCTACACTAAGTTACAGTGTAAAATGCTTCAGAGTTATGCAAAATTAATTCTTCGTATTCACATACATATGCATACATTATACAACTTAAAATCTAAGTCTACACGTTTTTTCCTAAAAATATTTGAAGTCGAAAGTTTAAACAAAATCAAACAAACGAAAGAAAACGTCAAAAAAAAACTAAAGCGTTTCATTATGTGTGTTGTATATTTTATTATAAAACTTCTATAAGTACAGGAATATGATATATCTATATATGTATATATACATATATACATACTTTCATATATGTATATATATATAATCAAGATTGTATACCTATCCATGTAAAACTATATGATAAACAGACATGAGAACTAAAAGTAAATTATATATATATACATATATATATATATATATAACACACGAAACACAAACAAATAGTTAAAAAATATATTAATAAATAGAATTTGTAGACTTTTAGAAAGTACCTCAGCAAACGAAGAAGCAAGCTAGCCACTAATAACAAAAAACAACAACAAGCAACAACCAACAACACCACAGCAAATGGGAAATGTAATGCAAATTGCCTTTTACACAACAAGCAACAACAAAAACATGATATAGCATACGATAACAATATACTTACAAATAAATATACATACATAAATATATATATATATATATAAACATTACTATATATATATATATGATAAATTTATAACAAAAAACAAAAAAAAAACAAAAAAGAAAAGAAAACTAAACGAATGCAAAAACAAACATACCGCAAAAACCTTACTAGCAAACAAAGCATATATACATTTATATATACATTAACTTAGATATATCTTAACACAAAACTAAGCATGCGATATATACATTTAATCCATATAGATATTTATATATATATATGGAATAGCTGATGAATATAGATGAGAAGAAACTGAATGAGTTGTTCATAAATGATAACAATTTTTTTGTACGAGCCACACACAAACTCACCACACTCAATCACTCACCATACACACACTCATAGAAATTACCACAAATACCAATTACAATTTTAATAATAAGTTTTCAGTTTAGAGAACTATATATATAAATACGTATAATTATATATATGGTTTAAGTTTCAATATGTAAATATAATTAATATATATACATATATACCAAAATTGGGTATGAGAATTATAATAGAAAGCAGTCAGGCAAAACTGAGAATAATGGCAGCATTAAGATTACAAACCATTTCTCATTAACCATTGAAATGGTCAACTTTTTAAGCTAACAAAAATAATCGATATATATATATATATCTATATATTTGCTTAAATACTTTTATAAAATGGGCCATTGGAGCCTTTAACATTTGGCAACCTTGACAGGACCTGAATATATAGGGAAATAGAATACTGTCCAGGGACAACTTGTGTGTGTTTTTTTTTCTAAACCATATATATTTCTTTTTTAAACTATATTTTATTCAAATATATTATTTCATTGTGTCATCGGTATACCATAGTACTGATAATCTGCGTCTGAGTTACTTGTATTTCGCAATGAGATATTCTGATTCGACCGGATCATATCCATTAAATCTTTCCCATTCATTCACACAAGCTGATGTCAAGTCGTCGTTTATGACGTTTCCCCTATTATTTTGTTTTTTTTTTTTTTTTGTGTTTCGAAATGTTCATTCTTCACTAAAGTACAAAATATCAAGCAATCTAGCAGTAATTGAACAGTTTTTAGTAACCATTTTTTTTTTTTTCGTTTATTTTAAAATGTTTTCGTTGCAACAAACTAACACATATGTGTAGACATATATTCCTTTATATGCTTAACGCAGAGAATTACGATTTGATTGAATGTTTTCTTAATTGTATATAAAACACAAAGGGAAAAAAACAAGAAAAAGAATTGTAACACTTATCCAAACAATTTTTACACGTACAAACCTTATGCTTACCACAAATATGATATGGATATGATATATATATATATATATATATATACATATATGCATACATAATGCTACCTAACCTCCTAAATACATCATACATATATCTTGTTAATTAGGTTTCTCAACAAAAGTATTTTGTAGTTAGTCTTAAAACTTGTCTATGTGGTTAGTTGATTTTTTTTTTTTAATTAAACAAAATCAAACTGTAAAACTTCCTATTATGATAAAAAAAAAAACAAAAACATTTCATTGCAAACTGGAAAGGCAATCCCTTTCCTTTACATACATATATATATAAATATATATATAAATAAATACTATATATTGTAGCAAACGGCAGAAAGAAACAAAACGTAACAAAGAAAAGCGAGAGGAAAATACATCTATTTGAAAGTCTAGCATATAATTATTGTGATGTAGTTTTAAAACAATTAACAAAAACAAACAACAAAACAAAGAGAGTGCAGAGAATTTCTTTTCGTCATCATCGTCAAATTTAGAGTGTAACAAATTAACTACAAATGAATTATATGATATATAAAACAAAACAAAACAAAACTATTAATCCACGATACAAAACAAAAATATGCATAATTATGAATATAAATGTTAACTATTTAGTACGCAAAACAAATGGCAGATTATAAACACATGAAACAATTTTTTTTAAACAAACATTTTTTTGTAGGTTTGAGCATATAACCGAGCAACATTTATGTAATATTTTTTTTTTTTTAGCGAGAGAGAGCAAAATCGGCTAGCTATAGCTATATTATATAGTAGGGCAGTAGATACTAAGAAACGTTAGTGTTGTGAATATACGAGTAAACATACACACACACACACACACACATAGACACACATATTATACAGTTATTCCTTTATAAAATCTGCGATCTAAACAGCAATATAATTAATATAAATTTTGTGCCCCCATATTTTTGGGATAGGCTGTAAAACCATTATTTTTTGGTGTTTTTTTTTTCGTTTTTCTTTAAATTGTTTTTCAGTTGCTCGTTTAGATCAAAAGCATCTTACTTACTTGTGTGTGTTGAGTATGTAAGAAGTTTAAAGAAAAGTTATATATATGTTTGTTTTTTACACACACACTCACACACCACACATATATATATATATATATATATATATATATAGAAATTTTATGGACCATTTAACTAATCAAACATAATGGATAAACAATAATGAAGTAGTTGGGGCAAACAAATTTTCTTTGTGTTTTACTTTTCATCTTTTGTTTGTCTTTTTTGCATTCTTTCTATATATACATACATATATATAACTCTAAGGCGTAACAACTATGCACTAAACAAAAAAAAAAAAAAAAAAAAAAAAAAACAACAACATACAAACAACATATTGTATTTATACAAGATTTAAACGAAATAAATATTAACAACTTTTCACTTTCTACTCAATGTGTTTAGAGAAGCAAAAAATTAAAAAAAAAAAAAAAACAAAAAACAAATTTCAAAAATCAAGAACGCTTTAAATGTAACAAAAACGAAACGTTAATAGACTTACAACAACAACAACATGAATATATTAAACAATTACACATACACACAGATATATATATATATATATATCTTGATCGATCGATATACTAAGACATAAAGTTTTAACGGAGTAGCCTTAATTGATAAACGAAACGATGTTTGTATTCGTATCTTCGATTTCCAAATAATTCTTATGCTTAAAAATTTGTATAATCCACTCGATATATATATATATATATATATATATATATATACGATGCAATTCTATCTAACTATATATATATTAATAAATATATATCAATATGTTTCATCGGTGTTTAATACAAAATATTATATATATTTCTCTATGTACTTGTATATGATAAATCGAAATGACTTTAGTTTTCGCATTAACTGTAATTTGTGCGTTTTTTTTTTGTGTGGAATATTTTAATTTGTATTTACACCTACCATCTTTTCTTGTTTTATATATTTTTTTTATTATTACTTTAACCAAATTATAACTGATAAATTTACTTATTCAAAGCAACAAAAAAAAAAAAAAAATGAAGAAGAACATACCCAACCATTATACAATATAAATTACTTACTATTATTACTATATTAAATCATATATAAATATATATACCAGATATATGAATAACAACAGCAGCATAATTTTAAATTGTTTTATTTTCGTTTTAATAATTTCTCTTCGGTTCGTTTCCTTTTATGTTTTTTATTTTTTTGCTTTTTGCATTCTCCTCTTTTGCCCCTTGTTTTAGCTAGTTTAGTCGTAGTCAAGCCAAAGACAAGCTAATCAAAATGTTTAAACGAAATCAACAAAAACAAGAACAAAACAAACAAAATACAACATATATCCCACCAAAAAACAACAATTTTAATTATTAATAATAACAAAGACAAGAATGAGAAACAAAAAGACAAAAAGTAAAAAAAAAACTAACAAGCAAAAAGGCAAAAAAAAAAAAAACAAAACAAAACAACAACAAAAACTACAAATATGTCAAGTTAATTGTGCAATATATATTATTGATTATGTTTGGGGTTAAGTCAAACCGTGAGCAGTTTGCAATTGATTAGATTTATGTCCTTATTCGCATTATTCTCAGCTAGTGTATCTATCGATATATGTATATACATTTATATATATATATATATATATATCCGTCTATTGGTAAAATATGAATTTGTAGATTTAGTTAATGACCAACACAGGTTTCTGAAGTTGTCAATGGATTGATTAAATTTAGAATTGATTTTGCAAACACCCCTCCAATCCATCTACTAAAAAGAAAACAAACAAGAAAAAAAAAGTAAATCCCAGAGGACCAGCAGATGAACTTTGGCCAAGCCAAATGTTTCTATACCCTTGCCAATTGAACGATATCGAAATCTACTGGCAACTAATTTGATGAGAATATCTGAACATTTGAATTGATCAAACCCATCAAAAGCCTAACTGAAGTATATATATACATACTTATATGGATCCTATTCATTTATTCTATATAATAACTTAACTAATTTGTTCTTTGTGAAAAGCCAGCGATAGTTTTGAATATATAAACGTTCGTTCGTGGTTATAGCAATTCCAATTGTAATGTTACTCACAGAAATCCATTAATTAATTGTTCTTATGACAATTGGTAGACAATATTGGAATAGAGTATGAATAGGCACATATACCACACACTTTGCATTTTACGCAATTGTTCCTGTAATAGCTAAATATATATATACATATGTATGTATATGTTGTTACAGTTATTGATCTATCACTTAAATGGATAAGCATTTGCAAAAGTCTTAACGGATATATGTAGCTAAATTATAACATTTACATATATGTATGTTTCAGATTAGACAAGGGCATAGGGTATAGGGCAATGGTCCAACATTTCGATGACCAATCTCTCTTTGAAAGAACAACACACCAACAACAACAATTAATGAGCTTTTAACATTAACATTTAATTTGTTGCTTTGAAATGTGTTAAATATATAAATAAATATATATTTATGTGCATTTAATTAACACTAAAAAACAATAAAGTTAAGCAGTAATTTAAAGAAAAAAATACTCACGCGAATTGTTTATAGATGTATGTATGTATATGTATATATAACGATCTATCGAAATGCCAGTCAACAATTCTAGAACCGAACCATATATTAGATATATATATATGAAAAAAAAAACAGAAATCATAGATGGTCCTACGAACTACAAAATACACGAAAGTAATCAAAGTTTTTTGAAAATGCAACTGGATATCTATATTATAGATATGTATATGTATATTATACATGTATATATATAGAAGGGGATACCGATAACCAAACCATTCGAAGAAGTTGACAAACAAGATTGATAATAACCCGTCCATAATTAGATTTCTTTCTTTTCTAAGCAGGATCTAACGATATCAAAAAAAAAAAAAAACAAATCGAAACGAAACATAATGGATACTTAAAACTTACAAATCGATTAGAACCGGGCTATATATAAATTATAATTAACTTAGTAGTGCAAGCGGGTATTAAGACAAGAAATCTCCGACACTCCTCCAACCTCCCCCCCGCCTCTTTAAAATTAATGCAACATTTTATATAATATTACTAGAAGAATACAATATCTATGTATGTGTTTTTTCTTTCACTAACACACACTTACACATGTCATACATACAAACACAATCTCTCTCTCTCTCTCTCTCTCTCTCTCTTTCTATATTTCTTACTAAAACGTACTTAGAGCATTTGATATAGAATTGTGGTTCGGATTGATATTAGATGATTTTTAATAAAACAAGAACAAAAAAAACTACGGATATTTACATAAATAAAATACAAATTACATATATAAATAAATATATATATCTATATATATATATTTTATTAAATAAAATACAAGAAATATTTCGAAATTAAGCAAACAAAACAAAAAAAAAAAAAAAAATAACAAAAAAAAAACAAAACCGAAACAAACGGCAAAAATCTTAACCAAAACAAAAGAAAATGTTGATGTGTGAAATTTATAAGACTAGCATATTTCCTACCTAAAGAAAGTAAAACAATATACTATGTTATGATAACTAGAAAAGCTAGAGCTAAAATCGATTACTCATACAAAAAAAAAGAAAGAAACAAACAAACATACACATACATACATACATACATATACATATATATACACCAGATATGAAAATCTAATTGATAAGTTAAACAAATACCAAATAAAAAATTTATTGAATTTAAACAAAGCAAAAAAAAAAAAAAAAAAACAACAAAACTGTAAAAAAATACATTAAAAAAACAGTAAAAACAAATTGATTGTACCTTTTGTCATAATTTCAAAAAAACAAAAAGAAAGATATAGAACAAAAGAAAAATCTTGTAGAACTTGGGTGATGCAAAAATGTAATCGAAACAATATGTTTTTAATGGAAACTAAAATGAATAGATGTAAAAGCACTTTTATGGGATTTGCTTTATATATGTATAGATGCATATATATATATATATATATATATATGGGAAAATATATACTTATATATATGTATGTAATATTAAATGTATAGATGGTATAATTAGAGCAAAATAAAAAAAAGAACAAAATGGGTGGGTTTAAAATCGGAGAAAAAAACAAAAAAAAAAACCTTAAACAGTTTCAAATTGAAGAATTTAATAAATATTTTTATATATATAGTATAGCCTATAGTGGGATTACGAAATTGTTGTTGTAGCAGTGAAATGTAATGGAATGGAACGAAAAATATCGGATAAACTTTTTTGGCTTATGCGTTAGGAATAGCCCTCCTTAAAACTTAAAACGAAAACCCAATTTAAAAACATAAAACGAAAAACCAAAAAGAATATATATATATATATATATATATATACATATATATGTATATATATATTTATACTTATAAACCAAAGACAGATAATCAAAGCGCGCACACATATTTAGAGACTTAGACGATAAGATCATTTTTGTGGGCACCAAGTTCATATTAATGCATAACAATACATACATAAAACAACATATATGTATGTACATATATATACATATAGATATGTATGTATACATATATGATATACCTACATTTATCCCTCCTTGTGTGTAGCAATGGTACCTAAGATTTAAAATTTAAGGAATCGTCGTGTAGTTTGTCATCGGTTTTTCGTCTTCAATTCGTTTTGTTTTATTTTTTCTTTTTTATTTGGGTTAGACAACGAATTTGCCGGGCGCGTAAATGGAAAACTTGTACATTCCTTGTCCCAAATACCAAATCCCGCAAAAATGGAAAAAACAATATAAAAGCTAATGCAAAAAACCAAATATAAAAATCAAACAACAAAATACCTAAATTAAAATAAAAAAAAAATTGCTTCGATCACCAACATCTCGTTGGCATCGACTGTTAACCAAGTTTGAATCCGTCATTTAAAGCATACACAAACATACATACATACATATATGTCAAATCGTATTAATAACACACGCACACACACGCACACACACACACACACACACACACACACACACACACACACACACACTTTCACCTTAGTCACCTAACCTTAAAGTAAAACACACACACACACAGACACTTTTTTATATTATACTAACTAAATAAACCAAAAAAAAAAAGATGATAATATCTATGAATGTGTACTGAATGTTCTTTTTTTTTTTTGAAACTTGGTGTCCTTTAATAAAAAATTAAAAAGAAAACCAACAGAATGGCAAAGAAAACCCAAAAGTCTTTAGATCTAAGAGCGTTTGCAAACAGAAAACTGTTTAACGAAGCAAAAAAAAAAAAATTTAATAATAATATATGTACAATACTTATATACAATATATGTATGTATATGTATATACATATGTATATATGTATATATATATATATATATATATATATATATATATATATATATCAAAAACCAAGCACACCGATACATTTACATTTAGCATGATAATGGACTAAGCTAAAACGATATTAGAATCAAAAACCGTGAACAAAAACCAAAAACATGAAAAATATATATAAATTCTATATATATATATATATATATACATATATCTTAATCAGATATGCGTACCTTTTTGAGCAAGTATGAGTAAATTGTAATTCAATGTTAAAGCCAAGCCATATAATGATTAATAATAACAAATAATAATTAACCAGACCAAAATAAAAAACCAAAAAAAAAAAAAGAACAGGATAAAAACCCAACAAGAACAACAATGAGCCGCAATATTTGTATTTATATATAACTCCCTCCTAAGCCTTTCCCCGCCCCCCCTTTAAACATAAAACAATCGAGTTCCGATTTCAGCCGATAATTAATAAACAAAAAAAGAAAGAAAAGGAAAAAAAAAAAAAAAAAAAAAAACACATCCCGATAAGAAAAGAAGACAAGAACAAGAACTAATGTTATATGATGAACACATCTCTAGATAATTGATAAATTATAATGATAATTGATTAAGAAATTTTGACTTTTATGGCTGTTTAGAGATTTTATAATACATATTATATATACATACGATATTTAAACAAAAGGCAAAACAAATTATTCGTAAATTATTTACATAATCATAATACACACACACACACACACACACACAGACACATACCACTCGACACTCTACACTGATTTGTGTGTCCCTCAAAAGGATGAAATGTACTAATACTTAGGTACGTGCTATATACTCGTATATATTCTGGGAGTTTCCCAATAAACCACAAAACTAACACTCTCCCTCCCCCCACAAATCTGATTCTCTCAAAAACAATTATCGAAGAAGAAAAATATACATATACATATATCCCAAAAACAAACTAAAAAACTTAACAAAAAGAAAATGAAACGAAAAAGAAAAATACATTTGGCTTGAGATGATGAAAGGATCTCTTTGTAGCAAATAGTTGAGAGAGAGATACCAACAAATCGAACATTGTGAAATTTAGTGTCTTTACACTTTAAAGAGTATATAGAGAAAATAACAAAAGGAAAATGAAAATGTAACTATAACTTTAATTGTATGTAGTAGATGATGGCCCATACAAAATAAACACACACAGACACATTCACTCAATCAAATATACATACATACATACAAACAAACAAACAAACAAACATACATACTTACATACTTACTCTCGTCTATATGCCTAAAAGGATAAACGTGTAGTAATCTACAATAACATCAAACCGAAGAACAACAACAACAACAATTACAAATTAAATGTCTATATATATATATATATTAAACAAAAGATGATAAATTAAATTATATAAATATATATATATATATACATATATATATATATATATATATGTATATGGAAACGAACGCTATCAGAATTAACAAATACTATAAACGATGCAAACAAAAACAAAAACAAAAAACAAAAAACAAAAAGCAACAACAACAACAAACAAAAAACCAAAAAGAAAAATAAAAATAAAAAAAAAAAGAAAACTATAATATAAAACACAAAATTATCAAAGAAAACTTTTAAAGTCTTTTAAATGCTTACAAAAACGGCTCCTCAATTCCACTAGATAAAAGTCATATATCCAAAGATCGAATAATTTTTTTTTTTGGCTATATGTATATGTACATGGGTAAGTTTTGTCAAATATTTATGCAATAAAATTGTTTTCATGCAAACATCAAATTTTTTTCTATAGGATTAAGCAGTATCAGATTTAATTTTCATTTTTTTTTCCTTATCATTTATATGAAATTTGAAAATTGAAAATAAGATTTGCTATACGAAAAGTAGGACAGGCCAAATCATTCGGCTAAACAAATGGGTAATCCCTAGAACATGTTGATAAAATATAATATTTTTTTTGAAAAGTATTAACAAAAAATTTCTTTAAGCGGCAATTACAGAATTCAGTAAAATAGAAAACTAAAAAAAAAAAAAAAAAAAAAAAAAAAAAATATATTTTAAAATAAAAACACCAAAATCTTTTCCAATAAGTGAGTAGGTATTCAATAAGCGAATAAGAATAATCCAAAATTTAATATGGCACATTCGTCTCCCAAGTTTATAATGGGTCAAACGCTATCTGAGCCGGTGACCACCAAGAATTCATCTGGCTGTGAGAATACGGCCTTCCGTGTGGGCTCTAGTTCTATGCAAGGCTGGCGCATAGAAATGGAGGATGCCCATACACATATTCTGGCTCTACCCGAGGATCCAATAGCTGCATTTTTTGGTGTCTACGATGGACATGGCGGTTCAGCAGTGGCCAAATTTGCTGGCAAACATTTGCACAAGTTTATCACGAAGCGTCCAGAGTATTTTAATAATGGTGTAGACTTGGCCATGAAGCGGGCTTTTCTTGATTTTGACAAGGAGATGCTACGTAGTGGTTCCTGGGCCGAACAAATGGCCGGTTCCACGGCCGTTGTGGTGCTTATTAGAGAAAAACGTTTATATTGCGCAAATGCAGGTGATTCTAGGGCCATTGCCTGTATTGGAGGCGTTGTACAGCCTTTATCGGTTGACCATAAGCCAAATGATGAAGCTGAGTCTAAACGCATTGTAGCCGGCGGTGGATGGGTTGAATTCAATCGTGTCAATGGAAATTTAGCTTTATCTCGTGCATTGGGTGATTTTATTTACAAAAAGAATACAAATAAGAAGCCAGAGGAACAAATTGTTACCGCCTTTCCGGATGTTGAAATACGTGATATATCCGATGATTGGGAATTTATTGTATTGGCCTGTGATGGCATTTGGGATGTTATGACTAGCTCTGATGTGGGACAATTTGTCCGTCATCGCATTGCCATGGGTCAACAGCCAGAATGCATTTGTGAGGAGCTGATGAACCATTGTTTAGCACCAGATGGCCAAATGAGTGGTCTTGGTTGTGACAATATGACTGTCATTTTGGTTTGTTTCCTTCACAACAAATCATACAATGATCTATCTGTTCGTTGTGGTGCAACAAAAAAATCCTCTGGGGAAAATGTTGGTGATATTAATGTAAAGGTCTCCAGTTCAAGTTTTACCAATGGCACTACCACGTCCAATTCCACTTTTAATTTGGGTCATGCAATTCACGAGACTAATGTATTTAGTCGTTCCAATACCAATTCGCGTACCAATCTGGAAAATGCCTAAATCTAAATAGCATTTCAAATTTACACGTTTTTGTTCATCTAATTTTTGGAACGATATTTTTTTAGTTTTTGCTCAAAAGCCTTTTGTCCTTCATAATTATTTATCAAAATCAATAAGATATGGAGATGGCCAAAATCTCTAGTCAAAAAAATATAATTTTTCCATTTTTTTGTTTTCCAAATCGTTTAAAGCTCAATAATAATAACAATAATAATAAAAAATTCTACCTTGAAAAAAGGAACAAAAATGTTTACCCCATATTCATTATCATATGCATATTATTTTTATCTCTCTCTTACAGCATGTACCGTAAAGGCGTCGCTATACTTATCAAACTGCTGTTTTTCACAAATTAGAAGAGATGTACTGCTTGTTGAACTGCGGTTAAGGTGCACCGCTTGTAGCACTGCGTTTATCATTCGACTGCTTGTCGAACTACGTTTAGAAGCAGTACTCTAGAACTGCGTTTATTGTGCTCTGCTTGTCCAACAAGAGTAAGAACGAAAAATATTTTTCTTTTTATATTTATATTGATTTAATCCAATAATATTAATTTTTATTAACTAATCCGTCAAATAAATATAGTAAGTTTTATAAATAAAGATCTAGAATTAGAAAATTTACCTTTGTATGTTTCCAAGTTTTTGATTAGTATTAGGCAAGTCTGCTATTACTGCTTTCCATCTGTTTACCAAATCAAATTAAAAAAACTATATAAAAAATATAAAATATAATTTTGCTGAAAGAAAATAAAAGAAAGTTTCCTTCAAAAAGTTATATAATCTTCAAGTAATTATTATACAATACTGATATAATAGAATTAATATATATATGTATATATTTACCTTTAAAATTAAAACATATTTTAAATAAAACAGACATTTAAATGCCATTTTCATTATTTCAGGGATCATTAGGGATCTCTTTGTTTAATTCGAATAAATGTGCAAATCTATAATACAAAATACTCGCTTTCTATATATAGGTATATACATATATGTATATATTTATATATATATATAAATATATAAATATATATATATAAATATATGTTATGTATATATAATTAAGTACATATGTATATGTATGTGTATGATCTATATCTTTGGTGCGTTTAGCTGTAGGTTTCTTGTGTTGTGTGTGTGTATACAAAATGCAGTGTGTGTGTGTGTGTCTGTGTGTGTATGTGTTCTACATACAGAAAAAAAGAGAATACAAATTATGTTTTGTAAGTGCTACATATATGAAAAATAAGTACAAACAAAAAAAATACAATATAATAAGCGATTTTGTTCAATAGATAGAAATATATATATATATATATATATAGATGTAATATAGGTATAGGTGTATATGTGTATAGAGGCTAATTAGTGTTACAGTTATGTCAATTATTGCACCACATGCGGCCGTAAAGTGCTTAAAAATAACGCGACTCACACATGTGAAAAAGGTGGAGCGTATTGGTTATACAACTATATAGACGACGAGAAGGAAATGGAAGAGGTGACAGTTTGTTGTTCTTGTGTTGAAGGAATATATCCGAAATATCTAATCAACACACACTCATCATATATGTACATACCTCTAACCGATCCCTCTCGTTTCCTTCTCATGACTATATATGTATATACATATATAGTTTATATATATATATATATATACACTACCACCATGTGCGCAAGAAATTTTAAAGATAAAGACTAGAGATTCTCTCGTTCGATTTCCGCGCAGGAAATCGCAAATTGGCCTTACAAACAAAAAGTATTGTATAGTATATATATGTATATATATATTTTGTATAAATATATATACATATATATATATATATATATATATATATATATATATATATATATATACATATATATATATCTATTTAAGTTAAGTATGTATAAAATTAATATATATATTTGAAAATTTTTTTTTTTGATTTTTTCCCCTTTTTTTTTCTTGGGGTATACAAAGATATATGTAAGTATGTATGTAATTAGATTGAAAGATTAAAAAAAATACTGGTCACATTTTGTGTGCTTGTGTGTGTGTGTGTGTGTGTGTTTTGTTTGCTCTTGTCAAAGTCTCTAAGTCCTCGTTATGACTAATTAAGTAAGTGAAGATCTAGTGGTCTCTAATGATCAAACGATCTATATACATACTTATATATGTATGTATTTATGTATATCGAAAGAAGGATCTCTCATCTAAGCATTTACATACATACATAACTTATGTATGTATGTATGTACGTAAGTATGTATGCACATATATATATATTGTATTTTCCTTGAATCTTGTTTTGTTTTTCTTGTTTTTTTCATTTCTTTTCTTTTGGAATCATCTACTCTCTAATGGTATTTTTATCACATATTTGTTGACTAAAGTTCATTTTTTTTTTTTTTTTTACTTTATTTTTTGCATTTTTTGGTTTTGGTTTTGGATTGGTGGGGTGGTTAGTTAGTTGGTTTTGAGTTTGGATTTGGATTTGGTCTTTTACTTTTTATATTACTTAATTTTGTATCGTTTAATTGAATGTGGCTTTTTAGGCCGTAATGGCATAATTGCCAGTTAATTCAAAGGGACTTGTCTTGGCCGAGTGTGTAAAATTGTTTTTTGGTGAAAAATCCACTGGATGATCTTGTGGTGTGGCAATTGTTGTTATTGTTGTTGACGAAGCAGCTACTGTTGATATTGTTGTTGCTGGTACAATTCCTGATGTTGTTGGACTTAATGCTGGATTTGTGACTTGTGGATAAATGGCCGGCAAATAGATGGCCGATACAGCAGTTGGTTGTATAACACTATTGCGTTTAAATCTCTCATAATCATCATTGGTGGCCATCATATAGGATTCGGTTGGATAACCAAAATTGGTTAAAGCATTCTGTTTGCCATTTATATCTCTTTTTCTTTGTAGCAATTTATTGGCCAATGTGGATTTGGCCGAATCTGGAGAGGTAGCTAAAGCTAATGTTGTTAGCAACTTAGGTGACGACGACGATGATGAGGAGGACGATGATGAGGAGGAGGAGGAGGAGGAGGAGGATGATGATGATGACAATGTTGTTGGTGGTACAATCGTTCGACGTGTCTCACCACGATTCTTCATACACGAACTTTCCTCATGCTTATAGAGATACGATTTCAAAGCGAATGCCTTGCCGCAACGTGAACAAGTGTGAGGTTTTGTATTTGAATGGGTCTGAATGTGGGCGCGTAAATTTGATTTATCGGCAAATGCTTTATCGCATACACTGCACTTGAACGGTTTCTCTCCAGTATGGGTTCGTATATGTCCTTGTAGTAGCCAGGGTCTCGAGAAACATTTGCCACAAAATGTACATTCGCATCCCTGATTGTGTGTTCGCACATGCATAGAAAATGCCGGCATAGATACATAAACTTTCTCACAGTGTGGACAATGTCGAGCCTTTTTATCCATAATTGACCTTGATAATAATAAATAAATATATATATATACATATATTTATATACATAAATGTATTTCATTTCATTTTATTTAAAAAATATAAACAATCCATTAATATGATATTTATCTACTCACCTATGGGTTTGTCTATGGCGTGCCAAATTTGATGAGGTTGAATACTTTTTACCACATTCAGGACAAATATGCTCATCATCTAATAGAGATGGTGTCGCTGTCATCATTTCACCATTTATCATTTGCTGCTCTTCGCTGGACTGTTGGGCACTGCTACAACTGCTGCTGGCACAGGAATTCGAATCGGATATGGTACATCTACGCAATTTCCTACGATCAAATACCTTATGACTGTAGTAATTTGAATCATCATCGGATGATGCATAAAAATTATTATTTATCATTTTTGTTGGTTCTATTTCTCTCTTTGAATGGGCTGTACTCAATGGTCCAGCTGCCAATGTGACATTTGCCAATTGGGTTAAATTGAATAGATCGTCCGGTATAGTTGTAATTTGTTCAACTTTTGTCATGTTTTCCAATATATCGAAACGAAATGTTGGTAGATATAAAGATGCTAAAATGTCTGCAATAATAAAATAAAAATCAAATTTTTTAATGATGAAATAGAAAATGACTAGACGGGATTTGCTTGAATTAGATGACGTATAATAGCAAAAAAAAAAAAAACAAGAAAAAAAAGAGGAAAAAAAGGTGAAGCAACTTGCTAAATAAGTCCCAGATGCGTCATTTCCACGACGTGAATAACAACATATAAAAAATATATATAGTAGTGTATATATGTATATATTTATACATATATACAAAAATATGTATGTACATATTATTCCTGTTTTTCTTTTCACATGCTAGACAAAATTTAATAATTTAATAACGAAATTCCCCCCCCCCCTCGTCCATCCGTCCATATCATAGATCTTTTCTAATTATCATCAGGTTTTCTCTTAGTTATTTGTTTATTTTTGCCAGCATTGCATCAATTTATAAATATTAAGGACAAAGTCGAGAGGCCATCACCAAAGTCATTTTTACATTCATACAATCCGTATACGGGGCGTATGATTAACGTCAGAATTTGAGAATTTCTCGCACTTGTTGGCTGTTGCTGTTGTAGCTGCTGCTGCTGCTGGGTTGTTGTTGTTGTTGTTGGTGTTGTTGGTATTGCTGCTGTTGCATCTTACGTACGTACGTACATGTTGAATATAAATTTATGTCGAAATGAATGCGCTTAATTTGTTGTTCATGTTGTCTTGGCATTGATTAATCTAGCCTACGTAATTGGCACAACTCTCTAGCATTGGTCAGGTGGTGTGTAAAATGTGTGTGTGTGTGTGTGTGTGCGCCTCTAGAGGAACCAAAACAGTTGGCCTAGTTGAAAGCTTGACATTTATTTATTTCATTATTTATGACCCTTTATAAATGCGTTTTATTGCTTTCTGATCATAAAACTAATACAAATCATTATAAAAGTCATTATAATGAGCTAAGAAACTTGAAAAATTTCTCTAGGTAAAGATCAAAAGATATTTTACAACAATTTTACTAAAAATAAAAATCAATTTTTTTTTTTTTATCTATATTGTTAACTATTTTTATTAAACTTGCAATGAAACTGAACATTGTTTGGTTAATAATACAAAAAAAAAATTTTTTTTTTTCAGATTAACAATTTCAAAAAAAAGAAACAAATTGAATTTTTTTTTTGGTTGTTTTCGATTGGATTATCTGGCCACTAATAAAATAATTACGACGCATCTTTTTTTTTTTTTTTTTTTTTTTGAATAGCCCAATCAAATTTTATATATCCGCTCGCACTTAAATCCATTTTGTTTATTATTCAAATTTTTTTTTTTCTCTTCTTTGGTTTTTCTTCTTTTGCATTTTGTTACTTATTTTACATTTTTGTTTTTCGTAATCGTCTAAATAATCGATTAATACTTATTGCCACAATAACCAATAGTTGGATTAACAATTAGGCAAAGGGGGAAAGGTGGATGGATGGATGGATAAATGGGCAAAAGATGGCTAAGAGATGGAGATTTTGTGGTAGGTGGTGGGAGGTCATGTGCAATATTGGGGCGGCTGTTTTTGCGCCCATTTTTTTGTTTGTTTGTTTGTTTCTTTAGCGGCCGTTTTGTGCCGTTATATCGTCTGAGGCCAACCGCATGATATTCCAGTTGTGGGTGCCCCATCTCCCATTCGCCCCATTCGCCCCATTCGCCCACTCGCCCGCAAATGAAACTTTTGCAACCTGTTGAGCATTCATAGCAGCAGCCACAAAAACAAAACAAAAAAAAAAAAAATAAAACAACAAAAACCAAAAATTTTTGGTTGTTGTTGTTGCCGCAACGAAGAGTACATCAAAATGTTTGTGGCCATTAAAAGCAACAAAAAAAAAAAAAAAAAAAAACAAAAAACCGAAAGCGATTTTTTTTTTTTTTTTTGCCAAAAGGTGGGTGAAGGTGGTTTTCCATTGAAGAGAATGAGACTATCTAACTATCTCGCTCTCTCTTGCATGACTATGTGTATGTATATAGTTATAGATATGTATGTATATATAGAGAAATGGAAATTGATAGATTCGAGTGTGGGATGCCAGACGTACAACAATTTGTGTCTAAGCAATTTGCGGCCCATTTATTTATACATACATATACACAAATGTATATATATATATATATCAGCCCAAAAGTATTTACCTCTTTACCTCACCACCCCAAACTACAGTCCACAAACCATGCCTAGGCCCAGGTGGTTGGTTGCCTGTCTGATATACACATAAATATATTTTAAATATATATATATACATATATATAGTATTTAACCAATACCTGGTTCCAAAGAAATAGCATTGAGAAAGCGAAAAAAAAAAACTTAAATCTATTCTGTAGAAAATTTCAAACAGCTGACAAGTGGGGAAAAGTTTTTATTCTTCTTGTTTGTTATTTTTTTTTTTTTTTTTTTTTTGTTTTTCCCTCCTCTACAACATGATATATTCATATTTGCAATATTTTCCGATGCCAGAAACATCTCAACAGAAAAAAAATTGAAAATCTAACTAAAAGGAAAGGAAAGGAAGGAAGGTAAAAGAAGAATGTCGCATGTTTCTATGACAGAATGTTAATTAATTATTCGTTGGCCCGTGCGATCACAGATCGGTAATCGCAGATGACAAGTCTAAGGAGAGAGTGTGAGAGAGAAGGAGAGAGAGAGAGGGAGAGAGAATGAAAGGAACTGTATATAAGTGAAGAAGTCTGCCTTTCGACGGAAAACAGCAACGATAATTGGTGATGCAGGTTCAGGTTAGATAAACATATACATATAGATATACACACGAATATACTTATACATACATACATACATACATATATACATTATATATACATACATATTCCACATGTGTATGATGGGAGGAAAGCCTTCAAATTGAACTGCTTTCATTTGGTTTTGGTTGAATTATGACATGTTTATACTTATGAATTGGTTGGAAACATTTTTAGCCAATGCATTTAGCTAACAAAAATGTCTTTTGCAATAAATTCAATATAAAGATATGGACATTCTTATAAAGTATTAGTGAGTATATATGTATATATGTATATATGTATGTATGTACATACAATACACAAACAATAAGAACAACAGCATAGACATATTTGAGATGAAGATGTATGGAAACAAAGAATGACATTAAATGAGTTGGCATATAACATTTTGATTTATATGATATAGATATAGAAGCTGGTCTAGCAACAATTATGATTAAGCATCCAAATTTTTCATTATTAAGCATTCTTCTACATATTTTGATTTTGATTTTTATTCTCATCTTTTTTCCCCTATGGAATTATCTAGAAGTATTGCCATGCTATTGCATCTAGGCCTCAGTTTTGTTATATGTACATATATATATCTGTTTAAATTGAATATCAATATCGTAAAACCTGATAAATAGGTTGTGGTTTTTAAGATCTTAAAAATTATGGTATATAAGGTCTATTAATATAATTGCTCTTATTTAATAAATATAGATATAGTTACCAATATAATATCGAATCTTATAATATTAATGGAATGTTAAAACCTACATAAATCAAACTTAAAACAGAACTTAGAAAATTTGAAATGTTCAAATCTATAAGAATTTTCTAATGACCTCTTGGACTGTATAATAAATATTTCTAAACCGATTCGCATTTCCTTTTTTTTTTCTTCTTCTTATTTTTGATTAATTTGATCATATTTTGTATATTCCATGGGTAATAACCTCATTATCCAAGAATTATAACAGAAGAAGTATTTTCCCATTGCATTTCTCTGTGTACGCATTTTTAACCGCAAAACAATGGACCATGGAAATTTTTGTTTGTATATATTGGAATCGGTGGAAATGTGTGTTGTTGTTGTTGTTGTTGTTGCTCTTTTTTTTCTGCGCAAATTGATTGGCAACAACACGCAGCAAGTCCAAAAACAAAAATAAGGAACAAAAAAAAGCGAGAGGAGAGAAAGTTCAAAGTCCTGTTAATGTACACAGAGAAAAGCAAAAGAAATGTTAATGGCGTTGGCGGCGGTGGTGGCCTTAACGCATTGCATGCTGGTGGCTGCTGCAGTGCAGCGATCTTCCTATTTTTAAATCCAAAATGTCTAGGGGGAAGGGGGGAATGATGATGTCGACAACGACGAACGGCAACGGCAACGGCAACGGCAATGGCAACGGCGACCACGACGAAAAATGTGTATAATGGAAGGGGTAGGTGAATAATGGGCAATGTGGATGTGCGTGTGTGTGTGTGTGTGTGTGTGCATAGTTTACATTTTAGTTCAAACTTGAAAATGCAAATGCCATAATAATAAACAAATGGCGCCAGGGGTCGGTCGGGTTCGAGTTCGGGGACTTTTCCGAGTCAATGCCATTTAGAGGTACCATTTGTATCTAGGTGGGAGTTGGAAATTCATTTAAGAGGTTGCTTTCATTTTTTTTCCCGGTTTTTTCCTTTTTTTTTTTTTTTTTTGTTTACAACTCTCGAACAATCGATCGGGGTCCCTCATCAATCGTTGCCTCAACGGGTTTTTGAAGGTAAATGTTTGTTTACATTTACTCTAACTGTAAACTCAAGATCACAAAGGATCGATCTATTTTCGCCATATTGAGAAAGAATTAAAAAGGTAACCCCGACGTAATGCAATGTTTTGTTTTTGACATTGATCATGCATGAATATAAATATATATGTATATATATATATATATTTATATATATGTTTTTATATGTATATTGTAACTACGTATTTTTGATACTATTCTACGCATTTGCTTTCTAGACAATAGAAAAACAACTAATTTTTGTTGTGGTTTTTTTTTCTTCTGTTCTGCGCATATAAATACATATATCCTTTTCTATTCTGTTTCCCTATTCTAGCCAATTTTCTGTTGTCTAACATATAAATGTCAAAATATCAAACGAAATAATAATATTAATTTAACAAGTGTGATGTCGTCTATTTCTCTCTCTCTCTCTCTCTCTCTCTCTCTCTCTCTCTCTCTCTCTATTTCTGTCTTTGTTTCTGGGTGGGGGGTTGGTTAAATGATTTCCTCATCGTTTTAAGTGCACTCGCTCGTTACGTTTAGTTTTAACTCTTGACCAAATTTTTCATTTCAAGAAAAATAAAAAGAATTTCGTAATCATTGATACTAAAACGTTTTATATTTTTGCCAATTCACCCTCTAAAGCATATGTACTTATATATATAAATATAAATTTATTATTATTATATAGAATAGGATATTAATTTGTTAATTGAAAAAAGAAAAAGAAAACAATTATAAAGCCTTGCTCCATCTTGCTCTCTCTTTCTCTCTCTCTCTGTCTGTTTGTTTTTATATACATTATACTTAATTTATGTTTATAAAACTCAATTAAAAAAAAAAAGAAATAAACTCACCCTTGCTTTTGGTGGGGAAAAGGAAAAGATGGGTACAGGATTCGTTCACAAGAGATTTTTGTTTTTACTGATTTTGTTTTTTCTTTTCTTCTTTTTCTTCTTCGATTGATTGATTCTGGCTGTCAATATGTTTGCACTCTTGGATATATATAAGACTTTGGATGATTCATAGGAATCGATGCGCGATCAATAATATATCACACACACAATGTACTTAATTCGCGTTCTCTGAAGATTTTTACGTATTTCATCATACACACACACATAACCACATGTGTGTATATACATATGTATGTATGTGTGTGAGTGGGCGGCCGGGCGTACGATCGCTTGCTTGTTTTAATACGTTCTAAGCGGGGGGTATCATCTCTAATTACTGATCAAGAAACCCAAAAAAAAAAAAAAAAAAAAAAAAAACAGTAATAATAATAAAATGAAATCGAAAGAAAACCCCGATCGAAATCGAAACTGAATTATTAATATCGGAAATTTGCCGATGTTGTCGATATCGTCGACAACGCAACGCCACGAGATCTCAGGAAGAACTGAATGTTCTTCAATATACCACTTACAGTTTTTACATCTTTTGCGGGCCTCCAACCGTACGTAGATATATGTATGTATGTATGTACGTACGTACGTTTGTGTACATATATATATATACATACATATGTATGTATGTGGTGTGTATGTACGTAAGCCGAGGGAGACGTAGACACGATAGCAAGCAGCTGTTTTTTTCTTTTTCAAAAACCCAACACTCCCGGCTACCCCCCCCTCCTGCCACCCACCGCCATCTATACGATCCCCTTTTGAACGAGGATCGTGGCGATAACGAGAGGAGACCGACCCAGCTATAGTGAGCGGCAGCAATACCGCCAACGATTGGAACGGAACAAGTGTGTGCGGTTTAAAAATAAATCGAAAATAATGTTTTTATTATGCTCTCTCCCGCTGCTTCTCTCTCTCTGTGTGTGTGTGTGTGTGTGTGTGTGTGTAGCTCTCTCAGTTCATAGTTTCCAAAAAGGGAAAACTATGTAGCCGTTGATGTTACCACAAGGATGGGGACCACTGGGCAGATTTTGTGTGTTCTTTAGTTTTTTTCTTTTTCTGTTTTCTAATGCAGTCAGTGTCAAAAACCTTTGCAAAGAGTTGCCCTCCCCCAGAGAGACACAGTGAGAGAGTGTGAGAGAGAGAGAGTTAGATAAGAGAATTCTCTAGCCGGTTGAGAGATTTTCAAAATTTCCTATTAGAACTTTGTAATGTGTAAAAGACATGATGAAGCCAAGGGCCGTGTGAGAGAAAGTGAGATAAAAAAGTGTGTGTGTGAGAGAGAGAGAGTCAGAGAGAGAGAGAGAGAGAGAGAGAGGGGATGACGCAGTCGTGCAATTTGGCATTTTGTACAAAACACACAACGTTAAATAGGAGGAATATGTGCGACTATTGGTGAGGCCATTCGAAATAGATTCGCTCACCTGTATTGCCACCCTACCCCCCCTCACCACCCCTCCAACCCTTTCATACACCTTTCAGCCCCTACCATTACCTATTGCCAGTTTTAGCCTCCCCCCCGCCTCAACCCCTTCTCTCCGCACTTGAGAGCTCCTTGTTTTCGCTGAACAGATCCATCACAGGTGTTGTGGTTGCTTTTTACATTTTTGTTATTTTAATACCCTTGCAGGGGGTATATTAATTTTGGTCAGAAGTTTGTAACGCACAGAAGGAAGCATCGCCGACTATATAAAGTATATATATTCTTGATCAGCATGGATAGCCAAGTCGATATGACCATGTTCGTCTGTCTGGATCAACAGCTTCTCCTCCGAACTATCATAATAGCTACAGGTTTCTTTTTGCTGCAGGCATTGTATATCTCGGAATCATCCCGATCGGACGACTCTATCATATAGCTCCCATAGAAATGATCGGTCATGAATATGGGTTTATTCTCAATAACTCTGTTGTTTTTCAACCGAATGCCACGAAATTTAATATTTATTAACTTAATATACATTCTAATACTTCAAGCCAGTTTGATCAGAATCGGTTGACTATATCATATATATAGCTGGTAAATTATATAGAGAAAATATGCAAGGGTATACAAACTTCGGCACGGCGAAGTTAGTCCATCCTTCTAGTTTTCTTTTTCACTTCTTATTTTCCTTTACTTTTTTTCTTTGATTTTTATATATACATATATATATTTTTGTTTTTGTTGTTGTGTTTGTTTCGTTTTTCAAGAAATTTTCGAACTTTTTCAAAAGCGTAATGAACTTAATGTCGCTCTGTCAGGTGTCGGCTTCATTTAGTTAGTTTTTTTTTTTTTTTTTTTTTTTTGGTTTTATTTGGTTTTTTTTTATTTTTTTGGGAGAAGGATTTCGAATGGTTTATAAAAGAGAATATGTTGGGAATCATGTACCAGATGAGTGTGCGTGTGTGTATATACATACATATGAGTAGGAATATGAATATGAATATGAATCTAAGTATGGGGGCATATATCTATGTATGTATGTATATGATTTATGTCGTGTGGATCGGTCACCGTGTGCTTTCCGTTCTGGTTCAAATTGGTTTTCCTATAGGTTACGACAAACGTTTTTACGCAAATGAAATGCAATGTGAAAAACCGAAGCTAATAAGAAATATCGTTTGAACTATAAATAGTCACAGCAATGATATGATCTAGGCATAAAGGGATTGAATCGACTACCTACACTCGCTTCTTCTTCTTTCCTTTCCAGAGTGCAGTACTATAAAAACCGAATTTCATAAACGAAATACATATATTTAAAGGATAGGTTGCCCATTGTTGATTAAACAATTATTTTAACTATAACAATATTTAGTTAAAATAGATTACACTTTAATTATATATCTATATATATATATGTTTTGTAATATTCTAAGTGGAAAATTCAATAAACATCCACAATTAAAAATTGAACAAAAAACTCATTTCATTCTCAAGAACTAACCACTTGTTCTATCTATGTATTAAACTCAATTATAATTAATATAAATTTAATATTAACGCGCTATTAAAAATAATGTTTTATATTCTAAGGAAAATTGCTTGAAAATTGATTTTATTTCAAAAATTTATTTTTCTTTTGCTTTTCATTATTGCTTAATTTTTTGTTTTGCTTTTTTGTGTTTACATGCTTAAGGAAATTATTTATGCGACCGACAGATTTCAATTCAAAATCAATTACAAAAAAAAAAACAAAAAGAAAAAAAAGAAAATTATAAATTATTTACAAATAAAACGTTTAAATAGCAGAGAAATGTGAGCAGCAGAATGAAAGTACTTTTTTTTTCTTATTCTTTTTGAATTATTTATGCAATATATGAATTTTTTTTGTATTTTTTTTTTTCGTGTTTTAATTTAAATATACATATTTGCTTATTTTATCAGTATAAATAATGTTTTGTGTGAAACCTTTGCGTATTGTGAAAGAAAATTTATGGGAACTGCCCCTAGCTGAGGATGTTCTTGATGCCTGAAGATCATGATGATGGAGATGATGATGATGATGATGATGATGATGATGAGAGCAATGATGATGCATTTTACCTACGCAAAGAAGCCGTTGTTGTTGCCGTATGTGGCAAATACCGCAAACAGTTAAAAATAAAGACCCTGGGGCACTTAATAAATGCAACCAAAGACAAAGATGAGATGTAGAAGGGAGGAGAGATGGTAATGGTACAGCACAGCAATTGCGCAGCAAATGTGAAGAAGTGTAAGAAGAGCGGTGGGAGGTTGACTGGAATAAGGACGAAAATAGATTTATGGTCGATGGTGCCGACGATGCCGCCGCCACCGCCACCGTTGCCGCCGGAGGAGTTGTGTCAGTTTCCAGAATTTCTTTTTTACATACATACATACATATATTCTTTTTGTATTGCTACGCTCTGGGTGATATTGTTGTCGAGACAGAAGCTTAGTTGGGATTTTTCTTGGTCTTGGTCTTCGTCTTGGTCATATTATTGTTGTTGGTTATATACATAGTATGGTATTTTTTTCTTCGTTTTGGGTATGGATAGCTGACACTTCCTTCCTTTGCTTTCTTTGTGTCTCAGTGTCTCAGTGTCTCAGTCGGTTCTTATTAATTGCTGTGATTAAAGAGACAACACTGTTTTGTGCCCAGAGAGAATGTCTTTAGCACATGTCACAGTTGATCGTTGGTCCTCCTCTTTATCCAACTTCACTACGTTGCAAATCTTTCACTTAATTCTCTTGCACTTGCGCTTATATCGAATCTATCATTCTTTCCCTTTCTTTGGTGATGCATTGGCAGTGGCCCATCTTGACCCTAGCATTCAAATTGCATTTCCATGTTGGCGCCAGACAAAAGCCAAACACATACGCATTGCATTGGACTTACATACATCTTCATTATGATCATCATCATTTTCTCTTTGTCTTGCTAAAATTTTCTTCTTTTTTTTTTTGGTTTTTGGTATGTGTGGGCTGAAAGTGTGAATATTTTTGCCGATGCGAAAAGGAAAACATTTTTATGGGTAGGCGGCGGTTTTGTTGCAGTTGAATAAATTTAATAGCATTATATATAATAGAATTATATGAATAAAGTTTAGGTATATATGTATGTATATAATAAAATAAGCAAATTATTTGTTCATAGTTTGAAATTGAATTATATTTTCGTATATACTTATGTTTGTATGTATGTATGTATGTATGTATGTATGTATGTATGTATTTATATTTGTTAGTCAAGTGTGTCTATAATTTATATCGTCACATATACGATCATCATATCAATTAACGTATGGAAACATCCTGTTTACAGGGAGTTGTTCCAACAATTTACAATTACTCAAAAACAATTCAAGTTAACTTCGGCACCTGACACTGACATGCCCAAAGTAGATGACTAAGAGATCAGGCCGGATATGTGAATGCAATCCAAAAAAAAAAAGAAGAAATAAAAAAAAAAAAAAACAAAAAAATGAAGGGACTTTTAAAAAGGGAGGTTTGGGACGTGCCGCCACCGCTTTGAAAGAAACATCATAAAGTTCTATTTTTACGGATGCTGACAACAACCGACAGAAATAAGAGTGAGAGAGTGAATGAGAGAGGGTTTCCCTTCATCTACAATTCTCCTGATCATCATCATCATCATCATCCCATTCCCATTCCCACTCCTTATCCTCGTGCTCAATTGCATTGGGGGAGGAAGTTGAAAACTGTAGATGCTTTATTTTTGAAGAGTAAGTGAAGCGATAGCACGGCACAAATCCCAATGATTCCTTTAGGTGGCTGCCACTTTGCTTGTGCTCTACTCTGGCATGTGCCTATGCCTATACCACTTGAACACAAATTTGCCCTACCTCATCTCCGCCCCCATCTCTCATCTCTCCTTGACAGTGGCTGGCTGGCTGGCTGGCTGGTGTTTATTGAACAAGTTTGAGATCAAGTCAGGGAGTCAGTATGATGGATTAAGAGAGGTGGGAAAAACTCCAGGGAGAAGAAAGAAGAGATAGCGGGTGCCGCCAATGTTGAGCTATATACATATATATATATATATATATGCATATGTATATCTCTTCTACCGTGTCAAAATTCAAACGAAACAAAAGCGGAAATGTTTTTGTTTTCTTTATTTTTAACTAAAACAAAAACAACTAAAAACATAAGGCGAACAATCTGATGTGTGTGTGTGTGTGTGTGTGCGTGTGCGTGTGCGTGTATGTTTTTATATGGAAAATGGGGAAAAGTTTTCATTTTTATTTTTTCCTCATTTTGGTCAATGAACTTTTTCTCATTTTTAATTGGCTAATGACAGCAACTAGCGGATTAGTTGAAAAAAAAAAAAAATACTATAAAAAACGCTAGCTAGGATTATAATTGCAATTAATTTATTCCTCATAACAATCATTGACTTTGCTATCTTTGTTAAATTGTAACAAAATTAACTCATAGGTAACAATAGTTCCGGCAACTGAAATTACAACACCACGGGTCAAACGAAAGAATTTCAAGCCCGTTAAGGCAATCGTGTCCATGTACACCTCCTCGGAAAAACGTTTTAACTAAATGATAATGATGACAAAGAACAAAAGAAAATAATGGCTTAAACTATGGAAACTCAGCTTATTATAATCCCCTTACCTCACTGCACCAATATTCTCGTGGAACTAGACGAAAGATTTGAAGGGGACGCTTGGCCTCATCATTTATGCTGGCACTGTAAACTGAGAGTATGAAAGTTCGGCCTAACAGATAAATGAGGGAAAACCAAAAATAAACTGTCTGAGATGCTGATGGTTTTTTTCTAAAATGAGAAATTTAAATTCAATACAATTGATTAAGAATCTAATCGATGGCATATATTATTTTCATTTTACTTACTGCATACTCTTTAAAATCTTGCCACATATGAAATATAAATTATTACTGAAGCATAAAAGTGTTATGCTAGATATAGCATTATCCACAACTTCGCAAAGTTTACAAAGATTACGAAAATTCACTCTACACTCAATCCAATAGTCAATTGTTGTTGGCTAAAATCAATTAAATAATTTAACTAAGACTATATAGTATATGGATGGGCTAACTTTGGTCCTGCCGAAGTTCATATACCCTTGCAGATTGTCTCTGACATTTATACATATATAATTTACCAGAACTATTGATAAGAATATAGCACTAGTTTAAAACTAGATTTAATTTAAAGTTAATAGTTAATAGACACAAAATAAATCATTTAGACCAATGGTTCCTTTGGCAGCTATAGCATATAGCCGACCGATAGAGAGATGTTTTGATGCATACCAAATTTTATTACATCTTTATAAATTTTCTTTTTAGACCGACTGTTCTTATAGGGAGCTATATGATGGAGTCCACAGATTCTAATGAAATATAGTGAAAGTGTTTAGAAATATGTTAAATACACAAAAAATTAAATTTAATACCATTCGCTTGAAGAACAATAGAGTTATTGAGAATATAAAAGCTATATAATATATATTAATCTGATCTGTATGATGCCTGCGGCAAAAGGAAATACAATTCCAGCTTTCAGTCTCAGAGGTGGGAGAAGCTGTTAATTCAGACAAATGGAAAATCGCACAAAAGTGGAGGGCTATTAATGCTGATCTAGAATATATATATATATATATACCTTAACTATATATTTTATACTCTGACCATAATTAATATACCCTCTCTGCAAGGATAAGGAAAATCAAAAATTTCATATTACATATATAATATTATAGGTATATTTTATTCTTGCCATTTTCGATTCCTTTTCCATATAGTCATTCAATTGACGAAATCTTGCTGCTAATGCCACACTTACAGCCATAACAAATATATCATTGAAATTCCATGCAAATGTTGATAAAATATTAATCACTTTTCCTAATATGCCCATAAAATCAGTATATTCAATAAAATGGAAAATTGTTGAAAAATTTAAATATAGAAAACTATCGATCGGTCTATTGGGAAATATGGGACAGCCATTTACAAAATATATGCTCGATACCATCGATAAAATATGCTCCACTAAAATGGAAAATGAAAAACAAACAAAAAAAAAAAAAAGAAAAGCAATTTGCAAATTGATTTAGAATTTAATTTGTTCATTGTTTCATTGTTAAACATACCCAATGAGCACATGGTGGCCACCAGAGTGATCATTCTGATTTGATGTGCCAATTGACGACGTTGTTTACCCAAATTTAATGCTGGCAATTTTTCCTCAACAATTTGCCATTCTTGTACCACGTCTGGCCATTTACGGGCCAATTGAAAAAATGCCAAAGATATGAGGAATATGGAACCATAGAATATCAATGTTTCAACTGAATCAAAATTGAATTCGACATGTGTCACAAATGCCACCAAATAGCCAGAGGTTATGCCAAAGGCCACAATTACAATTGAGGCATAAAATGTCCTTAAACTATACCATGTGAAATAAAGATCATCTGGATATTTTGAGGTAATACCACGTACAGGCATAAGGGCAAAAATTTGCGCTATAATTAACACTGAAATGAAATTTAAAACAAAAAAAACCAAAAATTGAAAAACTTAAAATAAATTTCACTGACACATAATTATAATTAAAATGAATTTGAATTTTTAATTTATTTGCCTGGCTTAATGGCCTCCTGAAATGAACCATTATAGGTATAATCCTTACGACGACCATGACCTAGAAATGTTTTCACTATAAATTGGAAAATGAAAGAAAATAACTTTTATTTTCATACTTATATTTTTTTTTGCTTTGCAATTTACCCTTTGACCATTGCCAACGAACTTTTCTTAAAGTTTCCAACGATACACTGAAAGAAAATAACCTATAGAATTGCTAATATTCAATTTTTTTTTACACATATTATTTACTCGCTTTCTATGCGGGATTTCGACCAAAAATAAACACGTCGACGTTTGGTCCTTGTCGTTGTTGGCTCAATAGTTCTGGCCATGTTGTGGTAAACAACTGACATGGTTCACTTTCATTAACCGTCAGTAAAGTGGCTTATCTCTAGTGTATAATCTTTTTTGCCAAATGCCAAAATAATGGCCACCACCATCAACTCATAAATAATGCAAGGCAAAACAGAACACAATTGAGAAAGTTTCAAATAAAATTGCAAAAAAAAAAAACGAAAACGAAAAAAAGTACTTAGGAATAGAAAATGCTCATGGAAGAGCCAGCACCACGACTACAAATACTTCTTTGGACTTCAGTGCCAGCCAATTGATTAACTAATACCAATTCATAGACCATTAAAGTGCCAGCCATCTGAGGTAAAAAAAAAAAAGAAAAGAAAAAGTGTTCAAAAATGAACCATAATTTAACGATAATTATTATTTACACCGAATATTAAATGTTTTGTCATATGGAAATATCCCTTACTGCTAAATGCAAATAATTCAAAACGAAATATTTCATTTAAACGTTCCAATTCCATACACCAATATCTTGTTGGTATTTCATATAGAGTATTTGATATCCTTTTAGCCTCTTGTGGTATTGAGGAGGCGGCTAACATCATATTTAAAATGCGTCCAATGACATAGCATAAACAGAACCAGAAATATAATTCATCCATATAGCCGCCTTTGGCCCTTCAAAATCAATAAATAAATTGATATAAATTATTTTATATATATATATATACCATATTTAAATTATGAAATATTGTACTTACTGAAAACTATGATAGATCTGTACACATATAAAATACATATTATGGGCACATGAGCATAAAATAAGTCCAGATAAATGTTTATCATATAGTTTAAATAATTCATATAGTTCCATTAGATCATAATGTATATCATGCCAATATTTATTTGACATATGTTGCCAATTATATTGTTTTATAAGCCAATGTAATTGTTTAAATCTCATTTCCATACTCCGACACATTAATATTAAAAATATATCAACAAAACTCCATACGAATGTCATTGAAAGTGTTGCCCATACCAAAAATGGTATAAACCAAATATTATATTCCATAACCGAAAATAATTCATTACGTTCACGTTGAAAATAATTTTGCCAGAAATTCACATTAAGTTTACATTCATGTATTTGCATATAATTGCTATAAACAGCACTGCCGATATAGGTTAAATGCTCGCATATAGCAGCCGATATCAGAGCAAATCCCCAGATTCGAAGACGATAATCAAATTGATTAACCAAACGACAATTCTTATAATTCGATTTAAAGAATATCAATTCACAATGGGCAGTCCGACGAGCCAATTTTGGCCAGTTTCGACAAAGAAAAAAAAATAAACCAAAACAGAATAAACAAATTACACTAAAGTTAAGTGATCCTAAAAGAAATTAGAATATAAGTATATATATATATATACATTAAATGAATAAATACAAAAAAAAAATGGTATTTATTCAACTTACCTATGGTATAGATCTTAAGACCATTTTGTATTAAAAGTCTGGTAGAGAGTAGAAAATCTATGATAGCAAATAGATAAGCACATCCTGTCAATATAATCACAGGACTGAACCAATAAAAATGTACATTTTGAACCAAAGAATTTGGCCAAATTCCACAAACAGGAAAAACACCAAAAAATTGTGCAAGCACTAGAACTAATGGAAAACTTTTAACAACAACAATTTTCTTTACACACAAAATTTCACTTGAAATTACTCACAAGGACCCAATGCATGTTGCAAAGTATTTCTTCCACTCATCATGACTATGATATGAAAGGGTTTTGCCACCGATTTATATAGATTATCATTACTACATATAGCTAGATTGAAATCTTTAACAAAATGACAGGTTTATCTTTTTTGTTTTTTTTTGGTTGGACAAACAAATTGTATTTCATATTTCATTGAAGTTGGATTAAATCTTGTTTAAACGTTTGCCATTTTAATTACTTGTTAAGAGAATATACTTTTCGAAGAGCCCAAACCGCCTTCACATAAACCCTTTTGCACTTTGGTACCAGCCATTTGATTGATAAGTACCAATTCGTAAACCATCAAGGTGGCAGCCATCTAAAAAAAAAAAAATATATATAAAATATATATATGTATGTGTATATATTTTTTTTATGTAAAAAATAAGATTTGTATTAAAAATTTCTTATTAACAAACGGCAAATATTAAGCGTCGGGTTAAAAGGAAATAACCCTTGCCACTGAGGGCAAAGGTCTCCGTTTGTATTATCTCATTTAAACGTTTCAATTCCAAACACCAAAATTCGGTAGGAACTTCATATAGAGTATAGGATATCTCTTTTGCCTCCTGGGGTATTGAGGATGCAGCAAACACCATATTTAATAAACGTATAATAACATATGAAAGGCATGTCCAAAAGTATAATTCATCCATTATGGTGCCTTTGGATCTAATGAAAAAGAAACAAAGAGGAGAGAGAGAGAGAGAGAGGGAGAGAGAGAAATGAATTATTAAATATTTATTAAGATTTTAACAAACACTAAATCATTTTTCTCAATATGCCTGCAAATGCTCTTCTTGTTTTTATATATTTTGCAAATTTCGAAAATCATTTCTAATTAACGAAAAGTATTTTTTAAATCATAATTAAGGAGTGGGATTAAATTTATAATGGAATCAATTTAATGTCAATGTTCTTTAACACTTTCTTTAAGAAATATCTGAAACAAAATTAAAGTTTTAAATTAAGCCTTTTGATCTTTTTATATGATAACTATTATATATTGTCTCGATTACTATTTAATTTAAAAATTTAGGAGATAATATAAAAAAAAAAATTTCAACATTCACGCTCAATAAATTAAAAAAATTATTAACCATATTTCAAATTTTTCTCCTGCTTGTTAAGAACTGAATAAAAAATTGAAAATTACATATAAGAAAGGAAAACCTAAAAAATAGAATTAAAAACTAAAGAAATATATTTAAACATATTATATATATATATATATATATATATATTTATGGCCATTATGATAACTTATCACGACTGAAATAATAGATGGCATTTGCAAGTATATTGAAATCTAATTTTAAACTTGAAAACTTACTGAAAACTATGATAGACTTGAACACAAATGAAGTACATATTGTGTGCACATGATAGAACAATTAAACCACTCAATTTCATATTATAGAGTTTAAGTAATTCACATAGATCCAATAAATCCGTACGTATTTGTTGCCAAAATTCATTTGTACGCCGTTGCCAGGCATTTTGACGTATACGCCAATGTAATTGCTGGAAACGCATTTGCATACCACGAAATATCAATACAAGAAATATATCAACAAAATTCCATGTAAATGTCATTGATAATGTGGTCCATTCGATGAAGGGTATTAGCCAATGGGAGAATGTGAATATTAAAAATAATTGTTGACGTTCGCGTTGAAAATAATTTGCCCAAAAATCGACAATTAGATTACATTCACGTATTTGTAAATAATTGCTATAAATTGCACTTCCCATATAACTTGAATGTTCCAAAAGGGCAGCAATTAATAATCCCACACCCCACAATCGTAGACGACGACTGAATCGACGAGATATATGACAATCATAGCCAGGCTGAAGGAATATCAATTCACAATGTGCCGTCTGTACAGCAACTCGTGGCCAATGACGAGATAGTAATAAAAATGTACCAAAACAGAATATACAAATCACACTGAAACTAAGAGATCCTAGAATAGAATAGAGATAGAAAATTCATAAAATATATATATATATATATATATATATATATATCATTATTTACCTATGGTATAGATTTTTAAACCATGTTCGTAAACAACTTTACAAGATAATGCACAATCCATAATGGTTAATAGAAATATGCATATTGATATGAAAAATGTTGGCGTTAGCCAAACAAATTGCACATTTGCCACTGGCGAATTATGCCAAATTCCACTCACTGGTAAAACACCAAAAAATTGTGCCAATGTTAGAACTAAAACAAAAAAAAAAAAAAACCAATTTTAATTATTAAATTATAAATGAAATATTCTTCAACTATAAACTCACAAGGTCCAATGGCATGATGCAGAGTATTTTGATTGTTGGTCTTCATTTCTGCGCTGTTCAGTTTGTAATGGGGATGAAAATGTTTTAACAAACAATTTTTTGCAATTTGTCAATCATAAATGAGGGCGGAGTCACATTTGACTTGACTGACAATATATTTTGCAAGATTAGAATCTCTTAATAAAGAATTAAAATTACATTTGCGTTTTAACTTAAATAGATAAAAAAAAAATTTGAAGAAAAAAAGAAAAGGAATTCTCCTTCGTTCTTGTTTAATATTCTCTACAGTATTGAGTCCTTTGCCTAATGGTACTCTGATTAATAACATCCGATATCATAAGTTCATAGGTAATTATAGTGGTGCCCATCTAAAAGAGCGAGAGAGAGAGTGAGAGAGAGGGGGGAGGAGGTGGAATGAGACTGGTTAACTATTTAACTTACCGTCAAGACCAATTGTCTTGTTAGCAAAAAGAAACCACTGCCAGATAAGGCAGTCATATCATTGCCCAATTGCTCACTAAAACGTTGAATCTATTAAATTATAAAATAATTTAAAATAAACAAATGCTTTTACTTTTAAAATAAATTACTTTACCTCAATTGACCAACCCTTGGCTGGTACATCTCTCAGTGCAAATGCAATTTTACGCTCAAAATCATTTATTGATGAGGCCACAAAAATGGTCAACATGGTACGCAAAATGGCAAAGACCAATGAATACCAAAATGCCACCATAATAATGAAATCCAAGCCAATATTTCTAAGGAACAAAAAAAAAAAAAAAGAAAACCAATTAAAATATACCAAAACCTTTAATTTTTCCATCAATTTCATTAACAATTTCAACTCACTTGAAACTATTGAAAAGTTGAAAACATATAAATGACATATTATTACCAAATGCCAATAATACCAATGGTGCGATTGCTCCATCTAATAGACGAACCAAACGTTTCAGTTCCAAATAATGTTCCCTAACTTCAGTCCAAAATATGGCTGGCATTATCTTATGATGAACTGCAGCAATACGGCAATGTAATTGATGGAAACGTGATGCCAAACCGATGCCAATGCACATTATAAAGCAATCGGTAAATGAACGTGGATAGGCTATAGTTAAATTAATCCATTCCAAGAAAGGTAATAACCAAAAATGATATGGCAAAATCATATATAGATGTGGACGTTCCCATTTATAAATCGTTTCAAAATATGTAACATTTATTTTACATTGTATACGTTCCATATTACTAAGATGAAACGAACTGAGCAACAATAGGCAATGTTCCACTAAAACAATATATAATAATAAAATGAATAATATAATTATTTGTAACTTAATTGAATAACTTACCCAATGCTGATATCATCACTATGCCAAATACTATATAGATACGTTTCTTAATTTTATATTCACCATAAAAACGATATGGTATACTTAAAAATAATTGCTCAACATTATGCCATTTTCTCATTATTTTTGGCCATTTAATTGCCAATCTCCAGAAAAAGAAATGCTCCAGCAAACAAACAATATACAATGATAATGTGCTTGAATTATGAAAATTAATTGCCACCTTGCTGACAAAATTTAAAACACAACCAAATTCACATAAATTTAATATCACTATAATGGCCGAATAAAAAATATGCGGATTTAGCCATCTAAATTCAATATCCTCTACATCCAGCGAACGTATATTACCCACAGGTAATAGGCCAAAGATCTGTGATATGAATAGCACTAGGAAATACAAAAAAAATTAATAAATAAATAATAATAATTAAAAAATAAATAATAATAAGAAATTGTTTACAAAATTCTCTATATAAAATCAAATTATATATTATAATTTATATATTATGACTTTTTCAAGATTACTTTCAACATAATTATAAATTATTTGTTTATAGCTTTTATGTTTTAAACACATTTTTAATTATACAGCAAGTTGATTTTGTTTCTTAATTTTTAATTCTTTTTTTTTTTTTTAAGTTTTTTTTTGCACACCTTTTGAGACAGCGCTAAAAAATGTTTCACCCTGCGGCATGGCCAAATGCACACTGGGCTAATCAAAAAGCACAAATTCAAAGGACTTTTAATACCATACACACACACACACACACATACCATAGAGGGGCGTGCTGGTGTTTCCTTCTTCTATTTTCTATTTTTCATTTTTTTTTTTTTGTATTCTTTTTTACAATTTACAAACTATTTAAATGCTAATTGCTAAGCCTGTCAGCTGCAACTGACATGACAAATGGCAACCAGTAAATAAACAACAAAGAAAGAAAGTAGAGCAAGTAGAGAATGATAGAAAGACTGAGAGAGGGGGAAAGAAAGAAATAATAATACATTTTCCTTGTTGATATTTTCTAAGTACACAAGGGAAGCAATCCTTTACGCCGATTAGGTTCATCAAATTGTAATAAGACCAACTCATAGGTGACAATAGTGCCAGCCATCTGTAAATAAGATATGATTATATAAGATACGATTATATATACAAACTAAAAAAAAACAACTTACACCAAATAGCAAACGACGTGTTAAAAAATAGAATTTTTTACCCGATAATGCCACAGTTTGTGTGGTCATTTGGAATATTAAACGTTCAACTTCCACACACCAACTTTTGGTCGAGACACGTCTCAATATGCTTAAGGCACTCTTTGACTCATCATTTATGGCGGCAGCGGTTAGAAAAACGAAGGCACAACGTCCAATAAGATATAGTAAAGAATACCAAAAATATAAATAATTAATGGGCCAACGTAATTTGCTAAAGTAAACAAAAAGATTTTAACCATAATCAACTACAAAAAAAAAGGAAAAAAAAAAAATGAACTCACTTGAATACATTCAACAGTTGATAGCATACAAAATATAGATTATTTACACATGATAATAATATTAAACTGGACATGACATTATCAACACGTTCCAATATTTCGCACATTTTTACATAATGTTCACGTATCTGTATAAATGTTGACTCTGGTATAATATCCTCTGTCTCCAATTTACGTATTCTTGTTGAGATTTGTTCAAAACGATAGGCTAAACCCTTGCTAACCATCATTATAAATAGATCCATATAGTTCCATATGAAAGTGCATATACCATTTGTTAACTAGAATATGGCAGTCATGAAATGGCTAATGAAATCGTAATAAATCTATGTATAATCTTACCAGAACACAGACACCAATAAAGCTACTATATGGTAATATATGAAATACATATGAATAATTCTCTTCCACATAATCATCGAAATTGACAATAAAATTTGATGTTTGATTCTGTGTTAATGCACATATATGTTTACGTCTTCTATAGCTAACAATAGCCGATGTCAAATAGAATGCATGTTCGGCCAATGACATGGCTATAATGATTAAAGCCGCTAAACGTATACGACGAGATAGATTTATTTTCGGTATCTCATAGGGTGGACGTGTAAAAACCATTTCAGTTCGTGTCCAATAACGTATTACTGATGGCCAATTTCGTGCCAAATCAATGAATATAATACATGCACTCTGTGCACAAATAAAAAATACTAAACCAACTGCAATATAAACAAAAGAAATCAAATTAAATCAAATCATTCAAAATTCCTTCCCGTACTTACCAAAATTTTTAGCATTTACACCAATTTTAAACAAATGTTTCATTGTACCCAATGTTAATATGGAACTAATTACCATAAAACCTATTGTATATATCATTTGTATGGACTTGAAGGCGAAACGTATACGTTTTGGATTTGTCTCCCAAACTCCTGTCAATGGCATTATAGCAAAAAATTGCCCCAATATCATGACTGGCAAAATTATAATTACAATTTTTATTTATCATCTAATTTTCATTGATTATTTTGTTTTTTTTTTGTTTTTGGTTTCTTACTCACTGGGATAGACAGCTCGATGAAATAGATCCAAATTGGCATAATCTATTTCCTTGTCACTTGCTGCCCCCAAAGTGAATTGAAAATTCTCATTTTTAATTGATGAATTATCTTGCGGCGTTGCAGTTGAAATATCTTCAGTTGTTATTTGTTGATTTAATATTTCCCGTAACTTTAATTCACGTCCTGCCATATTGGTGGTCATTTCTTTACTAAACTCATATGCTAAATTTGTTTTTTGTTTTTTTTTTTTTTTTTTTTATTTTTAATGAGAACAGGAACGGATTTGCAAAGTCGGTTAGAAATTATACGTTTTAATTTAATCAACATGCAGACACTCGTTTAATGTAAACAATAATTATGAGACAGGGATTAGCAGACAATAATAGTTAAAGTGTGGTTAAAGCGAATGTTAGTTTAGTCTTAGCCATGTGGAAAAGTGGTGGTCAATTTAAGCCAAAAGCAAATATTTTACGTCATCTGAAAGCCAAAAGGCAAAAACAACGTGCCCTAGTTGAGCTTAAACTACGTTGCCTTTGGGGTCGAAATAAAAATTTTGAAGAATTGGACACATTTCATCGAGCGATCAGGCCATGTAAATATACCAGCGAAAAAAAAAATTAAAAATTTATTCTTAAAAATAAATTAGCAGGATACGAGCCTAAAATGAGCACTAAAATCTTAATGATATATAGTGCTCTTTGCTTATGTTAAGTTTCTTTCTATTGAAAATTTTTCAAATTGTTTCTTTCCATTATCAATTGTACAGTAATTGGTAATTAATTCTTAATAGATCTATTTTGGATAGATGATTTAAATTTTCAATGTTTATGTAAACAAATTTTATTTATTTATGTTTCTTTAGGTCATTCTACATACATGATGTAGATTGCATTTAAACAAACAATATTAGATTAGAATTGCGAAATCAAATATTTCGTTTTATATTATAGAAGAAACATATTTTAATAATAAAATAATAATCTACTTATTTTAATACAATAAAATATACTTACATTTTTCTATTCAAAACAAACTCGACATGATGGCTATACAATTTATATAAGAGAAGAGAAACAATGCATACAATCAATTCAAGTTATCATATATTAATTTTGAATACTTGAAAGTATTATATAAAATCCATATTCATTAACCATTTTATTTTACCATTATCCACAAAGAATAAATGATCAACAAAATTTTTTTATCCGATAACATTTCCACTTCCAAAAAAACTGCAGTTTCGTTGCCGCACTGCTTGCCTCTAGCAGGCACTTAACATAGCTCTGTTACGTTTAAGATTCTGTTAAGCCACTGTGGGTATCTTCAATTATTAGTTGCGATCGTTCGAATCGAACTTGACTTGCAAGGAAATATGTATAGATATTTCAAAATTATCTAGAAATATATATTTCCATTTATATAAAACTATCAATTTAATTTCAGTGTATTACCAACTTCACAGTCATAAAACACGATTATAAGTATTTCTTACATTATTATTATGTCATCTCTTATAAGATAGATATAGTTGTAATTTCAAATATCTATAATATTTGTAGATCTATGTTTGGCCCAGATTTTCGGCATAATGCCTTTATCAAATGTATTAAGTAGAGATCCACAAGAAGTTCAATTTCGTCTACGTTCAATAGGCATGATGTTCACTGTAATATTTCTATTTCTTGGAGGAATTAAGACAATTATTGTGGCCGATAAATTACTACAATCTGGACTTAATTTCAAAAATATGGGTAAATTTATAAAATAAGAAAAAAAAAATTGATATATAAATTAATTATATCGCTTAGTGGGTTTATTTTTCTTTACAATGGGCATGATTATATGCCTAAATTTTGTCAGTTTTGCCCGATCCTGGTCATGTCTTATTATACCATGGAGTTGTTTGGATATATCAATGCAATTCCCTCCTTATGTACCATTAAAAAGAAGTTTAAAATATAAATTACGTTTGCTTGGCTCTTGTCTTAGTATTGTGGCTATTGGTAAGCTATTTCTACAGATTCCATTTAATATATACAATATATATTAAAAATAAATATTTGATTTCAGTGGAACATGCTTTATATTATGCATCTGGTTATTATAGCTATCGAATGCATGTACTTCATTGTCATACAAATCATTCAAGGATATCATTTGGATCATATGTGCAAAAGGAATTTTCAGATATATTTCAAATTATACCATATAATATTATTTCCATCTTTTATGCATTTGTATGGTATGAATTTATTATAAATTTAATCCTCTATTAATCATATTATTTCATTCTAACAGTTTTTAAATGGAACATTCACATTTATATGGAATTTCATGGATTTATTTATAATGCTAGTTAGTCTTGGTTTAGCACAACGTTTTCAACAGTTTGCCAAACGTATTTTAAAATTGGCAGGATGTGTAAGAACAAATAAGTACATAGATAAAGAATCTATAGATAAAAATAATTAAATTGCAGTTTGTTCCAGATGCTTTATGGTCTGATATACGACTCGATCATATACGTTTATGTGAATTAATTGAGCTAGTCGATTTAAATATGTCAAATATTATATTATTATCGTGTCTAAATAATGTCTTCTTCATTTGTAATGCCTTATTGGCCATATTTACGTAAGTAATTTATTTTCCATTTACTTAACAATTGTACTTATATATAAAATATGTATTAATTTTCAATAGCAAATTGAGATATACCATTAATTATATATATTTTTGGTATTCTCTAATATTCCTTTTGGCACGAACATTTTTGGTTTTTCTCTGTGCCTCAAAAATAAATGAAGCATCCCAGTTACCCCTTAAGGCCCTCTATATGATACCAAGTGAATATTGGTCACAAGAAGTCCAACGTTTTACTCAACAAATAACTAGCGAATTTATAGGTTTATCTGGCTATCGACTTTATTATTTAACACGTAAAAGTTTCTTTGGTGTGAGTTTTAAATGTTGGCAAAAAAAAAAAAAAACAAATGTCAAAACTTGATTACATTTTCATTTTTAGATGATGGCCACTTTGGTTACCTATGAATTTATGCTATTGCAATTGGATGCTAAAAATCATAAAGTTGGACTTCCCGATATATGTGCTTAAAATATCATAAACAATATATAGTAGCTGCAATTTAATATTGAAAAATATCTGTCTTGATTTTATTCATTTATTTGATTGCGTGCGCATTTTAAACGGTTTTCAATTAATGGCAAACAAATTTTAGTTTAAAACTTAATTCATATGCTAATAGATATAAGAAATATATAAAAGAATGTTTATTTAGCTTACACTTTAAATTGATAGTTAATTAATTAATTTAGAAATTGATTTAGCCTGAAAAATTAGTTTTGATTTAAAGCAGAAATATTTTGTTACTGAATATATAAAACATATAGAAAATTTTTAGTTTTTTATACCCTAAATTATTTTAAAATGCGATAATCACATTTTAATGATTAAAATAATTGCTTTAAAAAAATATAAAATAAATTTTTATCTATTAGTTTCTTAATTAGCAATGTTGGCTACCATATATTTTCTTATATATATTATATAAGTGTTATATGTATATGTTAAATATATATTCTTAAATTTGTTAAATATCAAACAAAAGGCAGTAATAATAGCTTTTAAATTAAGGCCTGACTTTTCATTGATGATTGTCGGAAATGCTGTCATTTTCACTTAATTTGTTAGAGAAAATATTGAATAATAGAAGGTTTCCTTATACATATTAAACTTAAACAGCGCAACAGGATGATGTTCCTTTTCTTTTTGTTATTGTTTTTGTTTTTTATGCTTCCCCTCTAAAATTTTTGTTTTTTTTCTTTTGTTTTTCCTTTTTTTTGGTTGAGGCAACCGAAACCTGTCTATCAATGTAAAATTTTATTTAGTTCTGACAAGTGCAATCGTTCACAGCAAATCAACCAATGATAATGATGATTATCATGATGATGATAAATAATAATTATATGGAGGGTAACCAAAGTCGTTTGCCATTAGTTTCAATTATTTTTACATGTGTCGTTCATACATATACATATCTATGTATAAAAAAAAAAAAAATAATGATAAATCATATAACGCCCAACGATCAACGCTCAACGAGCTGTCAAATTGAAGCTAAAATGCCAAATAGTTTTTCAATTTCAAAGCTTCAAGTAATGTTTCGTTCTTTTTTTTTTTTTTTTTTTTTTTATTTCATTATTTTTGCTTTTCTTTATTTTTTTTTTTTTATATTTGCCAATTAACACTTTCCTGGTTACCAATTGCCAGTTGAATTTGTTTGCATGGCAAGGCAATTATCCTGTCAGAAAAGTTTTCTATATACGCAAAAACCGCCATAGCTGGGTGTCGTTTTGTCGTATTTGGCTATATGCCCGACCGAATTTGGTAGCAAAACAAAATGCCAACAAAAACAATAGACCAGACCAGACCAGACCAGGCCAGGCCACACCAGACCAGAGACAGAGCTAGAGCTAGAGCTAGTAATAGTGCTAATGTTAGGACCAGGGCCAGGGTCAATGTCCAACCCCCTTCTTGTATGTTCCGTTCCATTATTTCCGGCATAGCACGTGAGTCAAATATTTTTTTTTTTTGGTCCCTTGCAACCCTTGAGCCAACTGTCATGGCAACATAACTGGGCACAAACAAAATGTTTAATAAGTTGGCACACACAGAGCAATTTCTGAGTTTTCTTTCAGAACGTTAAGGGCTGTGGAACCGCGATGAGCCTTCAGCATAATGGATATACCAGAGTCTGTATCTGTGCGCAAATTTCGCGAATTCAATGCGCGCCAGAAGCAGGAGCTATACGAAACCCTATTGGAGCTATCAGAGACATTGGAGGAGTTACCAAAAAAATCATTACGCAAAACTCTGGAGCTAACATTGGCTGTATTGCAATACAAGGGCGATCAAGTGATGCAACAAAAAACGGATGGTGCCATTGGCAATGGACGACTACAAGATGAGAATGAGAAATTGAAACGTATGCTCCAAAAGCTTGAGGATGAGCGTGATGGTTTCAAAATGAAAACAAAGGAATTGAATGAGCAAATTAAAAACTTGGAGCAACGTTTAAGGGAAGCAGCCCAGCAGGCGGAAACCAGTGATAAGGATTCATCGGATCCCTTATCCGAATTGGATAAACAAGAGCAATTATTGCAAAATATTGATGCTAAAAATAAACATATTAAACGTTTGCTCAAGGAGATTGAGGTAATTAGATTTAATTAATTAATTAATTAAATTTTATTTATATTAATTTTTTCCCCATTTTTTATTTTTAGACACTTCAGAATCAGAATATAGCTCAGGCCAAGACGATAGTGGTTCATGAACAGGAATTACAGCAAATTAAAGATAATCTTATACAGCTAAGTCAGGATATTACCCAAGTGGAGGATGAACGCAAATCCCTTAAACTAAAAGAGACGCAACAAAGTGTAGAAATCGCTCGTCTTGAGGGTAATATAACATTCCTGGAGGATGAGCGTTCTAAACAGGATCAGGAAATGCGTCAAATTTTGGATAAATTTGAGAGTAAATGTCTAAGTTGGAAACAAATCCTCGATGATAAGGAAAAAGAAGTGGAACAATTGCAGAAACAATTGGAAACTAATAAACTAAATCCTCAAATGAATTCAACCAATTTGAATAGTAAACTAAAGGCAATCGATGGAGAAGAGCAAATTAAATTGCGTCATGTATGTTAATTAATAATTAATTGCAAATTCCCTAATTTAATTTTTTTTTCTTCCTTTTTTTTTTTTTAATCTCGTATTAGCTGTTGGAAAGTCGGGAGCAACGTATTGAAAAACTGGAAGCTAAATTGAAAACGATGGCCTGTGAAATGATTAACTCTACCAAGGTAATGAATCAATTGTGTGTGGAGCGGGAACGTTCACAGAATCCACAACAGCCACGTGCCTGTTGTCAATTAATTGAGGAGCGACTCCGTGTGGCCAATATCCGGAGTGAACAATTATCGGAACAATTGGATGCCTGTGAGGCAGATAATGTACTCAAATCCAAACAGGCATTGCATGCCCTCAATGCCCTAGAATCATATAAACGTGGCGAAGATGGACTGATACCGGCATTAAGACGCTGCTCCGGCTTAGAGCAGAAATTGGCCGAAAGAGAGAAACAATTGAGAGGCTATGTCCAAGAATTGAATAACATGCATGAGCTTGGCCAGGAAAATGAGCTACTGCGTCGTAAACTAAATATACCCGACGATGTGGTAGTTTTAGCTGGTAAAAATATTCGTGCCAAGCAAAGAAATAAGGATAAACAGATTGAGAGATTAATGCTTAAATTAAGAACTTCAGAGGAATTGCGTCTACAATTGAAACTGGACAAGAGTGAGATGAGGTATACTACATGGAATGATATATAGATATATATAAATATATATATATATATATGTATGTTGGATAATCAATAATAAATCTCCTATAATCGTTGCTATAGGCGTCAATTAATGGAATTGCAGGGAGATCCAATTAAGAATATTAAATTGGTTGATGAAACTTCATTAGCCCAGCAGGCTAGCGAAATGGGTGAAGTGCCATCATCATCGAGTCATCCAATAATTGATAATTCACCGCGTCGTGGTCAGGGCGATGGTGCAGCCAGTTCAGAATTACAAACCAGATACGATGAAGTGCTAGCTGAGAATGAGACTTTACGCATGGGCATGTATGAGATACTGGAGAGATTAAGAGAATATGATGGTAAATTAATATATATATATATATAGACATATGTATATTGATTAAATTATAAACTAATGTAATTTTTTTTTATTCATTCTAGCTACTTCAGAGCATATAACCATAGATTCTGAACTATTGCAACGTCTCATTGAGATAATGCCAAGTGGAGTTGGTAGCTCATCAACGCCACAAAGATTACAGGGACAATTATTGGAATTGAAGGCCAGAGAGGAAACATTAAGACAATTATTGCTACAGCAACATAATGTCACTGATGATTCGGAAACTGGTGAACTTTCCTCCGTACAGAGTCTTAGTGAGATGCCGAAAGATCAGATGGCAGAAAGACATAATGATGATGATGATCATGATGATAGTGAACAAAATCAGATTATTGATACAGCCACAAGGCCAAGTAGTCCCAATACCAATATTGAACATTTTCAATTACCTGTGATTTCGGATCTTCAGCCAACGGAACAGGCGGAGCTCTCTTTACTCCGGCAACATTTCCAAGAACTATGCCAGCATATAGCCGCCGATGATAATGAATTGAAACAACATAATCAACAGCTACACGATCAATTAATCAAATTGCAATTACAATTGGAGCAACAGAAGAGTTCATATGCCATTATGATGCAGGATTATGATGAACTTTTGACTGATAATAAAATGAAAGAATTATCCCATATTGAGGATAGGGCAAGATGGGCTTTAAGTCTTGAGGAAAGCAAATCCGATCTAATGGCTATTCAATATCAATTGGAGGTGGCCCTAAATGGACGCAATCTACTCTATACCCTGGAAGAGCAACAGCAATTGGAGCAACGGAATGCACGTTTAAGCATGCATTTGGCCCAGGCTATGGAGCAACTTTTGGGTGAATTAAAATTGGCCGATATTTCTATGGAATATGGCATTATTGGTGATAACTATCAAGTGGACTGCATAACCACAGAGGAGTATGAAAGACAGCGGCTAGAGCTAACCAACTGGCAAGGTAAACAAGCGGAACTCCAAAGAGAGAATAAACAGTTGGAGAATTTACTAATAGTGGCCCAGGAACAGGTATAAAAGATCTTATGAATATTTATAGTATCTATAATAATCTAATCTTAAATCACTCCATATAGATACAATCCCAGCAGAGATTACTTAATGAATTGACCGACAATCATATCAATTTAAGGCATTTGGTGGCCGATTTGCAAAGTAGCTGCCAGGAGAAACTAATGTTGGCCAAAATGCAAAGGGAATTGGACAGTGGTATGTAAATATCAATTTACTATCAAAATCAAAAGCTAATAAATTCTTAACACTTTTTAGCCAAAGCGGAATGTTCGGTTCTTAAAAATGAATTAGAACAAGTCCAGGCAAAGGCAAGCAATTTGGAGAGTCAACTTCATATAGCTGAAAATTCCATAGAGAAAAATCAACAGGACTTCCAAGTGGAGAGACTCAATAGTCATACAAAACAAAAGTAAAATCCCAAAGATTATCTTCTTATTACCTGAATTCTAATTCTAATTTTAATTTTTTAGATTCCTACAGCGATCTCTGCTCAGTCTAAGGGAGAAATATGCCAAATTTACACCATTGATCTTCCTCAACAATTTTGTCTTCTCTTATCAAAAATTCCAAAGACAACTGAGGGAGCAGCAACAGAAGCTGCTGCAATTGGATAACTCACCGCTTATACCATTGATAAGTGAGGCAGTTAAATCCAAGCTAAGTGAGGATAATTCCCAGCAGGTTATTAAACTAATCAAATCGGAGACTCAGACCAAATTGTTGGAGCAGCGTTGTGAGAGTCTTCAACTGAAGCAAGAAGAGCTTCAAAAGGAGCTGGACGAGATTAGAATGCAACAGGCCAGTGATTCAGAACATTGGCAAACAATTCAAGCCTTATTTGGTAACCAAAATGAAAATGAAAGTGAATCAACAAGAGATGTAGCTACCAATACGGAACCTTCAGTAGAAGCAGTAGCAAATCCTCCGGTGCCTGCCATGAGAAAGACTGGACCAAGTCAGGTGACAATGATAGATAGACAATTATCACCATTAGCCTCACCCAAGAGGCAGCAACAAGTCTCCATTGCTCAAACCCAAACGATAACAAGAACTCTGGAAACAGCCGCCGTCCAGACCAATGGAATTCTCCAACGGGAAGATCAATCGGTGCAAACATTACAAAATGAAGTGGATGATAAGCCTCAGTTCCATCAATTGGAAAAAGCGTAAGTCTTAAATTGTGATCCCAACTATAAATCTATCTATATACTTTATTTATATCAATAATTTAGATTAATGGAAGCCCATCAAAGGATTGAGGAATTGGAATGTAAATCACCCAAAGAGCCAGAGCCAGAGAGTCCTCATAGTGGTGTGGTTGAGAAAACAATATTATCCTTTCATACATTGCTCTTGGAAAAGGATCAATCTATACAGAAATATCAAAATATTTTGCAATCCGAGAGAGAACAAAATCAAGAAATCATTAGCAAACATAAAGAGGAAAATGAATTCCTAAAGGCAACAGTAAACAATTTGAATTTCAATATCAAGACAAAGGATGAGGAAATTCTTGAATTGAAAGATAAATTAAAGGGGATGATCCCTCAAGAGATGGTTCAGATTGAGGTTCCACCACAAACGAATTCGGATAGTGAACTTACTGATGAACGTATCGAGGAGCTATTCGAAGTGGAGGATCATCATGAAGTCGCCGATGAGGATGATGCAAATGAAGAGGAACCAGAAAAACAGGATACAGAAGAGCTCAAGGAGGTGCCCACTTTGCATAGACAAATTAAGGAACTTAAACAACAATTGGAATTCTCTGAACAAAATCTAAAGAATCGCGAAGATGAAATCGATATTCTAAAAGAAAAGTGAGTAACCGTGGGAGGGGGGGATAGAAACAAATTTTCTTTATGTATATATAATCTTTGATTTCTATAGATTGAAACTTTGCCAGGAGCGTGAGAAATCTATAGAAACCCAGACACCATCTGAATTGGAACAATTACGTAGTTTTGTCGAGGAGAAGGATAAACATATTAAAGATTTAATGGACACTCTAAAGAATTTCCATGTGCGTAAAATTAATTAATTTAATTAATGTAATTAATTTAACATATCTTCCATTCTTTCCCACTCATCTTTTAGGAAGACCAACAACGATATTTGAATGATACTTCCAATTTTTCGGCGGAACAGATTGCCAAATTGGCTGCAAATCTCAATCGTACCGAGGCCACCAATAAGATCTATCATACCCAAATGGAAGCTCTGCGTCGCCAATTGGCGAATGTTACACAACGAGAGAAACAGGCGCGGGAATTGTCTCAATCTTTGCGCCAACAATTACTGAAACGACCCGTGGTATCCATTAAAACGGAACTGAATGCCCGGGTAAAAAATGAGAATCTACAGAAACGTATACATCAGCTGGAACAAGAGCTAGATGATGCACGGAATCAGTTGCAACGTCAACAGCATCTTCTGGATGCCAAACGGACGCGTAGCGCCAATGAGGTGGGACTGTGGGAGAAGCAGAAACGTTGGCAACAGCAGGCCGAAAAATGTAAAAGTAAGCTGGAAGAGACTGAGGCTACATTGGACAAGACAAGAGCTTTATTGCAGGCGGCAAAGAATACAATTGCCCGACTGGAGAAGGATAAACATTTAATGGAAAGTAAATTGGGACGTGGCACAGCTGCGCCTGTTAGCCATCCATTGAAATGTTGTCGCACACCCTCCTGTCCCAATCTACAGCATGTGGGTCAAGTGGGCAAGTTTACACCATCACCATCAGAGAGTCCGGAAACATATACAACCGGTCCAAGCAGCGAGTGCAGCTCACCAACTCATCATCCACATTCGCAGGGTGTACCCCAGCATTTTGAGGCAGATTTGATTGAAGCACTTAAACAGCGTGTTGAGTTGCAACAGCGCAAGATTTTGGCCATGGAGCTAGAAGGGCGTGGCAGTAATGCTCTGACCACCGAATTGGAAAAACTTCAAGAACGTCTGCAATCAGTGGAGGCACAAAATATACGCTTGGAGGCTAAGAATCTGCAGTTACAATTGGATACGGATCTCTTAAGGCAAAGCGACAGCACTGACCGCCAACAGAAGCGTATAAAACATTTGGAGGAGTAAGTAGTTGAATAGGAGAAGGGTATGGGAAATGGACATTTTACTCATTAATCTTTTTTTTTCAGCTATATTCTGGCACTAAAGGAGGAGATGGCACGTAATGAGTCACGTCGTGAGCTGTGTAAATGTAGCGGGATTAAGGTTAACACCCATCAGGGTCAATCTGCCGAACATACGATTCTATCGCTGCGTAATCTTGTCGAGAAACTGCGCTCGGAGAATAAATTCTTAAAAGATGGCCGCCGTTCAACGGAATCGCGTAGCTCCACAGACTCCGAATTAGTGCGCCTGCAACAACTTCACAATGAAGCTCTGGAGAAGATTGCCTCGCTTCAAAAAGAAATCCATCAACAGCAGCGGATAAAATGCAGTCAGTGCAGCGGACGAAGCAAGGTGAGTTAGATTAATCTTCCAAGTTATGAGGATTACGGATCGAATTTATATATTTGTTTTAGGATGCCGCCAACGAAGAGCTTAAATTAATCAAAGAGCAGCTGGTTAAAAAGACTCAGTTGCTGCAAAAGGCCAAAGTTTTGCTAACACGTGCCGCTGCCAAGGAAAATGTTTTACGGGAGCAATTGTCAATGTGGAAGCGCAAATGCTCGGAACTGCAAAATGTTCCCGTGATTGACGAAATTAGCGAATAAATTTTTATTTTATGTTGTATATGTGAAATTAATTAAATTCTTTTCTACGTAACAGATTTGTATTTAAGTAACGGTCATTAGAAGTGACGTAAAGTAACGTTAGTGCAGATGCGTTACATTTATTTGCCAAGGGTTGCCAGAAAGTTCAGAGAATACATCATAAGAGTTATTCAAAGCAATAAATTGGTGGACAATGTATACATTTTCCAGTTTTTAGTATTTTATCTACATTTTACCCTTATTTGTTAAAATTTACTTTATCCGTAACGATTTATTTTTGATTTCACCAATGTTGCCATACCCCTAACGAATTTATTTTTGATTAAGCTTACGTTATCACTAATGTGGCATACCCCTAACGGATTTTAATTGTTTGGCTAACAACAAAAATCATGAGCTGATTGTATACAAAGGCAGGCAGAATTGGACTTTGCTTGGGCCGGAGCCAGCCACTTCACCTTATTTTTCCTGTTGATATGGCGTATTCAGGATACAAGGTGTTGCTTGTGGAAAAGCAGGAGAAAATTGTACTTGTCAAGTTTAATAATCCAAAAAAGAAAAATGCATTAAATAGCACCGCCTATCAAGAATTAACTCGAGTTCTAGGTGAAGTAAATGAGGATGAAGACACAACTATCATTGCCCTTACTGGAACAGGCGATTTCTTTACTGCTGGCAATGATCTAAGCCAAGGATCTGCAAATGCTGGAGACGATTTCGAGGCGCATATCAAGAAATCCAATGACATATTCCGAGCCATGGTGTTGAGCTTCATTAATTGCCAAAAGCTAATTGTGGCCCTGGTCAATGGACCGGCAATTGGCATAGGCGCCACCATTGTGGGTCTAAGTGATGTGGCCTGGTGTGCAGAAGAGGTAAACTCGAAAGATTTGAAATTCTTTTCGTATATTTTTACATTGCTTTGGTTTTCTAGGCCTATTTTCTGGCACCGTTTACAAAACTTGGCTTGGTGCCGGAGGGCGGCTCCTCCTATCTGATGCCGTTGATATTGGGTCGTTCCAAGGCTACGGAAATGCTGCTTCTTAATGAGCCACTTTCCGCCAAAGAAGCTTATAATTTTAATCTTGTATCGCGAATTTTCAAGTTGAGTGACCTAAAAAGCGTTATATGGCCCAAAATACAAGAGTACTCCAGACTTCCTCCAAATTCCCTGAGAGAGGGAAAACGCCTTATTAAAAACAATTTTTTGGCCAATCTTCTTCAGGCCAACGACGCGGAGTGCAAGGAACTACTTAACCGCTTCCGGGATGATGAATTCATACAGGCCATTATAGATTTCTCGATGCGCAAGTCCAAGTTGTGAGTTTCAAAGTTCATTTCATTCAAACTTGAAAATAAAGTTTAATTGTATTGGCGGCGCTGCCACTGCGCAAATATTAGAGGTATTCTTGAACAAAATTTAAAAAAAACGTACAGAAATTGGTAAATAGTTTTTTATTTCAGCAAATTTAAATAAATGATTGGAAGGCACAAAATTAAGTACTCCTTTGCTTTAAATATATTTTAAATGGTTTCTTTAATTTTTATATAAATATTTTAACTTTCATTGGCGATTTATCGATAAGTCATCGATACTCCGGCTTTAGACGACAACTCTGGCAGAGTTTTTTTTCGGCCGCAGCACTAAAGTACGAGCAATAAGAAACATTTCATTAATTAACTGTAATTGACCTTAAAAATACATAATTTTGCGCAATTAAAGTGATTCGATTTAAGCGTGTGCGGTGGCCATCGGTAGACATCAACAAGCAACAACAACTGCAACAAGCAACTGTCTTAATTAGAGCATCAAAGCAAAAAGCGTGTCACCAAAGCACCAGAGACAGCAAAGAGAAGAGTAACACCGCGAAAGGCAGAGAGCGACAGAGAGGAAGATAGAGCGAGCCGGAGTTGAAGCGACAGAAGTCGCCGCATTTGGCCGCCCGCACGCATAAAAATCATGATAAACTGGCTGTAAGATTGCAAATTCCAAGTAAGTTTCACATATATTATTTGCAATATCACTATCGTCGACCGCAATACAATATTATCGATAAATGCTAGTGAAGGGCAAAAGGGTTGGCCAAGTGTGTTTGCAATTGCAAAATAAGGCAAAAGAATTTGAACTAAATTCCATTTGAACACGTAGAGAATTCATTCTCTTACATATGTTCAGTGTGTTACACGTGACTCATCGCAGGTTCACCGGCTGTCACATTTTGCTCATCTCTAATGCGAATTGGATTTTGGCCTTTAGTTCTGAGGAATAGTGGAATTGCGAGGAATTGGTTTGTTTTTTTTTTCTTTTTGGTTCGCGTAATTGTTTGACTGTTTTCCGGCTAGCGCCGTCTCCTTCTTCGACGATTTTGTTTATTTGCTTAGCACACTGTAGAGACGGCGACAGCTGTCGAGGTTGCCAGACTTGTCAGATGACCGATGAGCCAATGTTCCGGCAACCCGTTGAATAGGGAGATTCAATTTAACCTCAAATTGTATTCGTTAAAATTTCCTTTTTATTCTTGTTTGTTATTTAGAGGAAACCGAATTTTCAATGTTTGGCTCGTGCTGCGAATCCTGAGAATCCATTGAGATCGGCTCAAGAAATCGAACTAAAAGCCAAATCGACCTTTTGTTGGGCAACTATGGTGCAGCATCAGCCAGCGCCGACTGCGGCTGCAGCGGGCGGAAGCGGTGGAACTGCTGGTGGAGGTGGAGCACTAGCCCAACCGCAGCCACCACCAGCGGCAACAACACCTGCTCCAGCACCAACAACACCGCAGCCAGCTAATAACAATGGGAACACAAATAATAATAACAACAGCAGCAGCAGCAGCAGCATTGTATCTCCCTCCAATAACAACAATAATGTTATGACGCCCGTTCAGGCCTTTACACCAACTGGACAATCGATTTACCATAATCAGCCCTTGTTCTTGCCTAGCCATCATACTGGTCATCCGCATCCGGGTGCACACTATTCAGCAGTGATTCCGACTCCAATGCCAAGTAATGTCTATGTGAATAATGTCACTGCCAATGTGAATCTTCATGGATGGTCGCATACAGTACCGGCTTATATGCCTGGCGGAACAGCTGGCGGTAGTCATCATCAAGCTCAATTTGTCGCTGCCCATGGTGAGATGAGCCAAGTAATACAGGAACAGGTAAATCTTAAAATATAATGGGTATTAAAGCTTTTTGTACAAAAATTTTAACTAATAAATAATGTTATCACTTAGGGAAATCATCTGATGCAACAACTGCCCCCGATACCAATAAATCCAACGCAAAGTCATCCTTCGTCACGTAGCCGTGGGCGAGCACGTGGTCGTGGTGGTGGTGGATTGCGCCGTCAAGATTATCATAATCTGCGTGGACATGGGCTTCCTCCTAATGTGCAACAGCAGCAACAGCAATCCACCGACAGTCCTAGTCCTGCTCCAAATTCCTTGCAATTGCAATCGGATCAGCAGCAACAGCCTCCGTCAGAGGCTCAAATGCAAGCGGTGCCCTATTATACGGCCGCTCCCCATCCTTATGCCAGTTACGGCACGTATCCAGCATATTTTGCACATCCACAACATCAACCCAATCCAGCTGCTGCCGCTGCAGCAGCCGCAGCTGCTCAACAGGCCACTGGTACACCGCTGTATCATTTCTCACCCATGATGTATAATGCTCCAATGTACAATTGTAGTTACATCTATCAGACGCTGATGCCTCCGCAAGCAGAATATCAATATATGTCAGCGGATGATCAGGTGGTGGATGAGCGTGGTCAACCGCAACACCAGCATACACCAGATGGTGGTCCACAGCTTTGGCACACTGTCGGTCCTATCTATAACGAGGATTATCAACAACAACAGCAGCAGCAACATCAGCAACAGCAAATTCATCCCAATGGCGGCCAAATGGTGGTCAATGATGAACTGAATCATAATAGCTCATCGTTACCCTCCTCAACTGATACCACATCTACAATGCTAAGTCCTAATTATCCCGCCATCTATGATCCACAAATTCATGAGATGCAACAACAACTGGGCGTTATGCAAATCTATACAGAAGATGGCGGTCAAGTGGTCATTCATCCAGCAGCTGCTGCTCAGGTAAATTATTTAAATGGAAACATTTATTTTTCAATTTCAACACTTAATCAATAATTAATCAATTATTCTTCCGAATGCAGTATGAAGGCGAATTGGGTGAAGCACCACCACAGCCACCACATGGTGCTATACCTGTTGCCTGGGCCACAGCTGGTGGCTTGCCCTTGGCCGCAGATCCATCAGCCTTAATGCAAGCGCCACCACCACTGCAATCAGCTCCACATCATATTATTGATCAGCAACAGCAGCAAACAGCTTCAATTCCAGTTGCTGTACCAGTTCCAGCACAAGTTTGCATAGAGCCACAACCTGCTTTGATACAATTGCCAGTGCAGCAGCTGCCTACCATTGCACATCCGCCACAGGTTGAGACACCAACACCACAGCTACAGGCCCAACAGCAGCCACAACCAGAGCCTTTGGGTGAGTTATCAGAAAACATTTATTTATAATATATATTTGATTTGCATTTTTTTTTTTTTGTTTAATATTCATTTTATCAATACCGAGGGCCTTAATTTGGTAATCAGTGATTACAAAATGTTAGATTATAGATGATCGATTAAGATTAGTTTCTTCGATTAATTTAGTTTCTTTCACAATTTTATATTATAAATATAAAATTAAATAGATAATGTGCCAATGTGGCTTCCGTTTTACAATATAGGGCATACATAGATTGAAATATAGAACTTCTTTGAATTCGTTACAGTAAATATATATATATACATTTTTATATATACATATATGTCTGCCTATGATCTCACCAAAAAAACCAAAATAGACAACAAAGTCCGCTTTCATTTTGCATTAAGCTAGCATAGTTTAAAATAATTGCACTCGAGATTTTATCTGGCACGTATTTTGTTTAAACCGATTAGAACAAAGACTGAGATATATTATTATTCAAACTAAAATCTTAATATTTACATGAACTATATTCCAGAAAGTTTTATAGTTCATCGTAATATAAAAGTGATTCAGTTTTCAAAATGATAATGATCCTTCTGTATCTAAATACATGTGTATATATAATGACCTATCTGGTCATGAAAAATATTTAATGCCTGTTATTGGCAACTGTTACACAAGATTTAAATAATTTTTTTTTAGTTTTGTGCCATATGTATAGGAAAGGATAAAAACTTTGATATTATATCAATATAAAAAGAATCTCAGTCACCGGTTTAACCTAACAAAACCAAATATTATTAATCGCCCTGCACATATTAGGTCTAAAAATATATCTTAAAAAGGGGGAAAAAATTATATATTCTTAAAGATTCAGATAGAAATAAATATGTTAATTATGCATGGTGGTTAAATCATCTGGGTTTATACTGATGATTCGAAAATTCTATGAATTATACATAATTTGATTTTGCTATATACATATATATTCTACACACATCTCTACATATGTATATATATTTGGAAATATGTATCTTAATATGCTTCTATATATGTGTATTTACATATGATTTTGTTTACTTAATTTTTGTTTTTGCTCTTTGAATATTTATTGGTTGCATTTATCGCTTTATATTAATAGTTTTTTTTTTTTTTTGTAGAATTGGCAAAAGTTTTCGATCATGATCTATCGTTTTACTTTGTTCAATGGTACAAAGTCATTGTTTTCGATGTTGTATTATAATTGCTGAGTTATTCCTGGTATTATCGTTTCTTTATTATTTTTTTCTCTTGTTTTATTTTTTTTTTGTTTTTTTTTTGCTTACTTTTTGTTTTCCACGTTCCTCTGTCGGTTCAGTTTCTCAATTTACAGCAACAATTTCTGTTTTCTGTTTCCCTCTGTTGTGTTTTGGTCAGGTGTATAAAAATTGCCGCCGACTTTGGGACGTCGTCACATGATATACATACATACATATATGTGAACAAATTGACGCCTGAAATGTTGGCCTGTTGCTAGGGTGGCAAATTAGGGTTTTTGCTAAAGAAGATAGAGATTACAGGGTGTCTCACTAGATGGAGGAGGGCTATATGATAGTAGACCCATTCCATTGTTGGGGCGGCGTCTCTATGAAATCTTGAACAGGTGTTTGTTTTTGAGAGGGCCATACTTTGCAGTTATGTATGCATTGTTGTTGTTGTTGTTTTATTAGCTGTTTGCTTGTCCAGTCTCTAATCATTCTTTCCATTCTTTGTCTTACACTTGACTCGTTGGGTGTGTATGTGCGTGTGTGTGTTTCTTTATTTTTTTTTTTTGTTCTTGTTTCTGTACTGCATTGTTTTACTCTTATCAATCGACAGCCGTTTAGACATTAACGTCAACGACAAAATGACAACGTTTTGCTCCATTTACTCTGCCGCATTTGCATTATTTAGTTTCAGTTTCACATATATATTAATGAATCTAAAATAGATCAATCTATCCAGTTTAAGAAAATTATTGCAAAATAATATTTGAGAAAAGAAATACAAAAAACTGACAATAAAAGAATTAAACGATTTAGTATAGAAGAGTAAGTAATCAATTGTATATTATTTTTAGGAGTATTTAGGGCAAGTGAATTATTAATAGTTAATAATATTCACTATTTATACAAGCTGTTTTACCACTATATATATATATTTTTTTTATAATTAAAAGATGCTAATTAAAATTTATTAATTATAAAAAATAGCAAAATATATATAATGGAGTAAATTTAGCTAAGAGCTGTTAATGCATTTCCCATATAAGTACATATGTATATTTATTTATTTGCCTGATATTTTTGATTTTGGTTCTAATTAGAGCATTCACTAATCGGTTTTTATTTTTTTGTTGTTGTTGATCTTCTGTTGGTTGCATATTTACCCAATTCTTATTTCCACTTTTACTTGGTCGCGTCTCCACTGGTCATCATTTGTGTAATGCATTTAGGGGACTGTAATGGTGGGGGTGGTTAGACAAGGGAGCGGGTGGTGCTTCTTAGTATTGTTGTTTGATTTCTCTGTTTTGTTCTTATCAGGCAGAAGCGGCACAGTCATTGACATTTTTGTTGGTCATACAGCAAAATACAAATCCGCAAAACCAAATCGTATTCACATATGTATGTATATATATGTATATAAATACATTTATATAGATATTTCTATATATATACATATATATATATATATATATATATATATATATAATGAAATTGATTGCAATTGAATTGGATGGGCCAGTTTACATAGTTTAGTAGTTATACCCAATGTTTACCCTGTCTGGTGCCTGTCGCACTTTTATTATATTCATTGTTATTTTCGTAGCACTTGGGCAACATTCATTCGTAAAAGGTTATAATACATACGTACATAAATATATACATCGTGTATACTACAACGGGGCTATATAATGATAGCGTTAAAGTGTTTGACTAGATTGATATGCGATATCGTCATTGGTCGACATACGTCGCGACATTGTAGCTCTTCACCTTATTAGTTAGTAAATGGGTGCCATTTAAACATTAAATCCAACTTTAGCAAAATTATATATATGGTTAATCGTCGTATATATGCCCAACAACAGAGGGGCACCTACATAACATTTAACTTGTAATCAGGCCATGATTTGATTTGCTCAAGTGGCGCACGACTAACCGATTCAGCGTAATAAATCGTATATTATAAGTCGATGTCGTAGATGTGGCGGAAGACCATGTGGAGGATATAAACCTTGTTGCATTATCAATGTGCTTGATCGATGGATTTTAGAGCCACATGAAAAGTATGTGTTGCTTAGTGGTTCAACCTATCAGTGCCGACTAGGCAATATTTTTTTTCACTATTTCATAAACTGTTGTTATAAAAAAAAAAATTATAAAAAAAAGAAGAAATATTTTCGATAAGGTTTAAACACACTTCCGCACATGTTTAATGTGAAGTGTTTAAGTAACCTTACCTACCTGCACCTACCGACTTAACTTATTCAAAAATTACCACCTTCAATTAATGGTAATTATAACAGTATAACAGCTCAGCATTTTCAAATGTGCTTAGTCAATTACTTACCATACTGCTCGTAGTATAATAGTGTGCCAAAGGATTTCAATGATGATCCGAATGCAAATGTGATCCCTGTACTATATACATATATGCATATCGAGTATAACAGTTTCACATACTGTGTAATCGAAGGATTTTCTGCATTTTGTATATGCGCATTCTTTTGGCTGGTATTTGTTCAGTTTATGAAATGTATAACAGTTGGTTTTTCATAGTTTTAAAATGTATGGCAATTTTTTTTTATTATTAATTATTATTTAGTATTTCTTTTCCACATCTTCTAACATTTATTGTTCTGCTTTGTGTTGATGAGTTTGTTCTCCACTTCGGTTCTTCTTTGCCTATCTCAATAGTCCAACATTTTGATGCGTATAACAGTTGTAAGGCGGGGAAAGCAGAGGGGGTGTGTTTGTGTGTGTGTGTGTGTGTGTGTGTGTGTGTTTACTATACCTGTACCTATTGCTTTTCCTCTTGCTATATTACTCTAAAAGGTTTCGGTTAGTTTTACAAGTATAACACATACATACATTTACATACATACAGTATTTAATATTATTATTATTATTTTTTTTTTCTTTTCTTTTTGGTTCGCACAAGCCTTTTTCTTTTGCAAAAATATTTCATTTTTCGTTTTTTCTCTTCTCTGGACTAATTAAATGAGCTTAAAAAAACGCAATATCGAAAAAAAAATCTTTAGATTTTTTGTTTTTTCTTGTAGGTTTCTTTTCATTTTTTTTTTGTTTTTTCTTTCGTAATGTTTAATATAAAATTGATTTGTTTTTTTTTTTTTTGTTGTTGCCACATGCGAATCTCCTACTTAGGCTCTACTTGTATGACACATTTTTTTTGTTTATTAGTTATTTTTTTGTTACTAAATTTTCCATTTTGAATTTTTGTATAACAATTGATGCACAACAACAGTAGTTATCATTTATATATATATATATATATATATATATATATATATATATATATCTTTATATTAATTACAATTAGAATTATTAAATATAACAAACAAAATAATTCAATTGAAGAAAATTTACATTTGCATAAACTGGAAACTGAGAGTTTTTACAAAAATTAACAAAATTTAATTTAATTAAATAAAAAGAGAACGAAAAAACGATTAAATGAAATTAGAAATAAAAAATAAAGAAAACTTTAACTAATGTATCAGCCGGATCATCTATAGACATTCATAATAAAAGTAAATCTTATCGAGGAGAGAAGCAGCTAAGCCAAGTTTTGTTGCTTTTCTATATATAGTATATATAGTAATAGGTTTGCCTTAAAATTCTATATAGTATATAGTTTAGGTATAGGTATATATATGTATACATATATATAGATAGGTTTTATGTTTTGTGTGCTCTGCCAGAATACTTTTTCATTGCGCTCCTTCTCGCTCCTTGTTCATCTCTTGCTCCATCTGCATCTGCATATCTCCCATTTGATCTCATCCAAATGTTCCTTGCTCCTCTCCTCTTACACAGTTTACTGTCTCCTCCTCTGTCCCTCTCTCTCTCTCTCTCATTCTCACATTCTGTATAAAGTAAATAGAAAAAATATCGCTCTGGTTGTTTTTGTTCCATTTTCTTTCATCTTTCTTTCATTATATTTTGTTCATAATTCGCTTATTCTTTTTTCGACTTCTGCTACTGCTTCTCCATTTCCTCCCCTAACTAAATTCTTGACTTGAGCTTAGAGCTTGGATTCTGATGTTGTTGTTGTTGCCGTTGCTGCTGTTAAATGGGGAAATCTGGCCGGAGGCTCCTCTTGTTGTGGGCTTGCTGCAGTTTTAATTATTTTCGGCACTATGGTTATTGGTTGATCTTCATCATCTTCAGCCAATGCATCCTCCTCACGCTCCTGTTCCTCATCGATGGGTGTTAGTGTTTCCACATGGACGGGCGTCTCCTCTGATCCGCTGCATCGTTTTAGGCATGGTGCCAAGAAGCTTGTTGCCGTTGATATGGCAAAGAAAGCACCAGCCATATAAAATGGCAAATCATATGTATGCGTCCAATCGTATATGGCACCCGCCAGCGGAGTACCAATGAGTGCTGCAAATCCACGGAATAATATAAGCAAACCAAAGGCATTTGTTAGCTTATCCAATCCGAGAAGATCCACCAATATAATTGACGTTAGTGAGATATAACCCGATATGGCAATACCAAAGAATATCGACATCACTATATACGATGTATAGCTATAGCAGAGCGGGGTTAGGGTTACGGCAACTGTTGATATCAATAGGCAGCAATTGTTTAATAGCAACGAATTGACTTGAGGTAAATCAGCAACCCATCCACATACAACACGACCAATGGTATTCGTTATGCCAATATAGGAGAGTAATAGGCCGGCATCATTTTTGGCTATACCATGCTCCTTAGCCGCATCCACTAGATAAACAAATGGCACATATAATCCAGCCATGCCAAATATATTTGACACACCGATGAGCATAAAGACAGGATCCTTCAGCAAACTAACATCCAGCATGGTATTGACAACAGATTTTACCGAATCGGGTATACCCAAACATGGGCAGAGATCATATTCCTCACGATGCTTCTCAGCTTCGGCCAATGGATCCAATTTGGCCACACTTTGCATACTCTTCTCATATTTGGTCAACGATAGAACCGAATTCCGATAGTTAGTTAATGATTTTTGGGATTGATATTGAGGTAAATTTGTAACAGATCCAGAATAGAAAATATCCTTACGTGACATGGGGCGAACCATGCGACCGCTGCCACTGCTACCTTGTCGTTGTGATAGAGATAATTTTGATGAGACAAAATCACCGCCAGCGCCGCCAGCTTCCAAATCGCCACGAGAGCTGGCTCTAATGGCGGCCAATGAGGGTTGATAACGTTCTGAGGCGGATGTTTTTCTCACACGACTAAATGAAGGCACTGAACCATTTTTCGGTAAACTTTGATGATCTCCAGCTAAGAAGGCAGGTTGTGAGGCATTTCGAATCATGGCATTTGATGGTGTTGTATTATCCTGAGAGCTGCTATAAGGACTATGATGATCTGTTTCCGAATTGCGATGTGGTCGACGTGTTGAACGTCCACCCTCACCATTCTGTGCCGCAGCAGCACTTTGTGTTGCATCGACCACTTTTGCTTCAGTAATGGTAGGTAATGTTGAGACAGGATGTAGGCCACCACCGCCACCAGTAGCAAGTAGTTCCAAATTCAAACTGGAATGCACGCCAGGATCAGCATTTAGGGGCATCTTAAGTTTCCTTTCCATAGTACCATCCGGTAATTGTACCATAAAATGTGATCCAGCAAACGAACCGCGTTCCAATTGCAATTGTTTCTCCTCGTACATGCGTTGCATTAGGGGCTTCACTCGTTTCTTTTTTGGGTATGTCAATGGTCGCATCATGGCACCAAAGATGGCACAATTTAATATAAGGCCAGCAAATATCAATAGAGCATTCTTCCATCCATATTCCTCCAGTAAATAGGTGGCCAATGGGGCAAAAGCGAATGTACCAAATCCAGAGCCACATACCGCAATGCCAGTGGCAAGAGAACGTTTCGTCTCAAAGTAATAGCCGACAGCAACAACGGCCGGCAAATAGATCATGCCAAAACCGAATCCGCCCATAAATCCATAAGTGGCCATTAACATGCCAACAGATCCGCTAAATGTGCTCAACACAAATGCAATGCAGGCAACAATGCTGCCGGCTATGCAAACTGCTCGACAGCCATATTTATTCGCCAATGCCGATACAATGGGACCAGCACTTAGATATACTCCAGATAGTAGACTTCCCACCCAGGCGACTGTGCCCTTGCCCTCATGGAAATAGGCAACGAATTCCTCCAGGAATATGCCAAATGTATAGGCAATGCCATCGACAATCATGTTGCACATAAAACTGGCAAAACATATTACCCAGCCATAGCCACCGTCCGGTGGTGGTGGCAATTCACCATATACACTTTCGCCATCATCATCATCCTGATCGGCATCATTATCCTCTTCATTATCATTATCATCCGTTTCAGGACTCTGTTCGGCGGTTAAACGTGCCGCCTCTTCGCATGCCAATTCACTGTCCGTTCGCTCGAATTTACGTAAACGAGCCGCTGAAGCTGATGTTGCATTCGTGTCCACCATTGCGAATATATAGATTCCTTTTAAAGCAACAGTAGATTGATATCTCGCCTATATATTTTCTTCTTATCCCGTTAGAGTTATGTATATGTAATTCGTTCTTCTTCCACACAAAAAAAAATAATCTTCAGTTAAAATTGCAATAACATAAAAGGAAACAAAAAAAAAAAATATGTATGAAAAATAACAAAAATAAACGGGAAATCGAGAGCAACCGCTTTTGCTCTTACGCGTATGCGTCCGGCTAGGCGAATGTCGATGAGGAGACAGACGACAACGATGACAACGACGACGTCGACGACAACGAGGCCGCCAGCCGCCAAACGGCAAGCAGCAACACCAAAGTCAACTGTGTTTTTATCTTTTCCACCCGCTCACACCACCGCTTTACCGCTGCTCACACTCTATCACTGACCGTTTTCAACAGTTTTCACATGCACACAACACACACACAATCTCTCTCTCTCTCTCTCTCTCTGTCACTCTCTCTATCGTTCTCTTCGTTATTGGTGCATTTGTTATTGAGTTTTTATTTTTTTGTTTTTGTTTTTGTTGTTCTGATAAATTTATTATCGATAGGCGTACTTTTGGTACCGAGTTAGTATGTGTGTATATATTTGCGCGTTGTATGTAGAAGGCTGGTTGGTTGAAGGGAGGGGCTGTGGGGTTTAGATTGAGGGGGAGGAGTTGGGGATACAGCAGCTGGGGCGGGTAACTGCTGCTGCTGTTGTTGCTGTTGCTCTTGCTGTTGCTATATACAACAATTGGAATTACTTATATATCAGTTGTTATATTGTCCATTATTATATATATTTGTTATATTTATATATACATATAAAGAGTTATATATGTACATATATATATGTATGTAAATTTTGGTGTTTTACATTAGATTGTTGTTAACTTGTTCCACTTGCTTTTACGTTTAAACACTTAAGAATTTTTCACAGTTTTTTCTTTTAACCGTGTGTTTAGCAGCACTTGTGAAGTAATTGAAATAATGCTTATTTTTATACTTTTCAACTATATTTTGTACTTTCCTTTGAGTAATTGCAATTATTTGAATTGTATTGAATATTCTTTTGTTTTACTTTTTTTTAAGTTGGTGTATATATTTTTATTTTATCGTTAGATTTATGATTTAATTTCAATTGTTTTGGTTTTTTTGTTTTTAAGTATTTTTTTCTTCTAAGTACTTGATTCTCTTGTTTCGTATTTCGTATTTGGATTAAATGTTTTTGGTTTTGATTAATTCTCTATAGGGTTTATACTTTAATGAATTTTGTTTTTGCTTTAGAATTTACTTCTTGGTATGTCTATATATATATTTTATTTTAGAATTTTGTTGCTTTGATTTTTTATTTTTATTTAATTTTAATTTTTAATATTTTTAGAATATATTGGTTTTATTTTTTAGAATTTTTGTATTTCTAATTTTTTAGGCAAACTATGGTAAACTATTAAATTTATTGAGCAGGATATTTGTCTTTAATTTGTTGGCTAAGGTTTTATCATGATTTTTTTTTGAATATGTTGTATATTTGTAATAATATTGTGTTTTTATAATTATTATTTTGGTGTTTATTTTTTTTAAATTGTAAAATTGTTAAAAGTTTATCATATTGTTTCCTAAGAATTTGCGTTAATAGTTTTTGTTTTTAAATCTATTGTTTTTTGGTATTCGATTTTGGTTTGTTTTGTTTTTCTTTTTGGAGGTTTGTAAATTTGCTTAAGATTTCCTATTTGTTAACGTTTGTTTTAAACGTATTCCTTTTCTTTTAATGTAAATTATTGAAATTATTTAAAGTTGTTGGATTTAAGCCGAATTTTGAGCAGAATTTCGTTTTGGTTTTAGTTTTATTATATATTGAACAGAATTCACAAATATTGCTGCCGATGATTTTGATGATTCTCTTTTATTTTCGTATTTGAATTTGTTAAACAAAAACGAAGGAAAAAAAATATCTTGTTAAATATCTTTTATTAGAATTGTGTGAGTTCGTTTCTATATAATATATTTATATATCTATGTATATATTGCTGTTTTAATCGTTAATTGTTATTTACTTTGTGCATTTTTCATTTTATGTTGCAATTTGCATTCCTTTTTGTTGCTTGGTTTTTGTTTTTGTTGTTGGTGTATTTGTTTTTTGTTTGGTTTTTTTTGTTGTTTTTTTGCTTTTTCCGAATTCGTCACGTTTTGTTGTTGCAGGGTCAAAACAAAAAACTAGAAAAGAAAAAAAAATGTTTTGTTTTGGTTAAATGTTATTGCTTTTGTTCTTGTTTGTGCGCATTTCCTGAATTCTGTTCCTCACTTTCCTTCACTCTCTCTTTCTCTCTCTCCCTCTCTCTATATTTTTTTCTTTTTCTCTCTGTTGCTCTCTGGTGCTTTTCTCTAACCTCTCTCTCTCTCTCTGTTGGTTGGTTTTGGTTGTCTCTGTCTTTTGACTTTGACTTTGCACTTTTGCTTTTGATTTTGCTTCTTCTTTACTTGACTGTTTTTTTTCTTTTCTTTTTTTTGGTTTGCTTTTGATTTTTTGGGGGTGCTGTACGTACAAACACACACACAAACACCTCTACACGCGAATTGCAAATGCAATTGTATAATTTTCCTTTTTTTTTTTTGCTTTTTGCTGATGTTGTTGTTGCTGTTCTTTTACTTAATTTTATTGAGCATATGAGAAATATTTGAAGAACAAAAATTTTTTGTACATGCCGGAGCAGAGGAACAGCAGTAGTAGCAGCGTCAGCACAACGTGTGATCGATAAATGAACAAATGGAGCAACAACAAAAACACACGGCAGAAGTGTCAGTAGCAGTAGCAACAACACCAACTAAAGAGACAGTAACACCAACAACAGTAGCAATAACAGAGACAAGAACAACACATAGTTGTTGCTGGGCTTACGTGCTTGTAGACCAACAACGACACCACCTACAACAACAACACGTACAACAAGAACAATAATGATACACGTTTTTTTAGCTGCAATGGCATTTTGTTTTTCATTAATTATTGTTTTTTTTTTTTTTTTTTTTTGTTGTATGTTTGTGCTTTTTGCAACCTACAACAACTTGAACAAGAAAATAATAATGTTTGTATCTGATGATGATAATTTGAAATCAGTTCATTTTTCATAGACGATTATTATTATTATTATTATTGTATTATGTTATTATTAATGGTTGTGTTAAAATATTTGATTCTTTGTGGTTTTGCGCTTATTGAGCGAATTTCACATACACACGGTGGAGGAGGAGGAAACGTTGACGGAGGAGACTACAATGAGACCAGACGAGAACGTGAACGACGCAACGCTCTGGTCCGCTTGGCTTTTTAAAGTTCTTCTTGTCTGCTGCGCTGTTCGCTACGAAATGAAAATTTCGTCGTAACTAACCAAATGCCAAACCAAGCACAAAACTGTTATACGATATATACCAGAACAGAACAGAACTGAACAGAACGGAACAGAATAGACTATAGGCCAGGCCAGGCCAGGCAAAGTAAGGCAAGGCATGGCATGGCATGGCATGCCATGGCAAAGCAAGGAGATGGGTAAAGGAGATGAAGGTAACGTCAGGGGCAGCTAGCTACAAAGACACAAAATGAAAATTTTCTATCAAATACAAATGCGAAAAATGCATTTGAAGTTCAAGCTCAACTAAGCTTATGGCCAAAGCTCTCTCTCCCTCACTCTCTGTCAGTCTTTCTCCATCACCTCTCGCTCACACATAAACACCCTCTTGATGTGTCTGTGTGTGTGTGCCTCTCATTGAAAATTTTTCGCCTCTACTTTTCTCTCACGATGGCTCGAACAGCTGATTTGGCAAAGACAAAAACACAAAAAAGTTGCCATACAGTGATTTTAATGTTGCCGTTGACGTTGCTGTTTCTGTTGCTGCTGTTGCTGTTGCTGTACGGCAGCAACCCCTCGCCAAAAGACAACAACTAAGGGTTGTCTGCCATCTTTGGATTTGATTTTAGCTTTGCTTTTGTCTTTCTTGTATAAAAGCCAGAAAAACCGGTAGATTGTGTATAACAGTTTAAATTTTTTTGTATATTTTTCTTTTGCGTTTCTTTTTTTCTTTTCTTTTCTTTACCTTTTTTTTTGTTAGCCAGAACAAAAGCAAAAGCGCGAGCTCAAGATTTAGGTTAAAGGTTAAACTTTTACTTTTTCTTCAACGATTTTGTTCGTTCATTATTGTGTTCGTGTGTGGTTCGTTAATTTTTCGGTGCCGTCTTTTAGGCGCCACAACCTGAAGACTGCAATTGCTTGCTTTCTCATTCCATCACTGACATACATTCTAAATTTGTCTAGTTTGAGGCGGTATTATCTTAATGATTTTGCCAATATCTCAGATTGCACTATAAGACCAGAATTTTGATAAGCTAAAAGTTGTTTATTTTTTTTGTTCTTTTTTGTTTTTATACTAATAGTACTTAGCACCAGGCTATAAAACTTGTGTGTTATAACAGTTTTTGTGTGGGGGTTAGCAGCAGCAGCAGTAACACCAGCAAGCACATGGTTTTTACCGAACAAAATTAAGAGAGCGATAAATTGTGAGAGCAAAACAGTTTTGCCTCTTTATCCTTCCTGTTTGTCTCTATCTAACCGCTGTTTTTCTCTTTTTTCAATTAAGTGCCTGCCTCTCTCTCTCTTTTATTTATTTTTTTCTATTCCTCAAAGGAAAGGAATGTGTGCCGCCGTGCCGTCTTGCTTTGGTTGGTGGTTGGTCAATGTCATTCATAAAAATTCCATGTCACACATACACCTTCTGTACTAATACACACACTCATATAAAAATACTCAGTGGGTCAACTGTCAGAGGGCGTTCGTTCTCTTTGCGTTTTTCTGTCTAATTTGATTTAGTTTTTGCTCTATGATTATGCTAATCTTGACAAAATTGGCTACTTAGCGGTTAGTTGCTCGAAAAGCGAAATTTAATATTAGGGGCAGACCCCTAAAGCAACAAAACTGTTATACCACAAAACAACACAAGAAACAGCAAGCCACTAGCTATATATTTGTATGTATGTATATATATATATATGTGTGTGCGTCTATGTGTAGTGCACATTATTAATGCATGGAAAATTGTGTGGAAAATGCAAATTTAAGATGCAATTCGATGCCGATGAACGACACGTGGCAGTGAAACACACGATACATACAATCCTCAATAACAACGACACCGAAAGGTTGACCTGCAATCATGACAAGTGGGAGGTGTCAGGAGGCATAGCTTCTTCAGAAAGAGAGAGTATGAGAGAGAGATAGAGAGAGAGAGAGAGAGGGAGAGGGAGAAAGAGAGCATGATAGAGACAGAGAGCGAGAAATTAAGTAAAAGAGATTGGTAGAGAAACGAAGACTATGTAAAATTTGCCAGAGAGTGTAAGAACAAGTGAGCTTTTGGGCCAAAACGGTTCCACTACATTTTGGCAAAAAGCATAGACTCTATATGCTTCCCATGAATGCAAAAATTAAATTGCATTTATTTCCGTTTACATGTAATCAGAAATTTTTAAATTTTACTTGATTAATAATTAATATCAAAAAAAGTTCATTTTTTCTCAAGAAAAGCAAGATATATGTATAAAAAATAATATTTTCACAATTTTATTAAAAAGCAAAAACAATTTCAAAAATTCTTTATAGTATGGTATAGTAAAAGGATACGTTAAATTCGTATTGGATTTTCTGGCATTTTTCAACCCACGCGTTGACAGTTCTCTAAATCCATCGAATGGCGCATCTAAAAGAAAATATTTATTTGCAGACAATGTTTTTTAATGTACATCTTTTGGATTTGATATGTATGTATAAGATATATAGACAGATATATAGACAGTTAGGATTAACAGTTTAAGAATTCGTTTTTTTTTTTCCTAATACATACATATGCATACATATATCAATCAGATTTAAGGACATTAATTTAAAAGACCACAAAGGACTTTAAGTAGTAAAAGTCGATGTAGATATTATTAATTTCCAAAAATGTTAAACTCTTTGAATTTCCTTGAAATGTGATCACATTTTGTAATGTCTTTCAATCCACTGTATTCTACTATATAACAATTTCGAACAGATTTCCTTTATACCCCAAAAGTTGAATGGACCATCTCTGTGCGCGAATGTCGCAGCCGGTTCAATAATTTATTAACAACAAATCGACCGACCACCTTCCCGGACTCGTGTCCCTTACCTCATCATCATCGCCATCGCCATCCAGTGTACACACACACACACACATACACACCCTTCACTGTACTCTCCCGTATACTGTAGTCTTGGCACTTTCTTTGTGTTTAATGGATGAAAATGAAATGAAAATGAAAATTGCTCATACAACAACAACAAAGGCAACTACAGCAAGAAAACAAGCGTACAAACGAACGACAATTCATCCATCCTACCCATCACCACCCCCTCTTCGCAGACATTGTGCTTTGTTTTCATTTCGATTTTCATTTTTTTGTTGCCTTTTTTTTATAATGCTGACTACTTTTTTCCTAGCCGATTTCTACCTACCTACAGTATATATATATATATGTATTTATTTCTATATATATATATATATATATATATCTGTACAGTATATGGTAGGTGTATTTACAAAATGACGCAGTTTGTGTCGCTGTCTTTTCCCTGCTGTCTTTTTTTTTTTTGTGTTCTATCATTTAACTTGTTGCTTTTGGTATGCAGTAGCAGCAATAGCAGCAATGATTGTATCTGTGAGGTACATTAGTTTTCTATCTACATGAGCCATGCTCCGCTGCCATCTCATCATTTCAATCTGTTATACGAAGAACACATTTATATGTTAATGTGAGGGCAAAACAGAAGGGGATTGGGGAGGAGGAGAAACAAAAGTAGGAGAAGGAGAAGAGGGAGAGGGGTACCTGGCTGGCTGGTCATGGCAAAAGGAAAAAAGGATATATTACAACAGCTTCAGTTTCTTTAACAGGAGCGCAACACAGATGCGACAGCCAGTCAGGCGAGTGTTGTCCTTGGCTGCCATTTCACTTTAATTTCTCTTTTACTTGAGCAAGTTTTCCACTCTATACCCTGCCCAAGGAGATTAATAAATTGATGAGTACGTTTGTCACAAAAAAGAAAATAGGACTCATATTTGCAACGATTCAATGTTTAATTAGCAAACGGTAGATCAGATGACAATATTTAAATTTTGATATAAAAACCCAAAAAAAAGGGAATACTTTTAATTGTTTCAAAAACTTATTCGTGTTAGCATGTCAGAAAAATTGAAAAAAAGAACAGATACTAAGTTATGTATATATGGTATATCATAAATTTCGATTGTCTTTATAATCTATTACAATCTAAAATTTATTGGGATTATTCTTCAAGTAATACGAATTCAATGTGTTGATTAGTTGTCCTCAAATTATTGTTCATACTTTATACAAGTTTTTTTTTTTGCTTTAATAAAACTAAAAAACAAAAACATAATAATGAACAACATTAGCCACAATAACCAACCTGGTGCGTCTCGTAAATCAATTTTATTTTCCTTTTTTGGGGTTTTGATGGCGATAAGAACTAAAAACCTAACCGCCCCCTCTACTAAAAATAAAAACCTTTACTTAACTTTATTGTTTATTTGTTTTCTTTCTTTAGAGCGAAGGTCGCATACATATATATACATATATGTGTGTGTGTGTGTGTGGGACACACCATTATTTTCTGTATATACATATGTGTGTGTCTTTGCCGCTTTATAAAATTATGCAATTTTCAATTGACACTTTTTTTTTATTGGTTTTGTTTTTTTTTTTTTTTTTTGTTTTTAGTACGTTTTTGTTTATTTGTTCTCGTTGTTGTCGCTGCCAAAGTGTTTTTGGCTTAATATTTATTGTAAATTGACACAAATGAATTCAATTGAATTGTTGCCAGGCAAAATTGTTGAACCAACCGACCACCGAACAATCCGCATGCTGACCGATCGCTTCCCGCCCCTCCCTCTATTGTTATTCTCCTCTTTTACTCTTTGCAATTGGCTTTGACTTGGATTAGTTATCAATTTAATGCAGACACACACACAGGCACACACATGTACGCACAATCTATAAAGACCAGCAACAAAATAGAGGGCCGGGCTAACTTCTTCTTTACAAGTATAAAAAAAAAAGCAATCTATGTACACACTTTGACATAATTTAAGCGCCATAATTTCTTATATGCTGAGAATGATATGATGAATGAAATATTTAAAAATTTATCTATATATGTGTATATATAAATATAATGTATTATTGATAAAACTCAAAGACACACCCGATTGTAGATGTTTGTGAAAGCTTTATTAATTGTCAATAATACCCTATGCTAATGTAGGGTATGGAAATAGGATGAACACAAATACTTATCGGTCGTTTCATTATAAACAAAACAAAAGCATATGCAACTGTTGTTTGTGATAGCTTCTTTTGTTTTATTGTTCCATAGCATCTTGCAATCAATAAATGTTATGAAAAAAAAAAAAATAAAAGAATGTTACGCATACGCCACATGGTCCAAGAAGAAAATGAAAATAGAGCAATCAAGTGCATGAGAATAGAAATGGTGGGGGGGCGGGGACACGGGGTAAAGGAAAAGAAAATTACTTATGATACATATCAAGCGCTCCCCCCATTTGTTCTTAATCATACTCTTTTATTCTTATTCATCTTTCTTTTGTACATAATATTAAAGTCCAATGTTGGTTGTGTCTTTTGTTGTTATGACTGTTCTGTGTGAATCACTCTTTGAGTGAATGAGTTTTGTTCATAATTTCATGATTGATTAGCACCAACTAATAAACAATGTGTGTATATATATATCTATAAATATATATATATATATATTAATATTTTTATATAATATTTCCCTTTTGATTATACATACATCCATTTAGCTAGTGAGAAAGAGTTTGAAATTACATATGTTATGTTAATAATATCATATTTATTTTATATCAGCGATAATTCTCTGAACATTTTGGATACTCAGTTTAGCTCAGCTCAGCTCACAACATGGTCATAGGATAGAGGGATAAGAATTTAAAATATTATTTTGAAATATTAATTGAAATACTTCAAGTTCTGAGAAAAAGTTAAGCTTACAATGGTATATATACTGGGCCATAAGCATTAACAAAATAATTAATAGGAGGTAGATGTTAAGACTGATTTTTTTCATATGTATAATTTTACTATAACGACATATAGCCAACTGTTTTATTGCTGAATATAAAAGCTATGATTTCAACTATTATATTGGGGGCTCTTTTGATTGAATTGTTTTTTTTTTTTTTGTGTTCTACTCTGCCCCCCGCTGTCTATGGCCAAGTTCAACAATCGAATGTCAATGCTTTGTTTTTCCAATTTTTTTTTTGTTGTTTTCTATATAGTTGAATTGTAAAGCAAACAATACATACAAACAAATTACACTCTATATAATATATATTTATATATGGAGAGAGCTAGAGAGAGAGAGGGAGAAAGAAAGAGAACTGCGATCAATTCCTATGGTTGGTTGCTAGCTAATAAAAATTGAATAAAATCGCGCGTTCAATAACAGCGATTCACATTAATGATGATGATCATGATGATAATGAAGATGATGATGAAGATGATGATGATAATGATGATGATGATAAATGAACAAACGAATAACGAATGAACGATGTGGATGATTATGAGAATGATGATGATAATGTTGATGGGGTTGACCCCGTTTGATTTTATTGTTGCTATTGTTCTATTTGGAAAATAAAATCAATTAAATACAAAATAGAGAGAAAGAGAGTGAGAGAGACGATAGCAGCAACAATTACAAAATCTCATCTTATAGTAGGTGAAAAATTGTGTTTGTGTTGATGTTGGTGACCGAATCGCTATTTGAGTTTATTCAAGTTTTGCGTAACTGTTATACAATTCAATGCAATCATACTAATTTGTTATGATATGTCATGTATAACAGTTTTTTTTTTCATTATTATTTTTGCATTTTGAAATGAAATTGAAAGCGAATTTGTCAAGTCAAGTGGAGCAACAGAGACGAACGAACTGTTTTTCTATATGTATATATGTATAGATGTGTGTGTATGTGTTCCAATGGATTGACATTGCACCTAACACACACCCCTCTTCCTCCGTCACCTAACCTTTTACTGCTACAACTACTGCATTCTACGTGTAAGCCCCCTTCCTGCTCCACTCCTCCTCCTTTTATACTCTCCACTTGTATTTAGTAGAAACGCATACGAAATGAAAATGAAGTACAGTCGCGCGTTTCGTGTTGTTGTCTATAACGATTTCCTTGTTTGCATTGTTGCATTTGTTGTTGTTGTTGATGTTGTTGTTATTGCTGCTGCTATTATTAGCCTAACATGTTTTGTGTTGTTGCTATTTAGTTTTTTATTTTTGTTATTTTTGTAATTTACCTGTGCACTCATGCACTGTAATTATCCAGCCAACCTTGTGACAGTGTCTACGGATCTTCCAATAGTTGTTTGTTGTTGCCATTGCACCCAAACTGACACCCTGGCATACATTTTTATTTTCATTATTGTAATATTTCTTATATATATATATTTTTTTTTTAATTTGCTTGTTTGTAATCTGAATTTGTAGTTTAAATGTTTTGTTCGCGCGCTTAATCTATAAACTTCCATTTCATTATCGATATGTTTATTTCGATTTTTATTAGTTTCGTTGTTGTTGTTGTTTTTCTTTTTTCTATTTCTTTAAATATATTTTTGCTTGTTAACTGCTAATTGAAATAAATTAACACATTGAATTCTTGACTCTCAGATTGGGGATGAGATGCTATATATTTTTTTTTCTCCATATGTCATATGATAATCGTTAATTGTAGCAGCCAGCTACCAAATGTGTGGCTCTACGCCCTCTAAAAAGGCATTTTGTTAGAATGGTGATGCTAATTCAACTTTAAATAGAATATAGTATATGCATACATATATGATGTGTATTTTTAAATAGAGAGTAGAAAAATGAAAAACTGTTAAAATATCAATTGTAGTCAAAACTTTAAGTTTAGCACGTTTAAAATGTTGAGAAATTTGATTTGTATTTTTGATTAACCAAAGTCTGGGTATAAAAAAAAATGATTTTAAATATCAATATAATTATCAATCAAATCAAAAGAAAGAAAACTATAATACCATAGGAGGTTATATATTGAAAGGAACTTGATATTGCTACTTACCTTATTATCTCTAATCTATAAAAAATGACTTAATATTTTTAAAATTAGTTAACTTATTTATTGACTTCTCTATGAGCCTTAACGATGACCTAAATTTACAATGTTTGATTGTGCTTGACGAATCATATTAAAGTTATCTACTCTATATTGGGTTAGCCATGAAATTCGATCAATTTTATAACAAACCATATATAGATTATATATTCTTATGAGTCAAAATATAGATATATTGGAGAATAATCTGATATATGAAAGGTTTCCCTATTTCTTTTCTATTTGAAACATCTGTCTATAATTATTTGGCTTTGTATATTATGTCACTAAATTGGCAACAATAAAATTTTTTCAAATATTTAAGTTAAAATCAATCATTTAATAAAATGCTGCTAAAAGAGATCTCTTAGAGAGGGAGGGGATGATAGAGAGAGATAGAGCGAGAGCGAGGTAGGTTATGAAAATGAAATTTCTTGCTATTTTTCCTATCTATCCTTATCAGACCCTCAATACATATGTATGTACATGATGTCTATATAGTAAAGATCAGCTTGCAAATTGTTATGACAGTCGGGGGCTTGACCCCACGTGACTTCCGATTTAAGAGGCGCCGCCTTTTCCCACACTCACGATCGATTGCAGTCGCCTGCCTTTCTATCATTTATTATCAGTTCAATTTACTTAGTATATATATTAGTATTGTTTGTTTGTTTTTTATTTTTTTTTTAATATACAAAAGCCAATTGAGATTAACATCCCACTGAATTCCATTATCAAGTGTATATATTGATTCTTCCCATCCTTGCCATTCTTGTTCTACATTATTATTGTTCTTGTTTCGATAACCCTATTAGCTATAGCCATGAGCTTCGTGTAGGGTTTGTGGATTTAATGATTGGCTGGGTGCACCTTCATCTTTTTTTTTTTTTTTTTTTTTGTTTTTGCTCACCCATTGTGTGTGTGTGTGTGGCGGGTATTTTTGATCTTATCTTTGAAATGTTGAAATTCGTGACCATTTATCAGGCAATCGAGTGCGAAGTTCAATAATAGTTTTTTTTTTGTTTTTGTTTTGTTTTGTTGATGATTTAATAACAATAATATATTTTTTCATATATCAAATAATGATACTTGAATTTGACATGGGATTATAATGTTAATGCTGCCTGATGGCTATTGTAGCTGAGTGCTATATATGGTACATTACTCTCTCTCTCTCTCTCTCTTTCTCTTTCCAACTGTTTGTTTGATAGACTATAACTAGACAGACAGTGACAAATAAAATTGGGGCAAACTGTTTAGATTAGGCGCATAAAACTGATATTGATAAAACCACAAATAAACAAATCAATTAAAAAAAGGGTCTTAAATTTCGATAAAATTCCCATATATATGTGTCTGTGTGTTATTGGTTTCCAGCAGCAACATCATCAGCAGCAGCAGCAACAACAACAGCAGCATCACAACATCAACATCAGATGTGTTGCTATTGTTGCTTGTACCGTACCGCTACATATATGTATATGCTCTGATCGGGTTGAAGTTATTAGCATTTAGCTTCAATTGGCGTCAATTATGATGATATTGTAAATTATTTTGTATGCTGGCAATTGAATTTTGTTGAGTTTTCATTAAACATTTGTTCCCCTTTCTTCTGTTTTTTTTTTTATTTTACAGTAGAGAAGAATTTGCTAAACAATAATAATAATAACGAGAAGGAAGTGGCCTTGGATGAGAAACTACAGCAACAACATCAGCAGCAACACCACCAACAGCAGCAGCAGCAGCACCAACAGCAACAGCAGCAGCAGCAGCAACATCAACAGCAGCAGCAACATCAGCAACAGCAACAGCAGCAGCAGAAGCAACAGCACCAACAACAAATTGATGTATCGGAATATCACCAACAGCAGCCAAATAAAGTGCCAAATCCTGCGGTGGCCATAGCAACAGTAGCTCCTCAATTACAGCCACAACTGCAGCAGCAACAGCAGCAGCAGCAACAGCAAGCTGTATTGCAGCAACCTGCACTGCAGCAACATCAACAGCAGCAGACTTCTCCACAGCAGCCACATGTGCAGCAGCAGCAACACTCCAGCAATTACCATGATCAGCAACAACTGCAGATTCAACAACAACAGCAATCACAACAGCAGCAGTCGCAACCACCACAACAACAGCAGCAGCAGCAGCAGCAACAACAACAACAGCAACCGCAACAGCACCAACAACGAAAACCCCCGCAGCAATATAACCAAGCACAGCAGCAGCAGCAACAAGTACGCCGTAAATATTCATCAGAATATAATCATCATAATCATCAGCATCATAATCAGCAGCAACATCATCAAAGTACCTCCAGCAACGATACTGGTATACAAACAACCAAAACTATGTCATGGACCAATTCATCACAGCACAAAAAATCGACACAATCAGTGGCTGTCACTGCCTCACCAAATACTGTGAACAATGCTGCAACAACTGGCAATAAGTCTGGCTATAGTCATCCCACAAAGACTTATACGAATCAGCAACACTACCAGCAACAGCAGCAGCAACAACAACAACAGCAACAACATTATCACAACTACAATAGTAACAATAATTCAAGTAATCAGCAACAGCCACAAATGAGAACCTATGGTACTATGAAAGTGCCCTCATCACCAGTGGCCAGCACAGCGCCAACATTAGAGCGTAAAAATAGTCAACAAAGTGGTGGAGTAATCACAATAACTTCAGCAAGCGGAACAGCAACAGCAGCAACAACTACCTCAACGGCTAGCATAACAGCAGCCCCAAATCATTTTCCATCACAGGAGATAACAACTGCCCAGCAGACAAAATCATCATACAGTAGCAGCAATTATAACACAGCTAAGCCGAAACACTCGTCAACTCATGAACCAACATCGGCAGCAGCAACAGCAGCATCAGCATTAGGTTCATCACAGCCTCCACTAAATTTGGCCCCACCGCCTGTACCCCAAACTAACCAAAACAATAATCCAGAGAGTGCCCAACCATCTTGGGCTAGTTTATTTGCCAGCAAGAAGCCTGTGGCCAAGGTAGCTCCCTATGAAGCCAACAAACCGCAGCAACAACCGCTACAGCAGCAGCAACAACAATTGATGCAGCAGCAGCAGCAACAACAACAACAACAACAACAACAACAACAACAACAACAACAGCAGCAGCAGCAACAGCATCAACAATCCCAAACACAATTGACTACCTCTAGTACTTTGTCGATTGCCCCCCAACATTCAATTACTGCCACTAATACAGCTCAAGTTCCACAGCAGTTAGCCCCACCCACACCGCATCAGCAGCTTCAATTGCCATCACCTGTACCGGCGCCAACTACACCACTAATTACACCCGGTACACTATCCTATTCGGCTGCATCGGCCCAAGCTGTCCCCCCATCAACTGCCTCTGCTTCTGTGAAGCCCTTGAAGAGTCAAGAAGTGACTCGTCCTATTGCCTCAGCTGCTGCTGCTGCTGCTCAACTGGATGAATGGACCCATAAATATGCCGATTTTCTCACGCGTCACAAAACCCAATTGACGCCCATAAGTCTACGTCCTCGTGGTCTAACCAATCGCTCAAACTATTGCTATATCAATTCAATATTGCAAGCTCTATTGGGCTGTTCGCCCTTCTACAATTTGTTACGTTCTATACCCAAGCAGGCGGCTGTTTTAAGTGATGTCAAGACGCCCACAGTGAATGCCATGTAAGTGCCATTCTATATTATTATAGAAAAAAAGGAAAAGAAAAAGAAAAATTATCTTTAACCATTGCCACAGACAAGTCAACAGACTTCTTGGCATCTCTAACCAGCTGATGTTTGTGTTACGTCTGTGGCAGAATAAATTGCATTGACTTAAATTACGTTCATTAGATGTGCCATCGTTTTGGTGGTCATACAGTGTTTACGTCAAGTCCAGTGCACGTGCTTCCTGTCAATGGATTTTCCATATAAATGTCTCTCTAACGACGATGATATTTATATTGACTAGCATAAACATTTCTAATATTAAGCAAAATTTTCAATTTTCATGAATATAGAGAACTTGAATAGAAATCGTATTTGATCAATTATAGAGAACGTAATCTATATAAGAACAATTTACTTCTAAACCAACCACAAACAAGTCAACAGATATCTTGGCCTTTTTACCTGCTAATTTCTGTGTTACGTCTGTGGTAGATTAAATGCCATTGGCCTCACTTTCACGTTCATACGGATTGCCACCGTTTTGGTGCGTTAATCTAATGTTAACGTTGAGGCCTAGGCACGAATATCTTGTATCGTGACAGAAAATGTTTCATTATCTCTGGCATTATGCGCGCGTACCTGATAATCAAACAAATTTTGCATTTAAGGAGCAGCAATCAATATTGATTACAAATTCGATTACTACAAGTATTGGCGAGTGGGCAAAAGTTAGCTTACTGATCAAGAATATACATACATATGTACATACATATGTATGTATGTATATTGTATAATTAAAAATAATTCCCTCACCTCAACACGTTAGCTGCTTGTCTTAATGGCCTTGGCAATGCCGCCGCCCCACCTCGAAAGTTCTAGCCATTTTTAGATACAAGAAAATAAATATAAAAAAAACTAGAAAGATGGACTAACTTCGGCCGTGCCGAAGTTCGTATACCCTTGCAGATTTTCTCTATATAATTCACCAGAAGCATTATTGTAAATTAAACATACCAAATTTACAAATTCAATATTTTGAGCTTGAGGAAAAAAATTTTTCATACAAAATTTTTTTTTGTACCGATTGTTCCTATAGCAGCTATATGATATAGCCAACCGATTCTGATCAGACTTGGTTGAAGTATCAAAAAGCATATTAAACTGATAAATATCAAATTTCGTGGCATTCGGTTGAAAAACAACAGAGTTATTGAGGATAAGCCTTATTCATGACCGATCGGTCCTATGGGAGCTATATGATATAGTCGTCCGATTCAGATCAAACTTGGTTGAAGTATCAAGAAGCATATTAAACTCATAAATATCAAATTTCGTGGCATTCGGTTGAAAAACAGCAGAGTTATTGAGGATAAGCCTTATTCATGACCGATCGTTCCTATGGGAGCTATATAATATAGTCGTCCGATTCTGATCAAACTTGGTTGAAGTATCAAGAAGCATATTAAACTCATAAATATCAAATTTCGTGGCATTCGGTTGAAAAACAACAGTTATTGAGGATAATCCTTATTTATGACCGATCGTTCCTATGGGAGCTATATGATATAGTCGTCCGATTCTGATCAAACTTGGTTGAAGTATCAAGAAGCATATTAAACTCATAAATATCAAATTTCGTGGCATTCGGTTGAAAAACAGCAGAGTTATTGAGGATAAAGCTTATTCCTGACCGATCGTTCCTATGGGAGCTATATGATATAGTCGTCCGATCGGGATGATTCCGAGATATACAATGCCTGCAGCAAAAAGGAGCCTATGCTGAAAATCTCAGCTCTGTAGCTCTTATGGTCTCGGAGGAGAAGCTGTTGATCCAGACAGACGGACAGACGGACAGACGGACATGGTCATATCGACTCGGCTATTCATGCTGATCAAGAATATATATACTTTATATAGTCGGAGATGCTTCCTTCTGTGCGTTGCAAACTTCTGACCAAAATTAATATACCCTCTGCAAGGGTATAAAAAAAAACATTAACTGTAAAGAGATTTATTGCCACAAACAAGTCAACAGACAACTTGGCGTCTTTTACCTAGCTGATGATGTCTGTGTAACGTCTGTAGTACATAGCAAATGCCATTGGCCTGGCTCGTTTTGGTCACGTGTTTTATTATAAGTTAGTTTTCTCACATAAAGCAATATTTTATAGTTAAAAATTTTAAATGATTTTATTTACATTTATTTTTGTGTTTTTGTTTTTCAGGATGTCTTTTATGACAAATTTCTCAACATTGCCGAGTGGTTTGCGTTTACGTTTAAATAACAACCTCAATAATAACAAGGGATCACAAAATAATAAGGGCAAAGATGAATTCGCTGGCGCCGATTTGCAATGTGATATGGCCTTTGAGCCCACTGAAATTTACAAATTATGGAATGATAGCCGTGAAGAGCATGTTGAAGGTCGTCAGGAGGATGCTGAAGAGTTTCTTGGTTATGTGCTTAATAAGCTTAACGACGAAATGCTTGAGGTGAGAGTCCACCTTTCCATATTATTTTTCTAGAGCAAAACAAAATTAATTATTTTTCTTTATATTTTAATTAGGTCATCAAGTTGTTTGATAAACCAAATCCTCAGCAAAATGGCCAACAAGAGCAACCCGATGAGCCTGAAGATGATGGCGATGACTGGCAGGTGGGGTTTTTTTTTTTTGTATTATAGCATAATTCACTGTCAATTAATTAATAATATTAAATATTTATTTTATATCTCATTCATTTAGATGATCTGCAATAATCGCAATAAGGGTAGCGTGACACGTCAAGCTGATTTTGGACGTACACCAATAAGCGATATTTTTCGCGGTGAATTGCGTTCACGATTGCAGCGTGAAGGGGAACACTCCACCGATGTTATACAGCCATTCTTTACTCTGCAATTGAATATTGAAGTGAGTTAGCTGAAGAAAAAAAGTTCAAGACTAGAAGCAGGAGAGAGAAAGAATATGCGAGAGACAGAAAGAGAGAGAGAGAGATAATTGTAAAGAAACTAATTTTGTGTTCTTTCCTGCCCTTTTTCTTTTTAATAGAAAGCTGCCTCGGTCAAGGAGGCATTGGAGATCCTTATTGGACGCGATCAGCTTGAGGGTGTCACCGGTAGCAAGACCAAACAGGAAGTGGTTGCCTGGCAGCAAATGACTTTGGAAAAACTGCCAATTGTCTTGATATTGCATTTAAAATACTTTGATTATAGATCCGATGGCTGCACAAAGATACTAAAGAAAGTTGAATTCCCTGTTGAGCTGAAAATTGATGCCAGTGAGTAATCCAATTCAGGCAATGAATCCATAAACATATTTTATATATATATATATATATTTCAATTATAATTACAGAGATACTTGGCTCAAAAAAGACAGCACAGAAACAACGAGCTTATCGTCTATTTGCTGTAGTCTATCATGATGGTAAAGAGGCCTCTAAGGGGCATTATATCACAGATGTATTCCATACTGGCTACCAAAGTTGGTTGCGCTATGACGATAGTTCGGTGAAACCGATTAGCGAGAAGCATGTGCTACAGCCGCACACACCGCGTGTGCCTTACCTACTATACTATCGTCGATGCGACACAGTGCCGCAGCAGCAGCAACAGCAACAACAACAACTGCAGCAGCAGCAACAACAACAGCAGCAGCAGCAACAGACCAGCAATGGTGGCGGCGGTTCAGGATCCTCCGCCGGATCCGCCACATCATCAGCAGCTAACAACAAGTGAACACAACAACTGAAAGTTGTCAAATAATCATAAAGTGCGAGTGTGTGTATTTTTTTTCTTTTCCTTTTTTTTATTGTTGTGTGTAAGGCTGAAAGCGAAAGAGATAGAGATAGAGGCAAAGGCAGAAAAAGAGTGAGACAGAGAGTTGGCTTTTGTCGTGTTTTTTTTTTTTGTTTTTTTGATATGCCTATATACACAATAACAATATGAATATAAAAATTATATATATAGATATTTAAGCCCGAAGTCCAAAGCGCATGTATGTATTTGATTGAGTGTATGAGATGCATATGAGTTGTGTGTGTGAGTGAATGAGTGAGTGTGTGTCTATACACTATATGTATGTTAGCTCTAAGCTAGTCTAGTTTAGCAGTTTAAAAAACTTCTCTAAGTTGTGTGAAAGAAACAAACAAACAAACAAAACCAGAGGAAAAAGGAAACGAGAAAAACTTTTGTACAAACTGAAAACAAAACAGCGAGCAAATTATCATTTAGTTTTTGGTCATCGTTCTCTATATACTTATATATAACTTATCCATTTCACTGATTTTGTTTTTGGCACAAAACTCTAATGTGGCTATTAACTAGAAATTTTGACTAATGACAAAACCAATTTAGAGCTGTACATATAACACATGCACATATATATATATATATATATATTTACATAATGGCCTGCAGAATGCATTTAGCCAACAATACAAAATAATAATTATAATTATAATAATAATGATAATAATAATAATAATAACAAATACAAATTTGATTGTTCACAATCTCATCAAGAAAGAGAAGGTTTTCCTTCTCGAATTGTGAGCAATGCGAATTAAATTTAAATATGCTTTGAATATGCTTTAAAACAAACAAACAAACAACCAACAAACAAAACGAAATCTTTTGTATACAATACAAGATATTACAATTACATATATATATAGCATTATTTTTATACAAGTCGAAATAAGTTAACAACTAATACAACAACAACAGCAGCAACAACAAAAACACCAGCAGCGCGACAGCAATGTTCATTTTGTAATTTATGTTGTAATGTTGATTGTTTTTTTTTTACACATACATATAAACATAAATAAGTATGTATAAATTTTTATACATATATATAAATATATGCAAATTGTTATAGTTAGTGAAAATGGAAATGAAACGTTTAAAAAAAATAATATATTTGCTAATTTTTACCTTAATTTCCATAGAAATGTAACAGTTCTTGGTTATACCCTTGCAAAAGTAAAAAAATCAAAATTAAAGCATTCTAACTACATAATTACATTCTTGTTCAATATCAGAAGCTAACAAATTATAGCTATATGTATGAGTGTCTGTTAACCTGCAATGTAAAGGGTCATTCGGATATAAATTAAAATCGTTTGTTCATTATTTCTTTATGCAAAATATTGTAGCCAATTATTGGCGATTCATCTATTTGTCATATAACTTTCATCAAACTAATATACAATTGCCCCTAAACAAAGGACTAAACCTTAAAAAAGATATTTCTGTATCGTTAAAAAACATTTTTTTTAATTTATGTTACAAACTATTTGAACATCTTGTTCGATAAATGTTATATAATTATTCATACACATACGGACCAAACAAAAAAAAGTTATTTCGTTAGCTATCAGAATGCTTAATTGCTTTAATGTTATTTCATTAGATTGACATCGAAAAAATCTGCAAGGGTATGCATGGAGAACTGCGGCCTAGACGAAGTTAGCCACGCCTATATTTTAAACTGTTTCTTTTCCTTTTCTCCTCTCTTTTTTTTTGTACATTTTAAAAACGCGTTTGTTTTTGTTTTCGCCTAAACTAGACAATTCAATTAACAAGAGAACGAAAAATAAGAACTAAAACTAATCAATCATTCTAGTTTATAGACATACATACTATCTATATATATATATATTTTCTACATATTATATATCTACATATAAATATCGTGCCAATGTTAAAAGAAGAAAAAAAAAAAAAAAAAAAAAGAAAAAAAAATGGAAGAGCAACTTAAGAATCGAAGAAAGCGTAAAAGCTCTGAGAACTCTTTAAAATCTATTATTATTATGTTTGTTTTCAAACGTTTATTAACAAAATTACCTAAATATTAACTGATTAATTTTGTTAAATTAAGTTTCTCTTTGTATTTTATATTTGATAGAGTTTTGTGCATGAGAGCGTAAGTGTTGTAACAAGGAATGAAGATAACGAATGGTTGGAAAAGGGCATAAAAAAGGGAAAATTCTTGAATTATTTTTTAAAGCTAATCATTAAATATTTAGAGGAAATCCATATAAGATTAAATCCAATATATAACACACACGTATATATATATATATAAATATATATTTTTATGTTAAAACAAAAACCAACAAAAAATATGAATTAATTTTAAGACAATTATAGTGAAACCTGTTTTTTTTCTATAGAAATTGAAAAGCTAGTTAAAGAATAGGTTCCTAAAACACACAAAATATAAAAAAGAAAAAACAAAGAAAAAAAGAAGAAACGAGCAAGAGAATGATAACAAAAAATTTGATTACGAACGATATGAAAACAATAACAAATTTAGTCTTTAGTTTAGTTTAAAAGCCAAGCTAAAAAAAAAAAGCCAGGAGAAAGAAAAAAAGGAAAATGGAAATGAAGGAAAACGAAAAACTGACATATATAAATTCAATTTATACACACATAAAATAGAAACAGAAGCAACAGTAAAAGCAGAAGCAAAGGAATTACCATTCATATATATTTATATATAAATATATAACTATATCTATATTTTTTCAAGCGAAATTAGCATGTTTAACATATTAATGTAATGCATACATACATATTATATAGAAACTAAAACTAAAGACGTACAATATTTGCCTCCCTTTTTTTTTTTTTTTAATTTTTTTGTCATTCAATTGTTATTATATATTATTATATTAGGCAAAATACTCAAAATATGAAAACTTTTTTTTTATTATTATTTTTAAATCATCGAAAATTGGTTTAATAATATTTCCCTTTTAGTGTGTTATACGAATTCAATATATTTTATTTTGTTTTTCTTTCACATTTTATTTTCCTTTTTGGCGCTTTATGTTTCTTATTTTAGTTTTTAAGTAGTTTTTTAAGGCTGTGTAACTAACTAAATGCATATATATATATATATATATATATCAATCTTATCTATATATCTTATTTAAGTTAACAATTAACTTTTCAACTTTTGCCTGACAATTTTTGTTTATAACAGTTTCGTTTCGTTTGGAAAGAATGGATATATTGGAGGAAGAGAAATAACAGAAGAAAAGAGAGTTGAAATAATAAACAAGAATTGGCAAGTGCACTTATTATATGTAAAAAAAAACCATAATACGAACATTAAGACGCAAGTCATATGAAGGTATATATAAACATTTATAAGTTTATATAACTAATATTAAATGTTTTTTTTTTTTGTAATAATTTTTCTAATACCGAGCGAAGAGAAAACCAGAAACGATAACAAAAAAAAAATGAAAGAAAAAAGAAACCAACAACAAGAAACAAACAAACAAACTAGCAATTTTTGAATACACACAAAACGAATAACAAGACATTAGATGTTTAATAAAGTAAAATTAACTAATTAAACAAAAAAAAAAAAAAAAAAAAAAACAATTAAAAACAAAGTGAAATCAATTAGTCCATATACTACAAACAAAGCAAACAAAAAATGTAAATTGATGAAATGAACTAGCAATAAAAATAAATAATTTCATTACCATAAACTAGAGACTCATTTTCATTAATAATTCCTGTTCCAAGTAAAATATCAACAAAGAAAAAATATACAATAAGAATTCATTCATATTTCCGTTCATAAAGTCTGTGTTAATATTTCTCATAATTCTATTTTCTTCATCTTTTTGTTGTCTGTCTTAATGTACAATTTGTGAGACATCGGATGTGTATATATAAATTATATTCATTTGAATGAAAAAGCATGGATTGGATTTCGTTCCCAGAGGGAAATTAAATTTCATTTTTCAATCTACATGAATTAAATAATAAAAAACAAAAACAAGAAAGTATCGATCCTCTGGTTTAGCTTCGATGTGTATCGGTAAAGAAAGAATTTTGCTGTGCTGAGCTCGAACTTTGTATCCGTTCGGAACCCTGTTCTAAACATAATACAACTATGTTTTCAGATCAGTTTATTGATATCGGACCACATGATTCCAGAGCAGAGTAATACATCCGGATATGGAGTTTTAGTGGAAAAGCTGTATCATGTGTTTCGAGTTACCTGTATTTATTTTCGTAAGTTATTAACTTTTTCTTTTTTATATCGATCGATTGAGATTTATATGAGATTTAGCAGATCGGGGTATACGTAATCATATAAAAATATTTGAAAAATTTTCGATTTAAATGAAAACTATTTTAATAGGTTTTTAAACAAATTTTTGATTGAAATTGAAATTGTATTAGAATTTATAATCAATCTAGTTTTTGCTTTCGGAGTTATATTCCATCAATACCAGAGTTATACAAGATTTGAGGTTTTCAAGTGATCTTTTTCTTAAAAAAAGAAATTCTACAATTGAAATTTTCGTAACTTTTCGGTTGCCAACCATTCGTGCTTGTTTATATCCTTATCGGCTTATTTTCTAGCTATAAAATAATCTCTTGTATATCGGAAGTATTAAAGTCTTAAAATGTTAAATGAAAGACATTGAAAGGGTATGCAGACTTCGTTATTCCTAATGCTGATTTCAAGAGCACTTCACATGAGCTGTAATGAGATAATTTTATGTTTTTTTTTTTTGGGGGCGCTGAGAGTAAAAGTGTAAAAGTTAAGAAACCGGTTTACCGGTTGTTTTTTATATGTATATATATATATATATATATATATATATATATTTGTATACATATATTTTATTTGTTTATCAAAGTATTAAATCAGATTGGCTTATCTGGTTTAGTTTCTTTCATACTCGTATATATTTGTTATATGTACCTAAATGTTGAATATGTGTATTATAATTATGAATTTTGGTATTTTGAAATATTTGTAAATCTGCCTGACGATGACATCTTTAGTTCAGTTTGATCAGGTGTGTGTGCCTCGAGTGTGTATGTTGAGTGTGTGTGTGTGTGTGTGTGACTCATTATCGATGCCATGCACAACATAAAGAAACTTGTTTCTGCTATTTCTGCTAGTCTCTCTTCTCTTTTTTTGTTGAGTTTGAATTTCTTGGGTTTTAACCTGGAGCCAGTTGCCCATCAGCTGTGTGACAGACGACAGCAAGCGAAATGCATTCGTTGTGCCAATTAAAAAATTTCATAAGAGATCGTTAAGCAATAAACAAAAAGAAAAATGCCATTTATCAGCAATTTATATGTAGATTGTTAGAATGTATCGTAATTTTTTGTGTCTCATTTTGGGCCTTATTATAGGCATTCGATTAACGGATATATTTGTTTATATGCGTTTAACGAGCACAAGCGATGTGTATATCGAACAACTAGCCACGCCCCAAATAATCGAAAATGAACCAAAATTGTCTACTTGGCTGTATAATGAGACGCGCATCTTTTGTATGGTATTGACCATGCCCAAATCACATGCCACCAAAGCTGAAGGGATCAAACGTACATGGGGTAAACGTTGTAATAAACTAATATTCCTTAGCAGCGAGGATAATGCCGAATTGGGGGCAATTAATATAAATGTTAAAGAGGAACGTGGGAATCTATATGAAAAAGTGCGTGCCGGTCTCTTATATACCCATGAGCATTATGGACAGGATTTTGATTGGTTTCTAAAGGCCGATGATGATACGTGAGTGATAAAAGGTTAATGGTTAACCTTTCTTACTTTTTTTTTTAACCAACTTACGTTTCCGAATTTTGTTTTTGATTTCGGAATTTCCCCTCCCTTAGATATATAATAATGGAGAATTTGCGTTGGTTTTTATATCCATTCGATCCAAATGCTGCTGTATTCTTTGGTCATCGCTTTCGATCCGATTTCCCACAGGGTTATATGTCTGGCGGAGCTGGTTACGTTATGAGTCGTCGGGCTTTAACACAATTGAATGAAATCGGTTTCAAAAATTCTGTATTATGTCCCATGAATAAATTTTCCGAAGATAGACTTATCGGCAGGTGTCTAAGTCGTGTGGGTGTAGTGGCTGGCGATTCGCGGGATGAAAACGAACGTGAACGTTTCCTGCCCATGGCACCAAAACATTTATTGCCTCATCTACCATTGGGGACATGGTTAGATCAATATCATTTTTATGTACCCAATGTGAGTTTTGTTGATCGAGGAAAGAAAAAAGAGGAAAAACCATAATTATTATATTAAAAATTTTCTGTTCACAGTCAACTGATATTACTTCAAATACGGGCATTAGTTTTCACTATGTTACCGTTATGGAAATGGATCTTCTTGAGTATTTTATATATCAATTACGTGTCTCTGGTTTGCCTTTGCCCCAGAGAAAACTGCCAAATCGTTTGACTTATCAACAAATGCAAGAAAAATTAAATTATTGGTCCAAACAAAGAACAAATAATTTTTAAAATATGCAAAATACAAAACTGAAATTTTCTACTTATTTTAATTACAATTCTTTAAATAATCCTTAGCAAAGGATGTAGCATGTATATATGTATTTTTGATCATTGAAAAGAGTTCTTTTGAATATTAAATTTCTTTTCTATATAATTCGACTATTTAATCGGTGGCTTTAGCATAAAAGGAATGATAAGTAATTAACATTTAACTAAACTGAGACTGATCTTTGAAATAAATAATCTGTAAAAGCTAAAGCCTAAACCCTTACCTTTATTTATTAACCAGTTTTCGCTTCTCGTTAAATAATTCTCTTGATTCTAAACGTTAACTTTTTTAAGCAAAAAATGGAAAAAAAAACTTTAAAAAAATACTTGTTAATTGATTGATTTAATTAGGCCTTTTTTGTGGTACTATTAGTAAAGTTATAAATTGTTTGATGCCTCAAAATTTATATTTATCGTAATAAGATAGTTGAAAATAGAAAGTGGGCGTGGTAATTGATAATTTATCCTTTGACTACGTAACATAAAACCCTAGGAGGGATTCTTAGAACAAACTCCGATTCTTATGGTCAAATCTAAGTGGATTTAGTATAATTAAATTTTCGATTTATTATTTTTTGTTTTGCTTTTTTTTTTCATTTCACTCTTCTTATATTTTCGCTTTTAATAATTGCTTCTAAATCAACTTTAATTCTTCCTTCTTCTGTTTGGCTTAAACCATTAAAAGAAAAATAAAGAATAATGCTCTGAAATTGGTGTCCATTTGTGGAAAAATGTGTTTTTATTCTATACTTTATTTTTCAGCTACGTTTTACCATATTTGCATTCTTATATTATGGATAAAATCTGATTGAAATGGTTATAAAAAACTTCGTCATAACGAAGATAACTTTGAAGATCTTTAACTATACATATTTTACCTTTTCAATTTACAGCTAAAAGTGTATATATGTACATATAATCTCATAATGAATATAATGACAACACAAAATTATGATACTAAAACTATATGATGGAAATTTTGGTAAGTTTATAATTTTAATTTTGCTTTATTTGAAAACTGATTTTGGGGATTTTTTATAATACATATCTTGTTGGTGGGGGGACATACGATATTTATATATTCAATCGAATCCGTTTATCTGCTTTACATTAAAGTGTCTATAAAGTGAACAATTCGTTATCCCTATCGTTATCGTTTTACCTTAAACCATTGTTAAATTGGCCCCAAAATGCAATACATACATAAGGTGGTTCTTTATTCATGTTTGATTGTTTGTGTGGGATAACAATTTCTTTTGCTGTAGAAGAACTTAATGTAATTGCTATAGTTTAATGATAAATAAACCAAAAAGTGGATGAGATTCTGTAGAAGATGAAGATTTATTTCCATCAATTGTTTGCATGCAAGATAGAAACTGTTCACTATTCAACTGTTCAACTGTGTTTTGTGCTGTCCAGAGGAGTTGCCTTAACCATTTGTCAAAGCTTCGACCCCTTCTTGCTTTAAAGCCCAATTTATCAGAGGATGGCTGATGCCAGCCGCGTGCGCCTTGGTTCAGTTGGATTAGTGGAGTAGGAAAAAAAGAGAGTAGAGTGTAGAATGAAAATCGAGAACCGGAAAATCGAGTGAAACGTGCCAAACACGTGAAAAATACCTGGGGATCTGCATTGCCAATGCATTTGCTTGCTGTCTCGCCTAGTCAGCTCTGCTCTGTTCTGTTCTGGTCTGGTTTGGTTTGGTTTTGGTCTGGTCTGGCATGTCCTGGCCTGCCCTGGCTATTGTTTCTGTTATTTATGAGCATCGAAATGAGCTCGAAAAGTGGAAGTGGATGTGTGTGTCTGTGTGTGGATATGGAAGCAGGGTGCGGCGGCACGCGAGCCTTGACTTGCTTTAAGGATAAACTCGTTTTTTTTTTTTTTTTTTTGTTTTTGGCAAAAGCAGCAGCAGCAGCAGCTGGTACCCAATATATGTACGTATATTCCCGTTCCCGTTCCCGTTACCGGTCCCCTTTTTAAATGTTGTAAAAATGTTTGTTATGTACCGCTATCTGTGCCACAGGCACAGGGGTGTGGGCCTATTCCGGTTACCTTTACCTGGAGCGTGCCCAACCCAGTTATGTATACATATGTGTTGCAGTTGCGCGTGCGTACCTCTTGCCTGCCTGCCTATCGTATTTTTTTCATTTATTAATATTCATTTGCATTATTTTGCATAAACAAATATCAAGCTTTTCGTTTTTGTTTTTTTTTTTATACCTTATCTAAAAAAAAAAAATATCAACATACACGTGTGGCAGCCAACAAGCCGTGAACATAAGGTACTGCCAGGCATGACAAACAGATTTCTAAATAGAAAGAGGAGGGGGGGGGGAAAGGGAAAAAGGGGTCATAAAATTTCAACAGCTGCCGCCTTTAATGAACAATTTGAATTGAAATTAGTTTACTTGAATTAAATATCTAGTTAAGCTAGATAAGAGATATTGCTTAAGAATTAGTTAGTGAAGTACGGGGGAGATTATTCAAAAAGTTATTAGAATAATGAGAAATAATGTGAATTTTAATGAATTTTTATACTATATTCCGGAATATAAATATTTCATATTTTATATTCTCCATCATATTTAGATTTCCGTTTTAAATAATTCCTAAAGACGAAAACTAAAGTTTATAATTATTAATATATGATCTCATATGTATGTATATACATATACACACATAAGTATATAATATACATATATCTAATTATATTTTCTAATTCAAGTAAATTGATACTAAAGCCACAATAACAAATTGATATCGACATATCCGTTTACCTGAACTTCTATATCTTTATCTAAATGAAATTCTTTGATTTTTGAAACTATTTAAAACTACTCTTAAAGTATTTCAAGCGTAATTAATTTAATTATTACGCAAATTGAAATCAGGACAATTTATTATTGAATTGTTATACAATTATTTGTAATGGCTAATCAATTAAGGATGCCATTCTGTTTCCATACACACTCGATAGCCCTTAATATATCTTTACCAAAGATACGCCCCATTCCTTAAACTATTTATATATATATCCTTGCCACACTATAAATTGATTCATTTCCGCACATTAAACGCTTGAATTGCTCAAACTGCCACAAAAACATCCCCTCTAAATGCCTTTTTCTCAAGTATATCCTTGCTCAACTAATTAGACGCATTCCTTAGCTACGACTTCACTTAAGGCGGCCACGCCTTCACACTCACACTTGCACTTGTACACAGACACACACACACACACACATAGGGGTCTTCCCTCGGCGACAAACTGTCTGGCAAAAAAAGGGACAAGACGCAACAAACCAAACAAAAAAAAAAAAAAAAGGACAAAAACTGTTTACACATTTCAACAATGCCTTATAATCAATTTAATGGTTTCTCTCTACACCTCTTCCCCTTCCCCCCCTCCTCCATAAAACACTCCACAAGAAAAGAAAGCAAAAGAAAAAAAAAAAGAGAAAAAAGTAAATGACTGAGAAAAAGGTAAAGAAGTCAACACCGAAACAAAAAAAAATATGCTTTAGGGGCATTTTCAATTTGTATGAAACCTTCAATTGGCATAAGGAATTGCCCCTTTTATTTTTTTCATTTTGTGCCTTGGCCGCAACTCAATTAAGTGACGAGTGAATGAATGAAAACCCTAAAAAGGCACAAAGACCGAGGGCTTCAAGCGCCGGCACCTCCAATAAGAAAGCGTCATAAATGCCAGGATAACAAAGAACAAGAATAAGAAACGGGGAATAGCAATAGGAATAGGAGGAGGAGGGGGGCATTCGGTATAATCATGAGCATTGGGGGAAGACATTGAATTGTGTATGGGTATGGGTATGGGAATGGATATGAGTTTGGTTAGTTGGCTGGTTGGTGACTCAACAATGTCTTGAACATGTTGCTTTGCTTGCTTGCTTGGGCAAAGGAATGTTTCTTACAACAGGGGACGACGACGACAACGACAACGACGACGTTGACGATGACAATGTTGTTGTTGTTGTTGTTGCTGTTGCTGTTGCTGTTGATGGCAAGGACGTAGCAACCCCTAAAAAATGGTTTTGACTTTTGCCATAAGGGTTTGGCGCGTGCCAAAAGGGAAGGAAGGGCAAAGAACTTACATACAAAGAAGTTGCTCCTTACGGCACTGACGGCAAAGTAGACACAGACAGCCACATACCTGTAGCTATACCATTCAGGGGTTTCTCCATCTCAATGGCCTCTGACTCATTATTGCCCTGTCATAAAACGGAAATGCCTGTCCTTATACAATGAAAAAAAAAAAAAAAAAAAATAGAAAATATAAAAAAAAAATTATTAAAAATAACAGAAAACTAAAAAAAAAAAAAAAAAGAATGAATGAAAAGAAGCTAGCGAGAGAAGAGGAAGACAGCAAAGAAGTAAAACTAAAATGACAAGGACACGTGCACAGGACACATATGCAAAATAAAAAGGAAGTGGCAGCGAAGCGTTAAATTGAAGCATGCCAAATCAATTAAAAAGTATGGACAACAAGAAAAAAAAAAAAAAAAAAAAAATAGAAACATAACGTACCAACATTTAGTCCTGGCTAGCTGGCTGGCATGGCAACAATTTTTTCACAATTTTTTTTTTTTTTTTCTAAAAACACAACCAACAACAACAACAAGAACATTTAATGTTGAAGCGCAGCTGCCGCCAACCAAAAACTAAAACAAGAAGAAAAAAAAAAAGAGAGAGCAAAAAATTGTTCAACTTTCAACATTTGGAAAATCAAAATCAAAATACCTTTACACATGATTTAGTATACACCAAGAGTGTGAGTGTGTGTGTGTGTGTGTGTGTATGTGAGAGTTGCAGCTGGCGTTGTTGCCACTGCCCCTCCTGTCCAACATCATCAAAATGGAAAAAAAAAAAAAAAATAAACCCAAAAAATTTCTATGCTCAACTCAACGTTGATCAACCCCCTTTTATGGTCGATGCATAAAAATCAACATTTAGTTATCCATGGGGTGGTGGATTGCGGTGGTATCACCCTAGCATCTCCCCGATATATACATCTATATAGTATACTATGTACGAGTATGTATGTATGTATGTATGTGCTTACTTACTCTTTCCGCCTGATATTTGATAAATTTTTAAATTATATAGAAAATCTGTCGATTCAATGATTCGAGTCATGGCCCGGTTGAGGGAGGAGGCGTTGGTTTCGGCCTAATTAGGTCCTTGCATGGGCATTTTGTGTCCCATGTATCCTGTATCCTGTATGTTTTTGTGTGTGTGTGTGTGTGTGTGTTATCAGAGGGTGCAAGCATGTCAAAACGGAAATAACCACGAAATACGCACTCGTAAATACGTTTCTTCAACTGGAACTAATGTAAATATAGGGAAGAATGGATCTATGCGATCGTGTAAAAGTAGACATCTGTCAAAAAAAAAAAAAACAATTAAAAATAAAAACTATCAAGTCTCTTAGAAACAAATAAAGAAATCATAATTAATACAAATGCAAGTACTGCTGGAATACAGGTTGTCAATAAGATCCTAGAGGATCTTATCAAAAGTTCTGAAATTCCATCAATTGCTTAATAGTATTAATATCATTTGCTATATTTCGAATATGGATATTAAGCATATGTGTATGATATACACTGCCAGCCACTTGAATAAGAACACCCCAAATTTGTTTTTATTCGTTCTGGTATGTCAAAACTCTTTATGTTATTAACTTGGTTTTAATTTATAATCAAAGTTTAATGATTTCTAATGAGAATACATACATAAAGTTGCCAATTTATCAATTTGTTTAATTAAGAAAAAAATAATTATGAATGAAGTACAAAAAAAGGATGTTTATTTTCGTTCACTTGAATAAGAACACTTGGTGATACTGTTTAATTATAAGAAAATGCGACAAACAAAATTAAGTTTTCATTTTTTTAGAGTAAGCTTACAATATTTATAATGCTTTAATAGTGGGTGGACCCGCCTTATTTACTAATACCTCGTATATTCGATTAGGCAAAGAGTCGTATAGGCTATTTAGGTAATTGAGAGAAATTTGCGACCATGCAGCTTTAATAGCCTCTATTAGCGGCTCCTTTGTGTCGTATTGTTTACCTGATCCATAAACTTTTCTAGAAAGCCAACCCCAAGCATTCTCAATAATATTGAGGTCAGGTATGTATGTATGTATGTATATAACTGGCATATCAAAGTATTTTGAGTAGGTTTAAGTGCTCTTCCTGTGGTGTTTGATTCAGGCTTATCTATTATCCTGCCAACATTTCTTTTCACATCTTTTTCTAATCCCTTTCTATTTATCTATATAACAAACAATTAGATTTCATTTCAATAAGATATACAAATTATTCTTAATTCTTATTTCTAGTTTCGAAATAAACAATTATTAATTAATTTCGCACAATTTAGTTTTTATGATGATGCATATACAAATTTTTAATAAAATTCTTTTCACAACTCGACAAATCGTAGCCATTTAATCCTTAGAATTCTTACATTATATCAATCTATATATATAGATATATATATTTATATATATATGTGTATTTTCTGCTTTTAAATACAAAAATATTGTGAAATAAAGACATCAGATTCAAAGTGCTTTGAATTCAACTAGATTTGTATAAACTCTTTAAAATTTCATTTCAAGAAATTCAATACTTCCATCAATTTTGAAATACAAATTTAATATATACATATACATATATATTCTTTTGTTCCATATTACAATTGTCCGACTTTTTCATTTTGCACTTGTTTACGATTTATTTCCAAATGAGAATTCTCCGTATTTCACCCCCATCAGTTTACAGTGTCAGTTACCAACTGATTATAGACATAGACGATGACTAAATCTCGTAAATCTATGTCGTTTATCTTGGCATTTCAGATGTTGTATGTATATACATATTTGTAGGTACATACATGTACTAACTGAAGTCTATTGCCACTATGGATACGTGGACCTTGTCTTCACTCTGTGTGTAAAATGTGTGTGAGAATATTTTTTATTTTTTGTTGGTTTTGTTTTTTTTTTTTTTATTTTGACTTTCTCTGACATATATGTATATTTACCTTAGGCTGATAATGCTTTCAGTTTAAATAACAATAATTAGATAAGAAACTGACTATAAAAGCAACTAACATCTGACCATAATCATCTAGTCATAGAAGTAATTATTGGTACAGCAGGATGCAGGGCTACACAATAATTTTGGTTGCTCTCACTAGTCTAGTGGCAGTATCTTATTCGTCACAATTGGTTACTAAACAGTCAGTTCCTATTGCCTCGGGACAATCGGTAGTTGTAGCTGGAGCTGCATCTACTGAATCACCAGGACGCATTTTTGCTTTGGAAGTTCTTAGCATTATTAAGACTATACCAAGGAAGCAATTACAACATCTTGTCCAGGCATACTTACTTAACGATGAAGAATTTCAGGGTTTAATTAGGGATATTAATTCATTATCAGCGTATCGTTTAAAACAACAGCTATTACGTCAGCCGGAAATACGTCAATTGTTTATTTGGTTAAATCAACAATTGATTTTAGGCGGTAGCTCTATAAAAATCTTTGATGATTTGGAATTGGAAATTAAAATTTTCAATAAATATCCACATTGGTCGCAAAGTGTTAGCGGTATAAATGGATTTTTGAATGATTTTCATTACCTTTATCCTGTGGAAGCGATACGTTCACAATTGGAACAAAGTGCACAACGTAATCCAATCTTTGCTGAATTATGGAGTCGTCTTATTGCCCTTAAACCGGTCTATGAACGTATCATAGCCACATCTCAAGCCAAGACATTTGTCAATCAGCTTTGGAATCGCGGTGTTGATGTCTCCTATGTGGATTCGCTTATACGTTATCAATTTGGTTGGTCAAATGGTACATCATCCAATTATGATTATGGACAGGCCAGCTATGATTATTCACAATATTAAATAACTTCATATATATAAAATAATCTATATATATGTATATACACATAAGTCTTTCGAAATCTGTGTGTATATATATATATTGGAAAAATATATAACTAAACTATATTATTATTGCATTATAAACCAGCGAACAAATCAATTAAGGAATCTGTTTTTGATTTTTATATATGGGAAATTGTTGTATTGGTATGCAATATGAATGATTAAGATATCAAGTTTAGTTAAATAATTAATATCAGTTGATATTAATGGGTTAAATCTAGAAATCTTAATGTTTTTACAAGTGAATTTCTAGAAATTTCATTGTCATAGGCAGCTGCTTATATTAAAAACAGTTTCCTTTTAAATGGGATGAGGGGGGGGACATATCAACAGCAACAACAACAACACTAACACCAACACCAACAATTGTTTATGGAAGATAGTAAGGACACTCATTGCACCACCCTCAATATATGAAAAGAGAGATAGATACATATATATATATATATGTAAGTAAGTATATATATTTGATTGTAAGGTATCTATGGCAATGCCATGATTAAGTAACAGATGAGCCTTGTGCCCTGCAATGTCCTGTGTGTGTGTGTGAGTGTATGTGTGTGTGAGTGTATGTGCCTGTTCCTGTTCCTGGTGGGTCGCACATGCGATTTAATTTGAAACAAACCAGAAACAGGAAACGACGCGTACGGCCTATAAAAAGGGGGTTGCTTTTGCCCTGTAATGAAGTTCCCAGTTCTCATTAAAAGTGGCGAACTGAAATTGGGAATTGCAGCAATAGGAACAACCAACAGTAAGCCCAACAAGGCAACGGAAACTAGTTAATGTGAGGCTATTGTCAAAAGCAGAAGCGCAACTCGTGCAATTTTCACACAGCCGCGTCAAATCTTCCAAAGGATCTTTCAACCAACCAACCAACCAACCAACCAACAAAAAAAAAAAGGAAGAACCAAAGCAAAGGCACATACATATATATATATATATATATACAAAACTCGCCCCTTTTCTTTTTTCTTTTTTGCGGTGAACGCGTCCAATTGGAATTTCATATACATATATATATATATATTTTTTTTTTAAGCCAGCAAACGGCGGGGTTAAAAAATAAATATATTTTATGTTTTGTTGCGTTCCCTCCCTAGACATTCATTCAATGCACTGTGACTGACATGCGGATATACGAGAATATGCGGAGTGTGGAACTTCACTTCGGTTGCAGTTTGCCACCCCTAAAAACTGACGCCCTAAACACCAACAACAACAACAATAATAATAGCCAAACGAAGCAACAACATCGGAACGACAACAACAACAATAAATGAAAAAAAATTGAAATACCCTATTGAAATCAGTAACAGCCTCAGAGAGAACTGGCAGAATCGAAATCGCTCTACGCTTTTGAGCTCTGCTTTATCAAAAACTACAGTGGAAACTCTTAAAAATTAACTAGTATACATACATATACTTATGCACACACACATTGAATTGGGGGATTAATTTTGAAATAATTTTTAGTAGTCCCTAGCATATATTTATGAAGGGGGGGATTTTTAAATATTTAAAAGTCATTTCAGTTTTGGCAATGAACATAATTTTATATATATTAATCTATATTAAATGATAGATAATCTTTACAAAATATTTAAAGACTATAGATTTTTTGTTATCATTGTTCATTTTTTTGATCACTTTAGGACTGAAAATAAACTTTTTACTTTCAATTTTTAAAGAAAATCATTATAAGAATACATTTTACAGAAGAAAAAAATGTATACATTTTCATTTAGAAATTAGTTTAAAATTAAAACAAATTAAATTGTTAAGATTCATAATTCTAGGCAATTATTTACCTATATTTAAAGTAAAATTCTCATACTTGTTTATGATTATTTGTTATGTTTATTGTAAGCAGTTTTCACTGTAACTCAATTCTTCCCCCTTATTTTTTTTTTTTTTTTTTTTTGATATCTTTTGGCTGTTGTTGTTGTTGTTGTTGATTTTGCTCGATGTGTTCGTGGCTCGTGTGTGAGTGTTTGAAAATGCACCTGGCTAAATTTTTCGACTTCGATTCGTATTCCTCTATTCCTGAATTTGACTCCTAGGAGGGTTCTATAAATGGTTCGGGGTTGGTCGGTTTGGTTAGGCTTGGCTTGGTTTGGTTTGGTTTGGTTTGGTTTGGTTGTTGCATTGTGATTTCCATGGCGCACATGCCTCTATAGTATGCACCAGCCATTGCCTGGGTACAACAGGACAGGGTCGAACTCCAACTGTGCACACACATACACACATACACACACATATATAGCATAGCAAGGACATTAATAGGCAACAACAATAACAACAACTACAATAAGAGCAAATGAACGTTGGTCGCTGGTCGCGTGCCTGAAGCACTTCGACACCCGACTGAATTGTGAATTGTGATTGTTTTATTGTTGTTGTTCTTGTTGCTGTTGCTGTTGTTGTTGTTTTCTTTCCTTCTTTTCGTTTCTTGGCATTTTGCGCGCTCATGCAAAACGCTTTGACAAGTTATGCTATGTGTGTGTGTGTGTGTGTGCATTTATGTCCTGCAGCGCATAAATACATACATATTATTCATGTGCTTTCATATTATAACATATACTTATTTGCTGCATAATTCCACTTTTAGACTCATATTCAATTTTTTATCTTTTCGGGGTTCGTTTTTAATTTTCGTAGCAAATTTTGCCAGTACTCCACCCTACCCCTAACCCCTTCCGCCTATCGCATACATACACACACACACTATACAACCCACCCCACATCATCCCCATCTCCCATTTACATTGCAGTTAGTCATAGAGTTCTGCTTTTGTTTGGTTTACTTTGAGGTAGATTAGTAAGCAAATTCCTTAAGCTTGGCTAGCTTAAAAATTCATGAGTTCCAATTGGTTTGGATTTTAGCACACAAAGCAAGCAGTGTGTATGCATATGTGTGTGTGTGTGTGTGTGTGTGTGTATTTTGCGCTTAATGCCGCTCGGCGGAAATTATCCAAGAGCCTTTTAGTAACACATAGTAAAACCGATGTGAGAAGTACATACATGTATATATATATTCAAATTTTGGCAAATTTTAAATCTTCAGATAACATAAGATATATATATATATATAGTCTAAAATAATAACCGATAATACCGATATACATATATAGCCTAAAATACATGCCATAACCGATAATTTCATTAGGAATTTATTCAGTTTAAAGAACTTATTTATATGGATTTATCCATTGTTCATTTATCTAGAAAAAAATTCACTTAAAATTGGTTCAGTTTTATACATGTGGATATATTTTATATATGTCTTTTTGACTAAATCGTAAGCCAAACGTTTACAATTATTAAATTTCACTGAAATACTTTTACTTGACTATTCATTTACTATTATTTCGACTAACTAATTTCTTTTTATATAATAATATACAATAAAATTGTATTTAGTTGGTAATTTTTTTAATTTTTGCTTGGTTAAAATTTTGCAAATTGAAATTCATTTCAAAATAAGTCCCGAAAAGCATTGAAATCAAGTTTAAAATCGTTTTTGAACTTCCGTAGTGTTTTTTATCTATGGCAATTGATCGATCTGTTAAAAATTTTGCTAATACGTATTACAAAGCGATCAACAATTTTTCTATATTCATTGCCTTCCAATTCTGAAGTTCGAATAAATAATTACAATTGATTTTTTTTTGAAATTTTAGAGAAAAATCTTTGTAATTTTCACATTTTTAAAGCGATCATAAAACATAAATTATACTGAAGAAAAAATTGACGAAATTTATAAATAATAAAATATATAATATAATATATTTATTAATAATATAATTATGATAAATTGTAACACTTAATTTTAATGCCATAACTATCGTCTGACTCGATCTCTAATATGAGGAAAAAAATTTGTTAAAAATTTTCATTGCAAGAAAATAAAAGAAGAAAGCAATTTATATGAGTATGAACATATGTATATATACATATATGGACTCTCCCTTTCGGCTTGATGTTTTTCAAGCAGCAAAAATTGCATAAAATTAGAAAAGCAAGAAATTTAATTACAGTGGCTCAGTGGCAGCTGCTTTGCCTCCATTTGCCTTTGGCATAACCCCACCAAAAAAAAAAGGCAGCTTCCATGCCTGACGGCATCAATATAGCCTGGGCAACATATGAGCTACAGCCACAAGTGGAGCATCCTTGAGGAGCTGCCCAAGCAAAAATATATACATACATACGATATGCATACGATGTTGAATGTTGGCAGTCGGTGGCATCGGCGTCGGCGTCGGCATCGGCGGCTGCCTGGCTGGCTCAAAAGCCTTTTGAGACACAAGAAAATGAAAATGAAAATGCATTATGCCACATAAACGATGCATTTTCGAACATTAATTATTGCCACGAGTCGCTCTAGAAGACTCCCATCTGACTGATAGAATGGGGAAGGGGGAAAGAGAGAGAGAGAGAGAGAGAGGTGAGGAATGAACCAAACTGTAGAGACACAGGGCGATATATGTAAGTATGTGTGTATATGCATTCAGACATAGCCAGCGGTTGCTGGGATAGATAGGTGGGTGACTGCACTTGAAATTACCATAAAAAGATGCACTTAAGGGTTAGCATTGAAACAAACAACAAACAAAATGCGTATGGCAGCAAAGGGGTGATGAGACCCATAACGGTTAGGATCATAGTCTAAGAAAGGGGGGGGGGTGGGGATGGGTGGAAGTGGGTTTGCCTGTGTGTGGTTGTTTCGTTGGTTGTATTCGTGTCTGAGGTGGGTGGCAAATTGTTGTCGGGGTCGGGTGAGCGATATGTTCTGGGTGTTGTTGAGTGCAAATTTGTGCTAAGCATGCCTTGGAGCAAAGAAATCCGAGCAGTCAAACATAAATAAGGTAAAGACTGCACTGAAAGAAAAATATCAGGCATAATTTAAATGGATGAATTTTATTAAATAGTAACACATTTTACACTTATGGTAGAATGTGGTACTTAATTATTGTTTAGGTTTTTGGATTCATTGGAAGAGGTTATATAAGCATTTGGGAATCAATCTATTATTTAATTCAAATCATTTTTCATAAGTGAATTTTTTAAGCTAAACAATTCGAAAACATTTAAGAACTTTTCAACAACAATCTCTAATAATGGTTAATCAAATTTCAGTTAGATTGGTTAATCCAATCAATAAAATGTATTAAAGAATCTGGACATATCATTATTTTGCCATATCTCTTTGTTATTTATAATCATAATTATAAATGTATTACTTTGTCTAGGTAAATATTATAGATACATGTATATATGTATATAATTCTTTACTTATATTCCATCACTGCTAGAAAAATGGAAGTTTTATTTTGATTTTTTAGTTGGTAACTTGTATTTGCATTGAAAAATAACGCAACATTTGTGCCTGACAGAATCTCTGACAGAGTTTGAATGTTTGATTTGTTGGTTGGGAGTTTGGGTGCGGAAACCTTTTCTTTTCTCAACTAAGGAGGGTTGCCAAAAGCAACATCAGGGTTGGAATTTCATAGCGATTGTGTGCTTATATATACGTATGTATATGTGTGCGAATGTCTGTCTATGTGTGTGTGTGCCTGTGTGTGTGTGTGTGTGTGTGGAATTATCTGGCTCGCGTGGCTGGCGTACTTTTGAGACTTTTGTTATTCTATATAGCTGTAGATTCTGCGCTATTTTAATTCTAAGCTGCATGACAAACATTGATTCCCTGTCAGGGTAGGCCAAGGGGAGCCAGGCCAGGCATTCAGTCAGTCAGTCAGGGGTCACCTAGACATGCTACCCTGCCTAGACGACGATCGGTTGGCAAAAGCTGATGCCGTTGTCGCTTTGGGAATACTTTACAAACCCAAATATTCTAGTAGTATTTTTTTTTTTTTTTTTTTTTTGGGGTGGCGATTGTGCTGAGCGTTGCCAAGCACGTGCCTACCGTAATACAACAACAACAACAGCAGCAGCAGCAACAACGGCAGCAGCAGCAGCAGCAGCACCAACAATAACAACAACAATGGCGTCATGTTAAACATAATATGCCATATTTCTAGATGTTTTTGTATGCCCGACGAAAGCCCTTAACGGGAATCGAAAGTGCATTCCCTTTTATGGTAACCATTGGCCAGAAGTATGGTGGGGTAAAAAGGAGAGGGGTGTGCGCGATGGAGTAAGGACAAAACCGACAAGGCGGCGTCGCATTTCGATTATATTAATGTAAAGCACATACACACACACACACACACACATATATATTCACACAGAGATAGTGCCAGAGTAAGAAAGAGAGAGAGAGAGAGAGAGAGAGAGAGAGAGAGGTAGCTATACCCAAGCGTTTCCAATCCCGTGCTGCTGCTGCTGCTGCTGTTGTCGTCGCTGTCGTTGTCGCTGTTGTTGTCTGTTACCTACCCCACCATAAGCAAACTTGACAAGCTTAGCCTAGCCCTAGCTGTGGTCCTGGTTTTGGATCTGGCTCTGCTTTTCGATTCGTAGCGTCGCTGCGACTGCGACTGCGACTGCCGTCTCTATGCGTAGAGAGAACAAACCCAAAAGGAGAGCCACAAAACACATATCAAAACTTGATAAATGCAGTGGCAGTCGATACACAATGAGAAATTTCACATAGCTTTTAATAAAAATCAATTAATTAATTATAGCAACAAAATTATGTCTAAATAAATCTGTTTCTGGCTTAAATATATTTTTCAAGAGAAAAGACAGAGTAAAAAATAATGAATACATTTTTCTTTAACTCTAAAATTAGTTATATTCGAAAGTATTTTTAAAACGAATATGTATATATGTAGTATTTGTTTATTACCTGTTGATTTTTATAGCAGTTAATAAAAATATAGTTTTTTTTTCTTCCCAACCAAAGATCGTTCTTCTATGAGATACGCAAAGATTGTTTTAATTACAAATTGTTGAAATATTTTAATATTGTAATATTTTCATTCTCATTTATTTCATTAACTCTGAAATTAAAAAAAAAAGTATCCAAATCAATATCCTTCTCGGATTTCACAGTTTTTAGTAAAACAAAAAAAAAAAAAAAAAAATACGCCAAAATGTTTTTATCTTAAGAATATATATGTATGTACATGCATATATTTTATCAATTTTAAAAATGAATATTTTTTGATTTCAAAGAAACATGTATTCAATATAAATACTATTCATGCAAACATAAGTAATTTCTGACAAAAATTAAAGTTGGTTTTCATACTAAAGCACTCAAATAGTATCTTTGTTCATCCTTTAACCAGATCCATATAGCTAATCAATATGTTCAATATATGGTCAACATGTTTTCGTAAATAACTAAAATTCTGATTAGATATAGGTTATTTACCATTTTTAGATTAGCTTAGAACAAATTTTAATTGACTTCAGTTTGGGTAAGTTAGGATTTCATTACTCATATTATTATTTAAAAATAAAAAAGTTTAAAAAGAAACTTAACAAAAATTAAGAGGACTTTCGGGTACTATATAAACAGTAATCATTTGAGAATGAAATTTAATATAATTTTTCAAAATATTTTCTACTACACTTAACTATAAATGTGTGCTACAAAGATGTCTAGTCATTCAAAATATGTATAAAATATTTATCAGTTTATTGCGTGTATTTAAATTATAAATCCATAGTACACCTAAAAATCGATGAATGAATAAGCTTTAAAAAGTCAATCAATTTGCTATATATAAGTATATATATCACCTAAAAATATGCATAATTTGTACATAGTAACATTAATTCTCTGATAACATTTTGTTTGACTCTTAACCTGATTCGATTTACCCATCCTACTTGGCCAAAAAAACAGCTGTTGTCTTTTCTTTCTTTTAGTTTTTTTCGCCTTGCAAAATCTCCGGCAAAAGATGAAAAATCATCAATGAAAAATTTTCCCCTAACAAGAAGTTTCTACACATATTTTCTGTGTCGTTTTGACTAAATCTTTTCTTCAATTCGGTTACACGCTCAATTAACAGTTTAATGGTTATCAGCTGTTGGCCAAGATTTTGTGTGGCAAAATATATATATATATATATATGTATAATTTTGCAAGACAAATTCATTTGAATGGAAAGAAACATGTGTTCAAGTGTATATTCCATTTGAATGGATCATCATCTTCTTTTTTTTTTTTTTTTTTTTTTTTTGGTACGTGTCTAACAGCTGCAAAATAAAAATACAAAAATTAAATATCGACACAATGATTTCTTGCGGTGCATATAGAGTAAAGGACTTTCACTGCAAATGCTGTATTTGTTTGTGTGTGTGTGTGTGTGTGTTTGGGAAAAAAGGGTGACTAATGTCTGTGTGTGTGTGTGTGTGTGATTGCTAACAAAAGATTCCGGCTTTTGTGGCTCTGCTGCGGCGCCGGCTGCCTCGTCAACAACCAAGGACCAGACCAGAGAACTGAGGCAAACTGAGGGCTAAAAGGACAACGACTTAAATGGGGGATGAAACGTATGTATTGTACGGTCTTGGTACGTGTGTATTTCCAACGAAACCAAACAATGATTTCAATTTCGCTTTCCTTTGGCACACATAAATAGAAGGAACCCAAGTTGCCGGTTAGTCATTCGCAGCACAAACGTTGAGCAAGTCGCATTAGCTCCTCACAAATTTTTTTTCAATTTAATTAAATTTGTTAAGTTTCAAGTTACAAATTTCATTTTTAAAGTTCAAATTTAAGTTTTCTTTCACTCTCACCAACTCACTCTCTCTCTCTATCTCTCTGTGTGTGTGTGTGTGTGTGTGTGTATGTGTGTGTGTGTCTGAATCACATTCACCAACAAATAACATCAATGCAATGGCCACCAGTTTGGCTAGCTCCACTCACAGCATACAATTGCAAGGCGGTCTGCCACATGGTTTGGGTCTGTTGACCACAGTTGCCTCATTGCCACCAAAATATCGCAGTCGTTATCTTAATTTAAAGGCCAAATATGAAATACCGCTGGATTTGTCAGTTAAGCCGCCAACACCAGAACCACAAATAGTCCAAGATGAGCCAGTTGAAGTGCCCGTACCTTTGGCATTTCAAGAGATTTCGAGTGAACCAACAACAATACCAATAACAGAATCATCATCACTACCAACAGTAGCAATCGCCGCCGCCGTCGCAGTCAAGAAACGTAAATTGTCAATAGAAAAAATTGATAATGATAATGATAATGACAATGACAATGACAATGATGATGATGATCACGTTGATGTTGGTAAAGAACCTGCCAGTAAAATTGTTATTATTGAGACAACATCATCTAGTTCATCGACAGTAACTGCAATCTCTGCCACTTCTGCAATATCAGCAACGTCTGGATGTTCGTCGGTGGTGGATGTTAATACACCATCGAAACCCATAGCTGTTATAGAGTCACCGCCACGTACAAGTAAGGCTTCAACAAATTCGGGGAAACCATCACGTAATAAGGCAACACGTAAATTGAAATTTGATGAGGAGACAAGTTCACCTGTCTCTGGTACTATAATACGGCCATTGGAGGATATAACTGATGGTACACAACAGTATAGCAATGGTGATATAGATCCAAAATATAACATTGTTGAGATCACTGAGGAGACAAAGGCCGAATTGGCTGCCATTAAGAATGTCATTGGGGATTACGTTTGTCGCTTGTGTCGCATTAAATTCGATGATGCCTTTGGTTTGGCTCGCCATCGTTGTGCCTGCATTGTCCTATTGGAATACAGATGTCCCGAATGTGGTAAGCAGTTCAATTGTCCGGCCAATTTGGCCTCCCATCGCCGATGGCATAAGCCCAAACAAAAGGAGAAGGAGAATGGTAAAATAAAGGATGGACCAAGCAATGTCAATGGCAATGGCAACAGCAATGGCAACAGCAATGGCAATAGCAATGGTAGTGGTAATGGCAATGGTGGCAAAAAGGAAAATCGTAATACTATGAATCAAATAAATGAAATGGCATTCGATTGTGGTGAGTGTGGGAAAAAGTTTAAGCGGGCTGCCTATTTACGCAAACATCAGCTGATGCATGCCAAAAGGGAGAAGGAGCAGAAAGAGGAAAAGGAATCGTTGCCTGAATTGGTGCCACAGCCAGTGACAACAATAACTGCCAGTTTTAAGACCACACGCTATGCTGCCTCCACATCAACATCAACATCATCGACCACCTCCTCAACGCATGAAGATGAAGGTGTCTATATGGTAGTGGATACTAGTGGTAGAGGCAGTGGTAGTGGTAGTCGTGATCCAGAGCCTGATTACCTGTCCGATTGTAGTTCATCTACATCCTCATCAGCATCCGCTGGCTATGGTAGATTGCAAATTGTTGAGCATGTTGGCCTTACCGAAGAGGAGAGCATTGCAGCGGCTGCCTTGACAAATTTGCGTAATTGCGCTTCGGTCATTCAGCATACCACCATGGCGCATTGAGTGAGTCCCATTCCCAGCCCCATCACCACGTATCCCGAACAACAACAACAACAACAACAAACAAACAAGCAAAAAAAAAGAAGAAAAAAAAGAAAAAAAAAAGGTTGAAACTTTATCGTTAAGTTAAGTTATGTTTTTTTTTGTTCTTCATATTTTTGTTTTTTTCTCTCTTTCCTTATGCTCTATTTTGTATTAAGTTGAATAACTGCAGCTGAAACAGACCAAAGAAAAATCTTAGTTTTTTAATCAAAACAAATTCTATAAGTTTAAAGTTTAATTAAGTTTTACAATTAATTTCATATACGTAATGAACTCCGTTTACTTCTAAAAATCATTCCCTTTCCTCCTTCCGAATCAGTTTAGATATATACATATATATATAGATTTAGATTTACATATATACTATATATATATATATATAATTTAATTTGTAGTATACATCAATCACGGCACTAGTCAGCTTCAATATGATCTCACATAGTAGGAGTTTTGTGTGTTTTTGGGTTGAAAATTGTACCAGAACAAGCATTTCTCTTCTAGTCAGTTAGGTTTTTCTTTTACTCTAGTTAGATATTAAAAGCAAAAAAAAAAAAAAACCAAAAAACCGAAAAATAATACCAAATATTTTGGTTAAGAGTGCAAAAGCTAGTCAGCAAAATAGGTTAAAAATCCATTGAGGGTAAATCTAGTCAACAACTTCAAAAATTAATATTAAAAAATAAACCAACCAAAGATCAGCAATAGAGCCAAAGAACTTAGAAACAGAAAAAAAGTTTAAAATTTCTATACACTGAAAACAATTCTTTAGAAATTAATATGTTTCCATTTTAATCATTAAAATATTCATTATACAATTTCATATTATCATCTAACATATATCTAAAACTTAACTTATTTCCATCATTTCATTCATACTATTATTCTTTTCTGAATTCTAAACCCAATTCATGTATTCTATATAGAATAACTTTCATTCATTCAGCTTTACTATTCAATCATAATTCATTTCATGATTTCCAACTCTTTCTCATAGCATACAAATTTATTCAATTGATAAATTTTTCATGAATCTATTCTTTGCTGATCTCTTTTTCCTATCCCATTCATAAATATTCACAAGCCATTTATCTATTCATAATCTTTCTTTTTCTTCTACTTTTTATCTATCTCTTTTTCTAGTCACACACATCATCATCTAGTCAGTATATTTAAGACATTTATTTTTCTAGTCATTTTTTTTTTTTCATCATCTAGTCAGTCATTAGTTTATTCTTTTACATATACAAATGGCATATATATATATAACTTACCCTTTCAATTTCGGATAAAGCTTTAGTTTTATTTAGGTAACAAAAACAAAACCAAACAAACAAATGAAAATTCAGGCGAAATTGTGCAGTAATAGTTTTTAGGAATCAATAGTTTTAACTAAGCCCCAGTAGTAGGTATATCCAGGTATACCAACAAAAATCAAGTCGAGTGTGAACTCTAGTCATTTTATAGAATTTCTAAGTTGAATATGGAAATTTGGGATAAGGTCAATGACCGATTCCCCAAAAATTCTGTAGCAACAGTTTCATTTTAGTTTAGTTAAGTTTAGTTTAGGTTAACAATTAGTTAGTTTAGGTTTTTGCTTTCGATTTAACGGACAGTAAACCAGCGTCTCACTACCGATAAAAGTATTTCATTATTCTTACCCCCCATTTCACAAATACAGTACAATTTTGTTAGATATATCTACAAGAAAATGTATGTGTTGTATCTACTACTTATATTATAACTGCCCCCTCCCCCTCCCCTGACTATTCCTTGATCCCTTGTAAATGTTAATGGCCAGAGGCAACAAGAAAAAACAGAACCAGCGGTTGTGTGTACTTACTTCAATTAAAGTTTAATATTAAAATTTAATACAGAGTATCAGAGCAATATCACAGCGCTATTGTTCCTTAGTCTGTAAATAAGAAAAATGCAAAAAAAAAAGAAAATAATAATGAAAAATTTGGTTGTCAACCCTAACACAGAGTACAACGAAAATGGGAAAATTTCGCTCAATTTACAAATAATTGTAACTAGAATACGTATATATATATATATATATATATATAATATCAATAAGAAACATATCCATTAAGTGAGATTTTGTGATATTAAATGAAAAAAAACAAAACAAAAACACGAATAACATAACAAAATATCGAAAGATTAAATGAATCATTAGGCCTAAAGTTTACAAGAAATTTTTCTCGATAATTGACTTTTTGTTTATCGAGAGAGAATTACAGAAAATAAATATTTTTTTATACGTAACTTTATATTGTACATAAATGTACATACCTATACATTACACACACACATACACATATATACATTTATGTAGTATATATTTATTTTTTATATAAAAACAAACCAAAAAAAAATAAAAATTGTAAAACTTATGCTCAAAAATAAAAACACCAAAACCAAAAAAACCAAAAAAAAAAAACTCTGAAAAGGAAAAGGAAATGCGAGGGTGGAAAAGTTCTCTGGTAATGATGATGATGATGATAATGATGTGAAATTGAAAGTAGAAGGAGTTGGATGGTTAGAGAGTTCGTCGATTGGAAATAACGTTGCATTTAAAGGCCATTGACATGGGCCATCGATCAAGAAAGGATCCCAGCACTTAAAACAAATAAAAACAACACGCAAAAAGCGGAAGTGGACAGATGCAACTTGTGTGCCTAAATACACAAGAACATGAAATGGGAAACGGAAAACAGGGACTGAGCCTGGGACTGGGCCTGGTCCTGGTCGTGGTCCTGTTTCTGCCTGGACCTGTAAGGGGTGCGTGGGTTGATTTTGGGGTTGCTTTTTGGTTCTGGACCAAAACTAAACTAATGACAAGCACCACAATGATGACGAGAAGGATGATAATGAGGATGATGAACGGAAATGCGTAAAAAATGTTTAATCAAATACAAATGCATGACAGCACGGAAAACCGTCTGGCCATAGAGGGGAAATAGATGCCATATACATGTGCACACTTTAGGGATGCATATCAATTGATAGTGTCAAATGAATTGGGGTGTAAATCAATTTAAAACATCCATTCGGCCATATACCTCTCACTATGCATATTTAACAAAGATGTCCTGTAAAAAGTTCATTGAAAATTATGTAAAATCATGCGGCAGCTACAAAACAAAAAAAAAAAAAAAAAAAAAAAAACAAGAACACAAAAACATCAAAAGAAGAGGAAACTAACCCTTAGGTGTTGCTCTAGGGTGCAGCAGCAACAGCATCAGAATGGGGTATGGCCAGCTCAAAAGTCACTCGATAGCAACATCTGTGACTATTGAGTTTCCCAAACAATAAAAAAAAAAAGAAACGCACTTTTTTTTTTTTTTTTTTTTTTTTTCTTTACTTTTTGGTATTTTGAAAACTGATAGCCCACATATACATGTGTTTTTAGGTAGGCTGTTGCACCTTGGCACGAGGATACGGATATGTGTTGCATACCTTTGCTACCCGCATTTGGTAAAGGATCTAACATCATTCAACTCTCTCTCTCTCCCTCTCTCCCTCTATCTCCCTCTGTCTCTTCCTCTTCAGTTTCTGCGGGCCCTTCTCTAAAGGAGGCAGCTGATTATTTTGCTAATTTGCACCTTTAAGTGGCCACTCGAACATTTGTCGTCTGATTTCAATGCAGGACCTTTGTTACTAGTGCCATCTAATAAGTGGCCTTATGTTAGCAAATTGATGAAACTGATTCCCAATTTTGAATTGTGTAAAAAGCATGTGAAAGCTTTGCGCCCGCATGCAACCCTGCTGTGATTGTGGCAAAAGCAACTCTGTGCAATTATCAACGATAGGTTGGCAGCGCTTTTGGTTTTTATGCTTGTCAAAAATAACGGTTAACAGGACTTTCTCTCTCTCTCTCTCTCGGCACGTAGTGTCGCGTGCTCACTCTCTCTCTCTCTCTCTGTGTGTGTCTCTTTCTCTGTCGATTGCACGCCTACGCCGGAATCAAAGCAGAATCCTTCGCACACCTGACCGACCATTCATGTTGTGGCAACGCTGAAAGTCAGACGTGTGTTGAGAAACTCCTTAAGAAAAGCGAGAGCAAAAAAAAAAGAAAGGAAAACTCACATCCAAGTGCAAAAGTTTCTAGCGAAAAAGATTAAACAAATTGCAAAATAAACCAATGAAACAATTAAATTCTCAACACTTTTCGCTTGATTATAACAATTTTTTTTAAAGTGAATTTTTTAACGAAGTGTGTGTGAGACTCCAAAATTTTGTTATAATGAGTTTGTAAAATTTGTCAGGGAAAATCTATGATTATGATGTTTGGGAGCTCAGCATGTGCTTGGCCACGAGGGTGAAAGGCTGACATCCTCTTCCCTTTCCTTCTCAATCTCCAACCGAACATTCGCCCCCCATCCTCCCCCCACAATAATAGAGAGGGTGGTGGAAACAGAATCACAAGGAGCAAAGAGAGAGGACTATGAGAAACTGACTGATTGAGTGAGAGAGAGAAAAGCTTCCATTTGCCTTTATTGATTGAAGCTTTCAACTCTCTCTCCCTGTCTCTCTCGCTCTCTCTCTCTTTTCTAACTTGTTGAGAATTCTAAGGAAAAATAACGGTAAATAGGGACTTAGCGAAAGTGAGAGAGCGAGAAACTAAGAAAGCTATTGCCGACTTTTGGGTGAAATTTTTCCATAGAAATTTTCATTTTCAGTTTTCCCAGCGACTGTTTTAGGGCGGTTCCGCAAAGGCGCAAAATCTGCATTCAACTTGAAACCTAAAGAACTTCGTGTCTGTAGAATAAAATCAAATAACACACAAAATTTCCCCAAAAAAAAAAAGAAAGAAAAATCAGAAAAAACCAAAAAAAAAAAAAAATAGAAATAAAAAATAACATTAAACACAAACAAAGCTCACAAGAACACAAAAGAAAATATATAAAAAGAAACCAAAAATTTATCCGATTTGAAATTTAGATAAGAAAGAGAATTATTTGTGAGTTTTAGCAATTGGCCAGAAAGCAGAATAATATAAAAATATTATGACAAAAGGGAAAAGAAAAGGATGTTGTTATTGTGCTCTCTCCTTCTGACTGTGTGTGTGTGTGTGTGTGGGTGTGTGCGTGTGAGTGTGTCAAGCTTTTGTGTGTGTGTGTGTGTGTGTGTGTTTTGTGTAAAATTCAATAAAATGCTAAGAACTGCAATTGCTGAATGGCCAAATTAAAACAAAGAACTTATAGGCATTGAAATCTGTTTACATCTGAGAATATATATAGTCTGATTCATATCTCATATCAAGAGAATATATCTACATGCAAAATTTTGTGTCAGAAATTTTGATTTTTCTCTGCGGGCTTTCTACATTATTTTCCCCCACTGTCTTTCTCTTTCTTGTTATGTGTGTGTGTGTGTGCGTGTATGTTTGTTTGTGTGTGCGCTTGTGTGCGTATGTGTGTGTGTGTGTGTGTGTGTGTCCTTCGCTGCTTACGTACGCAGACTGACTGACTCGATTCAGGCGGCTGGCTGCCTCAATGGCTGGCAGGTCTCTGTCTCAGTGCCTGTCTCTGTGTCTCAGTTCCAGTCTTGGTCTCAATGCCCTGAAATGAATGCGTATTCAATGAGCAATGAAATCCCTGACACATTCGCGCCCTCAGCTTGGAGATTCCTTCACTTTATTCCATGCCCAGCCATAGCTTCTCCACATCTCCACATCTAGCCTTGCGTTGCGTTGCGTTGCGTTGAGTTGCGATGAATCGCGCCTGTTATACAGCCTCCTCCACCTCCAAGCACATTTTCCACTGTGTTCTCTCTGCATTTTCCATTTAATTTATTTTTTATTACTTTCTCGCATCGCTTTGTTCGATTTGGCCGATTTTTCTCCTACAGACATTTTCGTATGTTTGTTCCGTTTTAAATAAAAGCCACATTAACACCAATATAACCTCTGACATTTATCCTTGCTCAAGTTAAATGTATCTCTCATTCTTTCTTTCACACACACACACACACACACTCTCTATCTTTCTCTTTGTCTCTTTCTGTTTGTCTGTGTGTGTGTGTGTGTGTGCGCGTGTGTTTATATATATATGTATGTGGTAAAGGCATTTCATTTAATTTGTATTTGTCTGCGTTAATTTCAGCTGAGAAAAGTTCACCCAAAATGTGCAAGTGACAACGAATACCCGAAGAATATCAAATTTCACAAAACGAAAATTAAAAATTAACAAAAAAAAAAAAAATAATAATAATAAAAAACTTTGCCAAAATTGTTCTGGCCCCCGCTGCATTTGTGCCTTTCTCGGTTTAAAAACACAAACAAACAAATAAACAACAACAAAAAGAAGCAAAACAAATCCAACAAATAAAACAATTCCCCAAAAAAAAAAAAATAAATACGTTAAGAAAAACTTGTTGAAGTTCTAGACTGATATAAATGTTGTGTAGTGCCAATTGGACAGGCAACTCGATATAGAATCATAATTCACAAAATCATCAAAGCATCAGGTGAGTTTTTTATTTTACATAAATATACATATGTAGACCTATATTTCTATATTCTGAAACAATAATATCCGAATGTCTCTTAACTGGGGGATTTTTCTTGTTTTATAATTTTTTTTTATAATTTACAAATATTTTGTATGTGCATAAAATGATTAAATTAGTAACCTTTTTATGGCAATTAATACATTTTTCTTATGATTATAGTATTCATTTAATTTTAAATAGTTTGAAATTAATTTTTAACGTTTCCTATAAGTTGGACTTTTGATATAATTCATGATATGAGCAAAAACAATCAAAGAAATTGGGAAAACTTTTCGAAATAGATTTCGAGAGAAAAATGTTAACTTTAAAAATAACGTTATTATTTATCTTTGCTTCGATTAACATAAAATACTTTCCGAAATGTTTTTCAAATTACTGGCATTCAAAAATTTCTACCTTTAGACATATATTTCATTGATTTTGTTTTCCACTTTGCAATTTGTAAAGAAATATTTATTTGGGAACATGTTTTAAGATTTAATTAAGAAATTTATATATCTTTCTGATTTGATTGTAATATTTAAAATCCATAGTTCTGAATAGGGTTTCAGAGTTGGTTGGGTTGGGTGTTTGGTTTTTAATTTTTTGAATACCAAATGGTATACGTTTTTATTGAGTTAGACTAATATTATAGTTTCTCTTGCTAAGTGGATATGAATTATATATGTTTCTTTTAGAATTGTCATTCTGAATATTTAGTAAAGGAATTGGACTGGTTTTTATCTTATTTGAATGATGAATTATCCTTTAGGGACTCATAGACAGACTCTTATCCAGTCTGAATCTGTCTTTTATACTCTTTGCTGCATTATATAAATCTTGGAATACCAATAAAAGTGTGAAATATAACTTTCGAGTTCAATATAATTTCATTTTCTCTAATCTATAACTTTAATAAGTTTCGAGTTCAATATAGTTTCCTCTTCTCCTGTGAAATCTGATTATTTCAGTTATGTCCCTTTAACTAAATTTTCAATTATAATTTTAATTTATTACCCTAAGCCTAATAACTTTTTGATATCTGTTGTTTTTCAATAGTTTTTGCTTATTGAAAATTGATTTGGGTTTCCTTCGAATTTATTTCAAAAATATGATTTTATTAAAATGAATCAAAATTTCTTCAGGTAAAAATAACAGTAAGGTAAATTTGATCCTTAACGATTTTGTTATAAGTATGAATTTATAATTTTCTCACTTAATATCCTTTTATGGTTTTTGATTGTTTCACATAAATCTATGTGTATGTGTATGTGTACGTCTATGTTTATATTTTTGCCACTTTTCTATCTACTCTTTTTGCTATTGTTGTTGTTGTTGTTGGACGTCATAACAACATATCCATTTACGGATTAAGCATATACAGTAAATTTCCTAGCAACTTATCCCTTATAAACAGCTGGCAGGATGTGCACACAAGAACCCTTTTTCTGTAACTTTTCTCTCAAATTCAACCAACTAGTAAAAGCATAATTTTGATCCTTCAATATTGTTTGGCATTCCACAAAAAAGTCTATTAATAAAAATAAGCAAGAAAAGAAAAGAAAAGTAACAAAACGAATACAACAAAAAAAAAAAAAAAAAAAAGAATCAGTGCTCAACCAAAAGATTTGACCCGGCCAAAACAGAAACGAGGGATAAGGCAAGACAAACAAGCAAAGTCAAAAAAAAAAGGAGTGAAAGAAAGAGAAAAAAAAGAAATGGGAAAGAAATTGTTTGCAGCAAGTAAAGTTGAACGAATCAACTTGACGGCTGCCCCGAGTGCGTTTACTTAAGCAATCAACTCGACCCCAAAATAAGTATATATATTTGTATATATATATATGTATATATAAATATATATATATATGTATATATATATATGTGTTATATTATAACAACTAAAAGAGGCCGCAAAGTTTGTGTGCAAACGCAGAGAAGTAGAAAGGAAAACCCTTTGCAATGCATTTGTTGGAAGTGAATAAATAAAACATTTGCTCAAGTCGAATTGTTTAGTTTTTCAATTTCTTTCGATATCGCACACTCACACACATCACACATATCACACATTTACACGCATGCACAACAAAGGACGTGCAAATTTTCATGTCAACAGATACACACACATACACACACACACGCACACACAAATTCACACATAGAGAAAGGCTGACTGGGTAGAGCTAGTGAAGAGAGCGAACGCGAGACAGTCGAGCGGGCTACGTCAATATGTGTAGCATACTTTTTTGGGGGGCTCACTTTCTCAGCATTATTTGCACCTTTTTCGTGCGGTCGCCATTTCGCATTTTGCTTTTTGTATTTGGTTGTGTCCTTTTCGCAGCTGCAACTTCAAAGCTTTATTTTTTTTATGGTTTGTTATATATATATATTCTTTTTTTTTTTTTTTTTTTTGTCGTCCTTGCCTCACTCTTTGTGACTCCTGGTTTTGTTATTTACTGCCTTAGCATGGCTTTTTATATCTTGTCTCTTGTTTTCGGTTACACTCACCAAAATGTAAAACGTTTCCAGAGAGATTTAACTTTAGCTTGAATATAATCATAATTAGAGTTATCTTTAAAAATATTAAAAGATAATAAATATATTTCTCTTTACGGAAATCGCCTTGGGTGAGCTTTTTCTTGCTGATTACTTTTATCAAACTTCAGCATTTTACTAATGAGGCATCTCTGCAATATATGGTTAAATAATATTCTTATGCTTTAATTAGACTTTCGATAATTTGCCATATCCTTAAGTTTTATTAAAAGGACTAGGTCAAGTTGTAATTTAAAAAAAAAAAAATTATTTTTGTAGAGTGTATAGACATTTTTGCTGTTGTTTTGTTTTTGCGTTGGTTTTCTTGTTGTTTTTCTTTTCTTTCTTGTTTTTTATTTTGGAAAGAGATGAGTGGTGGTAGGGGGGGGGGGGGGGCCTTTGCGATTTGTATCTGGGCTATCTTGTGTATCTTGTGTTTCCTTGCCGTCCATTCCCCGTCTCATCCTGTATACCTCCACGATGTTTCCCTTGCCTTTTATGATGTGCGCATAAAATATTTGTCATCATACATTCTTGACAAAAATCTCATATTGAATGTGCTGCTTTTTGGGTGTCTCTTCTGGTCTCCGGTTTTCGGTCTTTGGTCTCGACTCTGTCTTTCCATTAATGTTTGTCTGCAATCCTTTTGCGGTGCCACGCCCCATGCTTGCATAATCCATGGTATCCTATCTATGTACAATATATTTATATGTATGATATGTATGTCTATCATCGGATGGTAGTCTATCTCGATGTCGCGTTTAACGAACTGTGTCATTTACACTTCTATCTGCTGTTTTTTTTTTCTTCTTTTGCGCTTCGCTTTTTTTCGTTTTTGGTTTTATTTTTTTGGTTTTTTTTTTTTTTTTTTTTTTTTTTTTACTTTTTAACAATAAAGTCAAGTCTCTTGTCGTCGATTCGTCGTCGTCGTGTCAAAGTAAAAATATTTGCCTTCAGTCCGCTTGACTGCATGCACGTTTTGGCTATAGCTGCAGGGTCTAAGGACCGTCGCCGATGACGCCCTCTTTACGGCCTGCTCCACCTTGTACCTAAGCTGAGCTTCTATCGTCTCGTTGCTTCTCCTCCTCTGTAATGGCCTGGCCCTTTTCAATGTTGACTTTTGGCCGGGTTCGCTTTGACGTCGATTACGCAAAGCCAATAATGAAATAACTTTGGGGTTTTGATTGGCAAAACATTGCGGGCTATAAATGCGCGCTCTCATACACATACTGACAGAATGTGTGTGTGTGTGCGTGTGTATGTGTATATTTGTGCTAAAATTCACGCTCTATTAATGACAAGCGCTGTGTAGGCGTGTTAGTATTAGTCTTAGTGTGTATGTGTGTGTATGTGTGTGTGCAGTTATGTGGGTAACCTCTCCATCTCCATTGTGATTTGTGCACTGTCAACATTTGTTTAGCCTTTTGTTTTGATTTGCCATTTTAATTAGCAATCAAACAAACTAGAAAATGCTTCCACACCCCCACCCCACCCTTGCACCATCCTGAATCTTTATGCCTCTCGATCTAGAGTTGTAATACTCATTTCATTATTCATAGATCATCGCTCGGTCCTGTAACATTTTTTTTTTTAACCCAATTTAAACGTCTTATTAAAATTAAATAAAAAGTGATTAAAATTTGATTAAGGAGAACTAGATTTAGAAGATAGTTATCTGTATATTATTCCATAATATTTGCTTTAAGTGACTTAAAACTATCGAACAATATTTCTAGGGAATACAAAAAAAATACATTTTTCTAATCCCTTTTTCTCCGAATACAAATAAATATATATTTTTGTTTTACCTTTGTTTTACTTTCCATCATTTCAATAATCGGTTTATCAAATTTTATTGTAAAATCCATGAAAAATTTGTGCATTTTCATAAACCGTTTATTTATCATTTTCCTTCTTTTGCTTTGGGGCAAATAAATATTAAACATGTGTGGCAATTACAAATTGTGTTCTTTATGGTCGAAATAAATGTAACGATTTTTATAATATTTATGAAATACTCTTAACAACCTTTTAAGAGTATATAAATTTCCATTCCCCCCATAACGCGTATTCTTTATTTTGTTTTGTGTTTTTTTTTTCTGTTTCCTTCACTGTTTCTTTTTTGTTTCCTATCAGTATAGTATTCTATAAATTTTGTTTTTCATCTTGTTGTTGTTGTTGCTGTTGCTGCTGTTTTTGTTACTTATTTTTCATTGTTTTTGTTCGTTTACTTTTTGTTTTGTAGGTTGGCGTCGCTTAATAAATATCTCAATCGCTTACACGCGGCTATGGCGCCCGGGTCTCCATCACCATCTCCATCTCCATCTCCATCTCCTATCCCATTCCCATTCCCATTCCCATTCCCAGTAGCTAGTAAATACATACCTGCCTATAGGCAAAGGTTCCGCCTACTTATCCAAACCGCCCACCCATATGATACTATACGATACACATACTACATACATATATGTATACCCTTATACTCGTACATTTCTCCTCCTACTCCTGCTCTTCATCCTCCTCCAACCACTTCGCAATACTCGATTGCTGGCAAGCGATGCGATGTCGAATGTTTACATAACACCATGGCACAAAAGCCAAATGCCTGAATGGCTGTCTGGCTCACAGTCTGTCTGTCTTTTTGTCCTTACCGTCTGTCTGGCATATTTAGTTACCTATATGATTTCATATCGCATGAATTTTATATAAATAAATCGCAATTGGCTTGCACACACACACACACACACACACACACATACACACTCAGAATTGCTTACAAAAATCGCGAGTTCTGCTTTTGCTGCTGCTGCCGTTTTTTTTTTTGGTACTTTTTGTTTGTTTTTTTTTGTACTTTTTGTTTTTTTCTTTTTTTTTTTTTTTTTTTTTGTATAAATAACATTTATTTGGCTCATTTGGCTGTTTATGGCCAACATCGTCGGCGTCGTTGTCGTTGCCATGTTGATTTTTAAAGGCTTTTCCATCTTTACCAACATATACATACATACATACAACCCCCCTCTCCCCTCCCCAGGCCTTACCATCTCTTGCTCTGCTCCCTTCTCAGTCTTTTTCTTTTGCTCCTACCCCCTCGTGCTGCTTCCATACCCTTTCAGTTTATCGTAATTACAATCTCATGTAAGCGATTTTCACGATGCTGTTGCACAACTCTGAGGTCATAAAGTTGGGCTAGTTTTTGGTCTTATTTTTTTTGAGTATATTTATGCAGGCAACTAAATTAGACAGCATTTGAATGCGGTTCATACTCCAGCTATATATATAAATATATATATATATATTCTATATATATAATATATATATATATGTTTTTTTTTTGGGTTAGTTGTTTGGTCAAACGTTGGGGGAATAATAAATAAGTGTGTGTGCCAAAAAAAAAAAAGAAAGAACGAAAGAAAAGGGAAGGACGACTGTAAAGAAAGTAACAACAAAAATATGCATGTTGTCCCAGCCATTTTCATAGTTCATTTGGGGCACAATGTCCAAAGTAGCATCACCATCACCATTCGGCAGTCAAGCGTGGTCCGGTTTTTCGTTTTTTTTAGGGTCCAACGTACCTCTCTCAATCTCTCTCTGTCCGACGAATACTCTTAGTGCTTTTGTCGATGAAGTGTGACGTTTATTAAACTCAATTTAAAAGAATGGTGGCTCATTTATTTTATTACTGCCTGTCAGTTTTGTGTAGTGGCCATGTCAAGTGCGGCTAAAGTTACACCAGAGATGGAGTAAAAGCAGGTCCCCCCCCTCCCCAACACTTCTCTACTCATCCCATCATTTACTCAGGCCAAAAGGAAAAACACACACCATAAAGAGCTAGAGGAAGAGAGAGAGAGAGAGAGAGAGAGAGAGAGAGAGAGAATGAAGTAAATGTTGATAGTGGCACATTTCCATGGCCCAAATTAGTAAGCCGTGTATTTGTGTGTGTGTGTGTGTGTGTCTATCTCTCTTTCTCTCTCTGTATCTCTACAGTTGTGTGTGTGTGTGTGTGTGTGTTTGAGGCATAACAACCATTTGTTATTGATATTGACAGTTGCAAATAAATGAGCAATTTGCTTGGGCCATGTTCCCTTTTTTTTTTTTTTTTTTTTTGGGTGAAGTCTCCTCTCCTCCTGCCCCCTGCCTCCTGCTCATTTTACCTTTTTTTTTTCTTTTTGGTGTGTGCTAAATTTAGCTTTTTGGATTTGTCTATTAAATCTTGTGGCAAAATTTTAGTCAATTTGACATAAACATATAGATAAATATGCATAAATGTATGTATGTATGTGTTCATATATACATATATGCCTACATACATATATACGATTTATACATTTTTTAAGCTCATTAAAAGCTTAAGCACTTTGTGTGTCAATATAAATTGATTTGTATTTTACCATGGTAAAAATTAAGTATTCCATAATTTTTTGGATTCACAATTTGCATACCCTAGATTAGAGAGTAGATAATTGTACATATATGAATTATGTTACATATATTTTATATATAAAATTATTTATCATCTGGAAATTCTTATTAATTGAATTGAAAGCAATTTTTTATCAATTGAAATTTTACTAATATATTTGTTGAAAATTTTATTTTATTAATAATTAATTTTTTTATATTATTTTTGTTTTCATATACATAAATTTCTAATTTTTGGCAGTTCTATTAATAACACATCGGAATCTGACATTTTTCTAAGCATATATACATACATATACATATATGTACATGTACCTATGTATACAAGAAACTCAAATTACCGCATCTCTCTCTCTCTCTCTATCTCTCTCTCTTTCTCCCTGAAAAGTAGGCAAAAAGTGTTTTTGCCCTAGTCGCGTATTTTGATAGATGAGTTCTGTCGGCCATTATGCAACACACACACACACACACACAGATACATAGACATATACAAGGAGAAAACGAGGGAGATACAAGTGTGTGCAGTTTATTTACCAAAAAAAAAAAAGAAGAAAAGCAACAACAAAATACAGAAATACGAAAAAATGTAAAAAATGATGCAATAACAACAAGCAAGCAAAACAACATGAACGAACGAACGACTGAACTTTGCCAGTGACAGCATCAGCATCAGCACCAGTACTAGATACATATGTGTGTGTGTGTGTGTGTGTGTGTGGGTAACAATTTTTCAAACAGTGCCACACATAAGTCTGTCTACCAGCTGCTATAATGTGTTTCCTGTTTTGTGCTCAACGCTCACAAAAGCGGATATGAGGCGTCCATCGGAAATGTGTTTCAATGGGCGTTGAGTTTTGGTTTCGTTTCGTATCGTTTTCTTTTTTTTTTTTTACATTTTTTTTTTTTTTTTTTTTTTTTTTTTGCAAAGGTTGCAACACTGGCCACACACAGAGACACTCACACACACACACACACACACACACACGAAGTACTTGACTTGCACATGCTTGTCGACCCTCTTATCTTTGCGACCAAAAGAAAATATATGACCAAAGAGCGCCACATGAGCAAGCATTAGAGCAGAAAAAAAGTAGGAAAAAAAAGTTAACAAAAAGTTAAAAAAAGTAAAAAAAAAAAAAAAAAGGGAAAAAAGAAAACAACAGGAAAAGAAGGCAAAATTGTGGAGAACACAAAAAAAAGAAGAAGAAAAATTAGAAAAAAAAAAATCGGCATCGTGGCTGTTTTTTAATTCTTGCGGCCAGTTAGAGCTAAAGCTAGCTAGCATATTGCCACGGACCAGGGTCCGTAAAATCGGACTCTCCGGGGTCTGAGGCTCTGGTCATGTCATTGGCAGCAAGAGACCCCCCATCTACCACCGCTATATCGCGTAAAATTGAAAAATACGCGCGATAAAATGCTTGACATGCCACGTAATGCGTTGCAAATATATTGCCAAAGTTTTTTCTTCTTCTACATATACGTACATACATACATACATACATCTATACATACATATATATATATATATATACTTTTTTTTTTTTTTTGTATTTTTTGTTTGTGCCATTTGCTGCTGGCATTGTTGTTGTTTTCACTTAGTTTTGTTGTGACAGCACAGCGTGCAACTGCAACAGAGACACAGAACGCAAGTGGTAGAGGGTTTGGAGCGGAGGGAGCGGGAATGGTAGCGGGAAGTAGAAAGAAGTTTTTAACTCGGCCCCGTTATTATTCATTATTGAACTGCCAGTTTGTCCTGACATACGCCAAATGCCATGAGAAACGCGGCAAATGGCAAAGAAAAAGGCAAAAAAAAAAAAAAAAAAACGCCCCACCAACTCGCAGTCATTGATTTTTTTCTTGGTTTTTTTTTCCTTCTTTTTTTTATAATATTTTTTATTTGCAGTTTCGAGTTTAGTTTCAGTTTTTTTTTTCTTCTTCTTTACTTCGTTCCTTTTAATATTTGCCCGGCACAAGGCTAAAACTAATTTCATATAATTTGGCATTGATTTGGGGACTGGCCATTAAGTGGTCAGGCCAAACTTTTCCGTTTCATTGCAGTTTTTAGAGTGGTTTTGTCTGTGTCAGTGTGTGCGTGTGCGTGTGTAATGGTGAGGGAGAGAAAGAGAGAGAGAGAGAGAGAGGGAGTGAGGGGTTAAGATATGACTTGCCATCGACCGATGAATTGTCCTTTAATGGAATGTAGTTTAACAAAAGTTCTTTAATAATGCATGATAAATGCAGGAAGTGCTAGTGCACTTACAGCTCAACTTATATATATATCTAACATATATCTAATACAAACCATAAATCAAAGAATACAGCTAAAAAAAATTTGTTGAGAATCACAATAGTTGTTCCCCGCAACATAATGTCATTTAATATAGATTTTTACATATATATATTTTTATATTATCAATGTCAATGTAATATAAAAATTCTATATAATTCTAATATTTTAAAGGGAAGGGATTTGTTGTGAAATTTTAGAATTTAGATACATATATTCATTACTTGATATATGTACATAACTAAAGAATTATAACTAATATTCTATATCCTTTATGTAAGGCATTTCTGATTTAGAAACAAATTTATTCTGTCTCTCAAATTTAAAAATAGAAAAATATATAAATTAAACAAAGCAATATTATTATAGATTATAGATTGAAGTTTATTTTATGGTATTAACTGCTTTCAAATATATATCATTATATACTTATATATAATTTTTATTATCATTTAATAATGTCAAATAATTTCTATCAATATGAAATTATTGTAAAGTTTCACCTCATTTATCGCATTTCATTTGGTAGTCATTTTTTGTTGTAATATGCGATTCCTTGGCATATGCTAGGCAATTTTCTCACCTTTATTTTCTCTTGCATTTACCTTACCTCTTCTTCGTCATCTTCATCTTGTTTTCTTTTTGTCTTTTGACATTTCCATATCCATATCCATACTCATACCCATTACCATTCTTATGCTCATTCCCATTCCCATTCCCATTCCCATACCAATTCTCCCATTTGCCATTCCTTCTTCTCGCTTTATGCATTCCACTTTGCGTTCTCTACAACTGCCTGATGCCGCCTGCTGACTGGTGTTTGGTGGTGCTTGGTGGCTGGTGAATGGTGTGCCTGCAGTTCACATAGATGGCCATAAATATGCGACGACTGCCAGCCGCCTGGCAATAGAAATTTTTGTGTGCCACACTGCCATTGCCTCATTGGGTTTTGGCCTTTTTCACAGAGAGAGAGAGCGAAAGGGAGAGAGAGAGCGAGAGAGAAGCTTTGGAGAAATAGGAGGAAGAGGAGCAGCATCAGTAGCATTGGGGCATCAACTGCCTTCTTCTATTTCAGTTTTGTGCTTGCTGCCTGGTTTCTCTTCGTTTTATCGCTTTTGGCGCTGCCTTTGACGTCACCTTAATTAATGGGTTAATGCGACGTTGGCAGCGACGTTGACAGCATTTTGGTAATTAAGCGACTTTTGTCGTTGTTGGCCCGATTCCCTCTTTTCTGCCAAATGAATTATGCGTCTATTGTAGCAGTAGTAGTAGTACACACACACACATACATAAATAAATATCTACATCTATCCAATGTATTTATATATATGCTGGTTATAGGTATAATTAAACTAAACTAACTAAACAAACAATTTGGGGGCATTGATTTAATATTTTATTTTAATTAAAAAACAAACAAACAAAAAAAAAAAAATATTTAAGTACTTTTAGTCGAAGAGATGGATATGGTAAACGTGACTTAGTCATAAATTACAAATAATTGTATAAATGCAATTTGTCGTAAATTTTGCATGTTACGCAGTAAGTGAGCCTTGATGACAATTCGCGATACTGCCAACAACAACAAGGACAATGCATAGAAACATGGCAAACTATAGGGACAAGCGATAGCAATAGAGAAGGCTAGAGCAGGATAGAAAGACAGAGGGAGAGAGTGAGAGTGAGAGAGAGGGAAGAAAGGGAGAATGAGCTAGTTTCGACCGTCTTCATTTACGTAATGTAAGCAATTTGTGAAAATTGTGCTAGCAATTTCACAGATTAAACTCTGGACCCTAAGTGCAATTGGGCGCAAACTTTTGCGGCTATTCAAACAAAGAGAGTGCACAAAAAAAAAAAAAGAAATGAAACGAATAAAAGGAGTAGATTAAGATAATGAAGATGCAGTTTAGTAGTCAGCTTCTCCATAGCAATCTCACACTTACAACAAAAGCTTACAAGCTTACAGACAATCAGACCATCCCATCTAGCTAGCCAGCCATCGAGCCATCTAGCCACTCCATCACTTGCAAATTAAAATTAAGATGAATTATGGCCAAAAGATGCGACGAACGTAACTGAGCTGTATGTATATAAAGAGTAAAAGTTAGAGTGAGTGAGAGAGACCCAATGCCAGAAGGGTAAAAAAGATGATGCTGATGCCTGAGACTGAGACTGAGACTGAGACTGAGACTGAGGCTGATGCTGCTGTTGGTCCCTAAGGCGAATGGAGAAATTCAAACTTAATGCGAATTCCATAAATCAGTAGACCGTCTGCCATAGCTCCTCCGGTTGCTTCTCATTTTCATTTTCCTTCTCCTCGCCTGGCATAAAATGATCAATGACTACCGCTCGCCTGTCAGAGCAGATTGAAGGCACGTATCGAGAATGGCAATCGAATCGAAGCAACTCAAATTCATATATCCTATGACAATCTGACGTCAATGTGTGAACACACTTAACAAAAAAAAAAAATAAAAATGAAAAAAAAATGAAAAAAATTTCCAAGAAATGTCCAAAGAATTGACCAACGAAAAAAGACGACTTTCCTTTCTTTTTAAACCAAATATTCTATCAAATGGCAATCAATTTGCTAAGATAAAAATTATTGAAAATCAAATGCAACAGGCGGAGACAATTGACTATTGATATAGATAGTATTTATAGTATTAGTAATAGTTATACATATATTATATCAAACATATATTAAATCAAATGCTAAGTTTATCTATATTTTGAGTACTATGTATTAATGTTACTTTTTCCATTAAATATTCGAAAAAAAGAAGAAAAGGTATATACAATTTTTTTTTTTGATTAATTTTCTGTAAATATTGTCTAGAAATAATTTCTGCAAGTGTCTTAAAAATGCCAAACAGTATATGTATGTATGTCTGTATGTATGTATGTATGTATGTGTGATGTATGTGCAAAGTCAGGGAAGAGAAGTAAGAGAGTGTTAACAGTTTCATCATCAATGTTGTGGGCTGGCAGGCAAGGGGGGTGGGAGGGTATATGGTGTGGTTATTGGCATGTCAAATATTGCTAACAATGTGAAAAGAAGTGAAATTATGCCATGAAATTATACCAGTTAAAGCTTTAAGCATTGATTTATATGACTTTTTCCAACAGACACTAATCCGCTTTTGGCAAGCGCAGCACAAAGAAATGAGTAAAAAAAAAACAACACACACACACACACACACACACACACACACATAAAGAAAGAAAGAGAAAAAAAAAGTAGAAAAAGTGCAATAAAAACAGCTCCAATTTCGACCTTCTTTCGTTTCGTTCGGTCTTCCTTTTTGCGCCTTCGCGCCAATCCTTAAATGGGGCCACCCATTGCACACTATTAGTTGCAGCTGCCAAAAGTGATGAATGTGTGAAATGTAAACTTTGTTACCGAGAAAATAACCGAGCGCCGCCAAAAACTGAGCGCGCCAAATGGCTGAAAGTGGCGAAAAGAAATGCAGCATGCAGCAAAAGGCACCGAACGATAGCAAAGTAACATCCCCCCCCCACAACCTCTCTACCAAAAAAAAACAGAAAACGAAGAAGAAAATATATTTCGGAAGCCAACTTACATCATAACGAAATTTGTATACACTTGCAACTTGTCTTGAGCAGAAAAACGAAGAAAAACTTGATATGGGAAATGTGAAAATGAAGAAATAAGTTTCTAGAAGAAAAAACTAAATTTTGGTCCCATGGTCCTATAATTAGAGTGAAGTTTCATGAAGTTTAACATAGATAGATAGATTAATAGATAGATATATAAATTAATAGATAGATATATAGATAGCTAGATAGATAGATAAATAGTTAGATTAATAGTTAGATAGATAGTCAGATAGATAGATAGATATATAATAGAAGAGATAGATATATAGATATATAGATATATAGATATATAGATATATAGATATATAGATATATAGATATATAGATATATAGATATATAGATATATAGATATATAGATATATGGATATATAGATATATAGATATATAGATATATAGATATATAGATATATAGATATATAGATATATAGATATATAGATATATAGATATATAGATATATAGATATATAGATATATAGATAGACAGACAGACAGATAGACAGACAGATAGACAGATAGACAGACAGATAGACAGATAGACAGACAGATAGACAGACAGATACACAGACAGATAGACAGACAGATAGACAGACAGATAGACAGACAGATAGACAGACAGATAGACAGACAGATAGACAGACAGATAGACAGACAGATAGACAGACAGAGAGACAGACAGAGAGACAGACAGAGAGACAGACAGAGAGACAGACAGAGAGACAGACAGAGAGACAGACAGAGAGACAGACAGAGAGACAGACAGAGAGACAGACAGAGAGACAGACAGAGAGACAGACAGAGAGACAGACAGACAGATAGGCAGACTAATGTAAATCTTCTCTGTACTAGGTTCCCTTGAAAAGGCTTGAAAAAGTTTTAAGACCCGATTTTGGTTCGTTAGTTCTTAGGGTGGCTATATGATTCGATGCATTCAATAACTTAATCATTCCAAATCATTGAAAAGCTTTTAATCCGAGTTTCATCTACATAACCAAGAAAACAAAATTGGGAAATGGAAAAACAAACAGAAATGAATGTGAATCAATCCGCCTACTGATTATATATAATTCATTGGATCGGCTCCTCTCGTTTCCTTCGCTGTGTTGCAAACATCTAAGCAATTTTATTATACCTTTTGCAAGGGTATAAAATAAAGAAAGCCAAAAAAAAAACGACAGCCGTCGACGATACTGACGACGCCGCGCCTGTCGAAAATTGCAATTTTCAGTGTTTCGTTTTTTTTTTCCTTTGGCTTTTTATCTCGTTTTCATTTTTTTTTTTTTTTTTTTTTTTGTTTTGTATTCTGCGACCACAGCAGCAAAAATCCAATTAAAGCCTCTGTCGTTGGGTCTGGGTGTTGTTTTGAGGGGCAGGCTTTATACTCAACCTCATTCACATTGTCATCGTCATCCTCATCCTGATCCTGATTGAATGTCAGACAACGCGATGTATGTGTAATAAAGCGGAGATTGTTTAGCTTACGTCCTGGGACCCAAAAAAAAAAAAAAATAAAAACCAAAGAGAGAAAAAAGAAATGTATGGAGAACCCCAGCAGTCTCTTTTGTCATACAAAAATCATCAACATTATTATCAAAACAAGAGTTACATTTACATTCAGTTACAATGTAACGAAACTCTCATTCTCTATATGAAGCATTAAATAAATATCTGTAGATATATATATATATATATATATTTTAAATATACAAGCAAAAATAATACATATAAAAATCAATGAAATGTTGAATAAAGTTTAAAGTAGATTTCGTGATATTTTCAAAAATTGGTGAATATATACATACATATATCCAACTGAATATTACATTATAATTTTGTTATAGACTTCTAGATAGATAGATATATTCTAGACTTCGTCGACAAATTACATATACTATATTAAATATAAACTTTGTAGATCTGATTAAGTGAGCAATCTTTTGATAGATCTTAAATTTGAATTAATTACAAAAATTTGAATGCATAATAAAGAGAATAATTTGAAATGTGTCTATTAGAAGAACTGAATTCTCATAATTTTCTTAAATAAATAAAATAAATCTTATCTTGCCCGAGGTGTCAACTCCTTCAATTAGAGCCTAAATACAAGCAGAATATCCTTCGAGAGAATCCTTAATCTAAATAAGACTCTAATTTAGTAGAATTTTCGGCTGTTTGTCTTAAAACTATATATTTATTTGCTTTTTGCATCTGCCGATTGGCAATTAACTTCTTAATTCTTGAATCCGATTTTTCCAGTTTTTTTTGTTAAAAGTCTTAAAAGAAAATGGCATTTATTTTTTTCTTAAATTTTTTAAGTTTTAATGCATTTTATTTCTACTACAAAAACATTCGAACAATCAAAATTTATGTAAATCAACTAAAAAATGGCAAAATTCGAGCGTTAATTTCTTTAAATGGTTTAACTAACTTAAACCTTAACAACAATAGTTAATAGTTACTATATAGTAATTAGCAAACAATGATGTTTGTTACACCAATTTATACATATTATTAAGTAATTTATAGACAAATTGATGTTTTGGCATTATATATGAATATATTTGTATATTTTTTTTTTTATTTTATTTTGTGGTAAATGAAACAACACATGGCCAACTAACTCTTCGTTTGGTGTTGTTATTTGTTTTTGTTGTTGTTGTTGTTTTCACATTGGTGAGGCCACTTAGTTACTTTAATATGTTTTCGGCTCATTAACTTTTTCATTAAAAATTAATTAAAGTCGCAAGTTAATTAGGTCTAAGCGTATTTATCATTTTTCGCGCAAGTTTTACATTCCAGGCCATGACAGTCGACAGTCAAGGGGGGGGTGAGAGAAAAGATAGATGAAGAGTGGGGAAGGGGTGGAGGGGGGAAGGGGGAAACCAGTAAGTGAGTGAGTGTGTGAGTGAATGAGTGAAAGTGCGGGGTAGAGATATGCTAAAAACTTTTGCCTCTGCGTGCTAGTCCTAGACCCCAAACCGCCGCCCCCCGCACCCATTCCACTTCCCCGTCTGTTGTTGTAAAGTGTCATTAGTTTGGCAAGCATTTTGGCATAAATTAGTTTCAAGAGTAAAAGGAGGAGTATTAGGTGAAGGAGGAGGAGGAGAAGCAGCGACAGTGTATGCGGTATAGTGTGGGGAGGGGGGTAGCTGTGCAGATAGCGGTTGTTAGGATTGGGGGGGGGGGGTGCTCAAACATTTTTGCGGCATTTGCTTTTAGCCTTTCACCATGTAATTATTGATGAATGATCTGCTGTTAAATGTTGGCTTCAAGCTGCACCACAAAAGTGCTTTGATGTCGAGATGCAAACAATGGCAAAAAGCTAAAGCTATGTATAGTCAAGTTTCTACTTGCTTTTACTACCTAACGTTCTCACAAAACATTCCCTCATCTCCCAACATCCAATCCCCTTCCCCCTTCCCCCTTCCCCGTACCTCTCATTCAACTTGCAGTCACCCGCACTCTGTATTCCTTAGCCTTAGTCTTTCTTCTGGTTTCTCGCAACAACAAAAAGCTTGGCTAATATTGTAATAATAAACAATGGGGTAAAAGTGCTTTAATCGCTTTTGCTGATTATGTTGGCCAGGCTAAGTGCTTGCCAAGTGCTCTTATGATGGCCTGCGTTGGTTTGTTCTTCATGATGGTGTGGGCGTGGCATGCTAAAGCTTGTCATAGATTTAAGGTGATTAGACCATGACTAAGGTATAAAATGTTGCATTATTGCTTTCTTTCGTTTTTTTTTTTCTTTTCGTCTTTACTTTTTTTTATCTATCGTTTTTTCCTTCCTTCTTTATTATTTACTACGGCTTTTGTTAGCCGAGAGAAAATGTGATAAAATTATGTTGCAAATTAAGATGAAAATTTTCCACATTAAAGGGAATACATACATACATACTTCCCCTCTTTATTTTTTAATGTGTGTGTCTTGTGCGCTTAGTAAAAGGTAACAGATTAAAAATACATTGACTTCAATTTATATAATGTATTTAAATTTTTGGCAAATTTTGTTCAAAATTTGTTTTCAAAATTGTTAGTTTAAAGTTAAAGCATTTGAAAAAACTATCTTAAGTTTGAAAACTTTCTTAATAAATAGTATACAAAAATTGTTCAAAATGATGGAATTATATATTTCCAACTTTAATCTTAATGCAAAGCATTTATTATAATTTTATTTTATGCACTTTTTCTCTTAAATATTTATTTTATAATTTTTCTCAGTGTGCAATAAAAACCTATTGCCTACTTTTTAGCGATACTGCTGCTGCTGCTTCTGCTGCTTAATGACGACGAAACGTTTTCTCAAACCGGCTTAAACGCTCATTAGACTTGCTGGCATTAAATTAATTGGAAGCTGTGCACAGCTCCAACTATCCACGCTCCCCCTACCCTATCCATCCCTTCCTCACTACTTGCTGCTATCCCCCAACCAAGAGAAAAAAAGAATAAAAAAAAAAAAACTATTCACAATAAGCTAGGCAGGCGAGGCCAACGAGTAAAACCGGCAACGAGGGGGAGAGCTCAACCTAACAGAAAAGGCAAAAAAAAATAAAAAAAAAAAAACTTTACAAAAGGCCAAAAGTTTTGATGGCAACTTTTGTAGCCCCAACCAAAAAGCAAAAGCACTCGAGTTGCCATTCATTGCTAATTTGGCTTTAATTGCATAAATGTTGCGCTTTTTGTACACGAAAATTTCTGAGAGAGCAAAGGAGAAAAAAAAAATAAGAAAAATAAAAAACGAACCATAAATTCAGTTTGCGAAATGCATAAAATATACCCAAAAAAAAAAAATATATATATATGTATATGTATTTCAGAATATCATCTATGAGAGTGAGAAGTACAGGGGAAATAGTTTTTCCATTTTCTTTTATTTTTTATTTTATTTTATTTTATTTTTTTTTTTTTTGTGAAATTGTTTGCCGAGTGCACTTGAAATTGAAATTGTGTTAGTGCAGTGGCCAGGCAGTGAGGGGACAGGGCGAATGTAGAATGGTCAACAAGACAGCTGCCAAATAACAAAATTTTCTTCCTTATCAACAACAACAACAACAAAAACAGTCCACCCACAAAAGTAAAAAAAAAAGGAACCAAAACCTGAATGACTAAGTGAATGACTGAAGCATTGCACAAATATTTGAAAAAGCATCCAACAAATTTTTGCTACTTAAATACAAAGTAAGTGAAAAAGTTGAAAACTTCATTTTTATGAATATGCATATAAAATGAATGAGAAGGGGGAGGGGGGGGAGCGGAGAAGAAGCAAAAGCAGTTGAAGAGTCAAAACCGAAAACAAAAAAAAAATATATATTCTATTACCACTGTGGAATTGATGATTTGCAAAAATTCGATTTTTTTATATAATAAACATGTGATTCCGATTAAATTGGAATGATATTTGAAATGATAGTAGCTTATCATTGATTGAAGTATATACAGTTTATTTTTAAGATTTTTGGTTGATGAAATTATACTGAGACTGTTTTCAAATTGATCATAAATGATCAGAAATATATACATAAATGTTATGTCAAAATATTTTTGACTGAGAAATTGGTCTCTCTGCATAATCTTAAATTCAAAAATAAAAATGATTTCCGTTCGCAGTATTTTGTTTTGATAATTTCAATTTATTATTTGTTCTTTTCTCTTCCTTAATTCAATTAAACAAATTTACCAATAGTTGAAAACATTTAATTTAAATGCAAGTTATTAACTTGAATGTAACTAAATGAATTTATGAAAATTGAAATATATTTCTTCTACTGTGCATATATCAAAAATTTTGTATCTCATATACATATATGGCATACTTTTATACAGAAATTCTTCTTTTATTTCAGTTTTATTTTATATCCTTTTTTTTTGTTTCTCTTTTTTGTTGTTATTTTTAGTATATGTTTTTAATAATAAAAACTTTTTCACTGCATTAGGGGCTGCATTTTAAGTGTGTAGGTGTAAAAACTTATTGACAAAAACTGTCATTAACTTGTCCAACAGAACGAGAAGAGCAAAAGGGCCAGTAAGATACAAAGAGAAAGAGAGAGAGGGAGAGGGAGAAGTAGAAAGAGAGACTGAGAGAGCGAGATAGAGACAAAGAGAGGATGACAAAAAAAAAAAAGGTGTATGGGTGGCAGAGCTCAAGCTCTTAGGGAACTTTTCCTCTGGGCGTGTGGAAAACAACGAAAGAGATTTAAAGTTAAGCGGCCAACGAAAAGTGTATTCAAATATGCACATCAACAGCAGCGACAGCAACAACAACAACAACAACAACAACAACAACAACAACAATAAAAACAACTTGAAACAGGTGTACATGAAACGACATCATTGTACAGAGCCACCATCCCGCTAACGCTATCCCCCTACACCCTCCCCTATCCCTTATATACGCTGCTGTCACACTATCTATGTTATACCCCCGATCACCCCCGATTTCCCTGCTCTTGGCTGAGTAAGTTTTTGGCACGCTTTTTGTTGTCGCATTGCACGAAAAAGAAAATTTATAATGCGATAAAACTTTAATAAAGGCAGACTACACTTCTACAACCACTCCCAAACCTTCTACCCCCTTCTTTTACTTGTGCGGGTGTGTGTGTGTATAGGTGTGTGTAGGTGCTTATTCTACACTATGTGTAGAGTCTTAAAGTAGTTATGAATACAACAACAGATAGACTTTAGCACGAACGCACTTAAAAAATTGTCTATATAAAGGCTAAAGCATAGATGCGTAGGTGTAGCTGTTGGTGTGTGTATGTATGTGTGTGTGTAGGTAGATAGTAGCTGCATTTCGAGTTGGAAATGAAGATGAAGTTAGAACTACAGATGGATATAGGGATAAAGTTGAAGATGAAGGCGGTGCGCGGTTAACTAGAAGTAGCAAAAAGTAGTTATAGAAATGACAGACAACATCAAGGCAACAGCAACGGCAACAGCAACAGCAACAGCAACGGCAACAGCAACAGCAACGGCAACAGCAGCAGCAGCAGCAGCAATTGCAACTGTGGCAAAATGGAATCTTTCCACTACTCACACACTCCTTATAAAGAAAGTGGGTGTGCGTGTGAGTAAGAATGTTTTTCTTTGTATGTGTGTGCGTGTGTGCGTGTATGTGTGTCTGTGCTAACGAGGAGCAGACAACGACTAGGATGATGACGACAACGCCACTTGACTGACATCAGGGGACTTGCGAATATGAATGGGAATGGTTCTAATGCTGAGACTAAGTCCTGACAGTCATAGAGAGTGAGAGCAAGTCAAAATGTGAGATTTGGTGGATTGGGGGAAGGAGGGGGAGGGGGAGAGGAGAAAGGAACTGACGGCGTTAGATAAAGAACGAGATATTTTAGCCTGGCCATGTAAATTGTTTTGAAATGCGCTAGGTGAGGATTAAAGAATTTTTGCATTGAAATGAAAGTTTTGCAAGTAATGGCCAAGTTAAGATATGACATAGATTTGAATGAGTTAGATGAGAAATTTGTTGAATAGAAATAAAATATATACTAAGTAACCATCACCAAGTTACAATTTATATACAGTATATTAGGATAAATGCATTTGCCTGGCAAATGTAATAAATAGATATATATATATATGATATATTCATTTGATTTAAATGTTAATTTCTATATATAGAAAAAAAAGGACAAGTGTTTAAGTTGTTTAAATACAATATATTATACACTTACTGTGCAAAGAAAACGAGTCTTGCAATTGCACTTTTTACGGCAAAATAAATAAATAGAAAAAAATATTTCTAAAAATATAATATTTCATTCGAAGGATGAAAAATGTAAAGAAATTTTCAAGTTATTAAAAGAAGAAGAATAATACATTGATTATAAATACTTTTTGCTCTATTTAAGATAATTTTTTGTTAGTCTTTTCCTTACTCACTTTTAAATGTTTTAATAAATTAAGATAATTAATTTTGGTTTTGAGGACATTTTCCTTAATTTATAATTAACTAATTTCTTGGGTATATTAAATAAGTTATATAATTATATACACAGAATCCAAAACTAAGGACAAAGAAATTGCTTACATATCTCTTAAATGTTTACTGATATCTATGAATGTCTCATATATATATATATAGATATATACATACGTATTTATATGTACACATGTATATGTGCAGCTTCTGTACATTTAATTAAGACTTAATGACAACTTATTCACCTGAGTGAATTATCTGTGGCATAACCGATTAGTCAGCATCTTTTCCAGTTTAAAATTTTAATGCCCTTTTGCCATATCAAAATGGTCTTATCTATTCAGACCTCCATTTGGTAATATGTATTAAAATTTCATTTTATGTTGTCATACTCCTTCCATATTATAAATATATATATATATATATATATATATAGTTTTTTTTTTGTTTTTCAGTTTTCACATCTCTTATCTTAACTTGGCCAGCTTCAACTTTTTGTTTGCATTAATCCATATCCATTTTTTGGACACATGCGTTGAAAGTGTGTGTATGTGTTGTGTGTGTGTGTGTGTGTGTGTGTGTGTGTGTGTGAGTGTAAGTGTGTATTCATGTCCATGGTTAATTAATTTTGCCACGTTAACATTTACAGGCCTTTTGGCAATTAATGGCCGCAAGCTAATTACACACACACATTCACATTTCCATATATATATATATATATATTTTTATATATATATATATATGTAAAGCTATCCTTTCCTTTGTCTGCTACACTTAAATTAAAAGCCTATTTAAATTTATAATATACAAAAACGCAAAAAAAAAAGGCAGAGACGGGCAGGGCAGGGGGTAGTCTGGCTTTTAATTTTGTATTAAATTGTATAAGCAATTATCCAATGCAAATGCAATAAAATCAACAGCGCAACGGCGGCGACAAATATTTATTTTTTTTTTATATATATTTTTTAATTTTTGCACAAAAATTGCTGGCGCCAAAGGCGAACCAGAGAGCCAAGAACTATATAATAGTGTAAGTGCAACAGCAGCAACAACTGTCATCAACATGTTGCTCAAAGCTTTTTATAAAATTAAATCCCAGACCAGCCAACTCCCTGAGGTTGTAGGTAGTTGGGCAATGGTCCTGCAAAGTATTTGCTATCAAATTAATTGGCACTAAAATTAGCACTAGGCAAAACGTTGGCCATGTCCTGTTTCTGGTTCTGGTCCTTTTCTGATGCTGTTGCTGGTATTCGTTCTTGTCGTTGTCCAGGGTGATTTAGTTGCCGCGCTTTGGTATACCGATGCCCATACCTCTTCTACCTCTCGCTCCCCCATCCCCCCTTCTCACACACACACACACATTTTAGATTTTATTCTCCTTCTTGCATTTTCGCACTAAGTACACGGATTTTGCATTAATGCAACCAGACCAACCAGCCAACAATCTAGCCAACAGTTGGAAAGTTGCAAGTAGCAAGTAGCAAGCACTCACATGAATCATTCATTGATTTAATTACAATGATTGCCGTGGTACGGCAATGGATGAGCGTGAACAAAAAACAAAGAAAAAACAAAAAAAGGGGGAAAAAAGATAGAAAAAAAAACAACAACACGTGCAGCAGGTGTAAAAGGTGCCAGCTTCACTCACCTAGTTTACTCTTACTAAAAGTGTTTAATTAAAAAAGTGCTAATGCAAAATAAATAAGTTGCCATTGCAATTGCCACAGGAATGACATGGAAAATCAATTTGTGCTAATAAACAAAGCCAAAGCAAAAGTAATGGCAACTTAATGATTTTTACATTAACCTGATACTATGTATGTAGATCGGCTTTCAGTAATATATTAAAAGATCTGGTTAAGTGGATTATTTAAAATGCTTCCATATAAATTAACAATTTAATATATCTGTTTAACTAAAAAAAAAACTACGCAAAGACACAAAAGTATTTTTCATTACCAATCAGTTTAGGTCAAGACAATGCTTTGAGAGAATTGTTTGTTTTGGGCATAATCAGATTTTGGAATTTCATTACTATAATTAGTAATAAATGCTCTGAAACTACTATATCGATCTATCAATATTAGCATTGATATATATATATATATGTTTATATTGATATGGTAAACCTTTTCGATCACAATCTATCTCAATTGTTAGCTTAACACTTTTGATTAAGTTGAACTAATTTGAGTGACAAAGAAAATAAATTGTTTAAAGAAAATATCCACAAGCAAGGATAAACTATTTCATCTTCATTCACTTTTACCTTATCGCATCCTTTTCTCTTATTTCTTTTTTCTTTCTGTCCTTTTTTTTTTTGTTCTTGTTTTTTTTTTTTTTTTTTTTTTTTTTTTTTGCTACCATTTTGGTATGTTTGACATACCGAAATGGGTATGTCTTTACCTGATTTGCCTCAAAGGCTATGCAAATCTCCATAAGTAGAGAGAGAGAGAGAGAGAGAGAAAGAGAGAGAGAGAGAAAGAGAGAGAGGGAAAAAAAGAAAAGGGTAAGGACAACTCACTTGGAGCTGTGTTTCATTGGCAATTTTTCTGCTACTAGTTTTTCAGCACCTTTAGCCCCTTGTTTCCTCTTTATATACCTTACTCTTTCTCTTTCTCTTTTTTTTTTTTTTTGTGGCAAATCGCATTGCCATTGATGATGATGATGATGATAATGATGGTCGGCAAAGCAAATCCGTAAGCCCCCAATTCAATGCAATGCATACAATAATATTTTTTTGTAATTTTGCTTAGTCTCAGACCCAACAACCGACACCCGATACAGAGAAGGAAACAAAAAAAAAAAAAAAAGTAAAAAGAAAGAAGAAGAAGAAGAAGAAAAAAACACTGAAGGGGCAAAAGGTTTAAGCTATCGTTTAAATGTTTCTTCGCCCTTTTGCTATCGCTTTGCCAATGGTTGGTTGCCAGGTGGTTACTATAGGACTCCTAGTTTGGTTTGGGCCAGATGGTCATGGTATGTGTGTGAACCTGTGTGTGTGTGTGTGTGTGTGTGTGTGTCTTCAGTGCGCTTTCATGCCACTTTGATTTTGCTTTGTGCATATTTACCACGGACGTTTAATAGTTGAAAGGTAAATTGCTTAGTATTTTCCTACCAAGCAACCAGCCGACAGAACGACAGACCGACAGACCGACCGTTCGACCATCCAAGCGACCTGCAACAACCAGGCAATAGCAGCAGGCAACACTTCCTGCTGCCATGTTGCCCTCAAATGGTTGCCGTTGTTGTACCTACTGCCCAGCACGGAAATCATTTGATTTGCCAGTTTCGTGTATAAGGCGATCAAAAGTGCTTTGTGCATTTGGCGCAACCAAAAAAAAAAAAAAAAAAAAAAAAAAAAAGAAGTAAAAATGCATTTCAAATTGGATGGGCTCTTTAAATATATACATATATATATATATGTTCACAAAAAAAGCTGATTTCTTTATATTTATCTGTCAGCTCATATATTTCATAATTTGATTTGCTTTGGGTTAGTTTTTTTGTTTTTTTTTTGTTCTCCATTTATATAAATGATACTATGTATGTATATAAATTTTCATATATAAATTGCATTGACAGTTGTTCGATTTCCATTTCGATTTTATTGTATTATTATTATTATAATTTTTTTTTTTTTTTTTGTCCAAAAGCAAAAATTATTGCACAGCCACTTGGCTGGTATAATTCAAATTAATAGCAGCTTATGGCACTCAAATGGTTTTAACGGCCAAAAAGTCAGTCAAGCAGCAAAAGCGGAAAAGCGAGTGCCAAGTGTTGGTGCAGCAGCTAGTGCCATAGTACACCACACTGACTGCCACGCCCACTCTACCCACCAAAAAAAAAAAAAGTATATACATATATATATATATATGAAGCGAAACGAAACGAAACGAAACGAAACCCAACCGCCTGCTGTGCAAACAAGAAGCCAGGACAAAAGAGATTGCAGCTGAATTTTAAAAGTGGCAAACAAAAAAAAAAAAAATGGAAAAAATGGAAAAAATGGAAAAAATGGAAAAAATGTGAAAAAAAGAAATGGCGAAAAAGTAAAGGGAAATATGGAAAGGGGTAAATCGGAAATTCCCATGCATAAAATGCTGCCTCAATGCTATTTGATTTAAAAATTGACATCTGCTATGCTATGGTTGAGACGGGAGGGAAGTGTGGCGTGAATGAAAATGTTCGTATGCGTAATCTGCGCTTAGCACACACACAAACATGCACACACACACACTCGCACACACACTCTGATACAGAGAAAAGTCAGTCATAAAAAAGCCATCAGCTTAAACTGTTGCAGCCATAAAGCAAAACAAAAACTAAAAGGGGAAAAACATAGTAAAAAGTAGATTTTTTTTGTCCATGCTAAACTTTTCATACTCTTTCCACATGATTTTCATATTGAGTCAGTCAAGACTCGAAATAAATCAAATAAACTAAAGGAAGTAATCTATAATTATTCTGGAAAGAAATTTAAATTAAAAAATTTTTAAATTCAATTTTGAAAACTTAAAGGAAAGGTGAGATTCTGTTTTAGCGTCCTCTCCTTTGGCAAAGTGTATAAACGAAAGTTTGATCTGATCAAATAAACACATTTATGTATATATACATATATGTATAAAAGAGTCTTACATTTGTGCATAATAAATATAACAATATATAGTACGATTTGCAATAATGAAAATAACAATAATTGGATAAACTGCTTAAAATTAAACGAAACAATGAGTCAAATTGTTTATCTATTCACTGTAAACATAAAATGTGAGAAAGAGATTTACTAGGTGTGTGTGTGTGTGTGTGGTAAAGGAATAAAAAGAGTTAAGGGTTGAGAGAGAGAGAGAGAGAGAGAGAGAGAGAGAGAGAGGGAGGATAAATTGTTGGGTAGTTGCGGGGATTTTGTGTGGAAGTAAATGTGGGTGGGTTCGTTTCAATGCATTCCAATGCCACACGCAAGTGACGACCATGAAAGCGTAAAAATGTAAAATTAACACGCAGCTTCTGGTTTTAGTTTTGTGGCAGTTTCAACTGCAACAACTGCAACAGCAGCAAACTGTAGTAACTGCAACAACAAGAAAAACAACAACAACAACATTAACAACAACAACGACAACTGGACAACCACAGCAGCCATAAAAACCACACAAAAGCAAGAATGAAGTTGTTGCTGCTGCTGCTGCTGCTGCTGCTGCTGTTGGCCACAAAAAGCGCTTGAAAAATATGTTAACCACAGTTAAAACAGGCACCAGGTCAAGCGTAAGCTCACTCCTCTGCACACACACACACACACACACACACACACACATACACAGTCACACTCACGTGCTGCTGCTACCTTAAACGCTTGGCATGTTGACAAATGTTACACACAGACATCAAATGAGCAGCGAAAAGCCTGCAATATGAAGCCTGACCTTCTTCTCCTCCTGCTGCTCCCCCTTCCTTTGCTTTTCCTTCCCATGTCTGTTGGTTTGTCCGTTTTATTTCTTTCTTTTTTTTTTTTTTTCCTGTCCCTCATTCCTTTCAGTTCCACTGTCTCTACTGTCTCCACTGTCTGTCTTCCACTCGTTGGCGTTGGCATTTTCAGTTGCGCTTAAAAGCATGCCACACTTTTTCCTAATGCTTAGCCAAAGCTAGTGAGTGATAAGCGCCAACACAACCCTCCTATCCCCCCCCCTCCCTCTATCTCACATTTTCTTCTTCTAACCAAGCGTACCGCACCGACCCCTCTAACACCATTTGACATTTTGTTTTAATGTAAAAGTCGTCGTTGTGTCTGGCAGTTGGGGTTAAGCTTGTTATGCCTAGTGTTAAAAAAAAAAAAAAAACTTTGCCAACTACAACATTATCAGAAATCTAAAAACAAAAACAGAGAATGGAAATAAGTGCTAGAAATTGATTAAATATTGTTAAAATTTATATACATATATATATATATAATCATTTTATCAGATAATCATCAGTAATTGATGAAGGAATTGTTGCTAATTGTTGGAAAATTGAAAGATTAATATAATTGAAATACTTCTTTAATATTTTGCATTTAAACATTTGATTCATTAATTATATATTTCTATAGTCATACATATAATTTATAAACTATAAACTACAGCTAAATACTCTAACTAAAAGTTAATGAAAATAAATTGCAGGTGAAATGTATACTCAAGTCTTATAAATAGTTAACCTAATACGATTTCTAAATTAAAATAACATTAAAAGGAGTCATTTTTTTCAATTTCAATTTATAGTTATTTTAATGTTTTGTCTTTAAGTTGCTTAATAAATTGCATTGAGTATCTTTGAAGTTATGCATTGAGTTTGCAACCCGTTTGCCTTTCCATTCTCTTCTTTTGCGGTTCATTTGGCAGTTTCACACATGCCAGTTAAAAAGGAAATACGAGTTTAGAGATATTTCTATTTCCCCCCCATACCTAAAAACACCCTAAACTTAACCTACTCATTGAAATGAATCGAATGGTATGGAATCGTATCGTTCGCATCGCATTTCATTAGTTTGCACTCATTTGGCATTCAATGAACGTTTGCATTCAACTTCAATTTCGCTTTTGCTGGCGATTTTTATTGACGTTTTTAATCAGTAGATGCAGTTGCCACCCAACTACTTCCAATTTCCCCCCTCACCCCTCACACACTCTCACTCTCTCTCTCTCTCTCACTCACTCTCGCCCTATCTTTTTCTGAACTACTATATTATACCCGAAGCACAGTAGTGTATAGCTTCAGTTTCACTTAAATTTTATTGGATTGCTCTCACACCTATTTCATTAACAAAGTTTCATACTGATGATGCATCATATACTTCCCTCTCTCTCTCTCTCTCTCTGTCTCTGCCTCTTTCTCTCTCGTTCTCAATCGCTTAGTTTTCCTTTATATCTCTCTTACTCTGTCTCCATCTCTGTTGGGTTTCATCTCTTTTTAGTGTGTGGAATCGTCTTTGCGTGAATTCAATTTGATTGACGTTACGAGTTTCTGCTACTGATTCCAATTGCAATCAATTTACTTTTGTGCTCTCTTGCATCCGAGTTGCAAACTTCATTAGAAATTTTCCTTTTTGCCTGCCTGCTTGCCTGATGCCATTTTTATTTTCCACACTGAATTGCTCTCTATATGTATATGTGTATGTGAGTCTATGTGTGTGTGTGTATGTGTATTGGTGTTGCTTTTCTAGGTTTCCTTCATTTGCTGCACTCGTCACGTTTATTGTTGTTGTTGCTTTCGCCTCGCCTGCAGTTAAGTAGCTTGGAAAAGGCGAAGAAGAAAAAAAAATAAAATGGCAAAGATGAAAAAAAAAAAAAAATAACAACTAAGAATTGAAAGAGAGCAAAAGCAAACAAAAACTTGTCGTCATATATGTGAGTGTGTGTGTGTGTGTGTATGTGGAAGAGGGAGAAAAGTTTGTCTGCGGCTTTTGGGGGTTTTATTTTGATATGGCCAATGAATTGGCCAAAAAGTTTGTTTGATGTGCAACCAAACAGTTAGACAATCAGCTAGTGAGCCAAAATTGAGAGATGCTTTTGCCTGCTTGAATTCCTATGAATTATGGCCATGACATCCGCCATCTCAATCTCGTCTTTGCAATAAAAATTAGCTGACTATAGGGAGAGGATGGATGACAAATTGCAAAGTCAATTTCATAGCTAAAAGTTTTACGTTAAAAATATGTGTATGTATATATATAAAAATATATTTAACAGTTAGACATACGATACCATAGAATTGGAATATGTACATATATATAATTTTATCTCCTTTCTTAGATCGTTGACTTTAAATACTTTGCTGGCTTTTTCAACAATATTAACGAAATGAATTTAAAACTTTTCTATTTCAACTTTTAATTCATTTTGCTGTAATCAAAAGCAAATGCCGTTTAGATATCGTTAACAATCAACGATATTTTAATATACATACATACATACATATGTATGTATGTATGCTATTGACATATCAAAATTCCATGTATATTTCTCTTAAATATTAAATTAAGCTTTCTCTCACATTGAAATATTTATTTGAATTATTATTTGTTGTTATTATTGGCTAGAGTTTTGATTAATATTCTTTTGCGTATTTATTATTCTTTTTCTTAATATCCCCCCCCACCCCCTTTCTGCTCCATGCACAAAGAGAAAGAGGAAAAAAAAACCAAACTGAAACGGCAGAAAAAAAATAAACTTTAGCAATTTGCAAAGTTTTAATTGAACTATTTGCCTTTGCCAGTTGCCACTTCTCTAGCACGCACTTTCTCCCTCTATCTCCCCCTCCTTTCTCTCTCTCTCTCTCTCTCTCTCTCTCCCTCTGCTTTTTTCTCACTCTACTCTCTCTTTTTATCCTCGTCAAATGAAAATATCATATCACATCATATTTTTCACAAAAAAAAAAAGAAAAAGAAAAGGGAAATGCACAGTGTGGAGGAAAAACGTATAAAAATATTGTTGTGCAATATGATTTTTCACGCTCGTTAATTCAAAAGCATTGTATATATGTATATACAGATATATATATATATATATCTGTTGTAGGCAAAAGCGAAAGGATGGTAGCGGAATGGACTTTCCGTTACAGGACCTTGTTATGACCATACAAACTACATATATGTACTACCACATATTGTACATATATATATATATATATATACACATATTCGAGTTTATGTTTGTATATGTTATGTATTTTTTAATTAAACAACATGTGTTGGATTTTAATTTGTAAGACAAATATATATGAAAAAAAAAGAGAAAAACAAGGCAACAAAACCAAAAAAAAACATAATAATAATAATAATAATAATAATAAAATATAAAATAAAAAAGAAATGATAAAAATGGCAGAGAGGAAAATGGCAAAAAAAAGTGGACAGCATGTAAAACACTTCGCGTTGCCAGGTGTCGCATCAAATTGAACAACTCGCTGGACAGGCAGCAGCAACATGCGGCAATAAACGAGCTGGCATTTTGTTTTCCCCATCCGCCCCCCTTTTTTTCGGTCTTTTACCTCTCGCGTACTCCACTACGCCCCTGCATGCAATCATTTTTGTTGCCAGAAAAGTGGCTCTAATCTGTTTAAACTGCTGCTGCTGTTGCAACTGCAACAGCAACAGCAACAGCAATGTCACTGACAGTGACTGGGGGGAGTGGTATAGGAAGAGGCCGATTGACATGCCCCCGTGAACCCATCAATCACTTCAAATGGTTCCATACAAAAAATAAAAAAAAAACCAACAAAACAACAACAACATAAAAAATAAAAAACCAAAAATGGTAAAGTGGAACTGGATCTGCGATCCTTTTGTGTCCATACAGTTGTCGCTGGAATCAGCAATGATGGAAGAAAGAGAGAGAGAGAGAGATAGAGAGAAAGAGAGACAGCAAGGGAATGTAGCAGAGCAACAACTTTTTTAATGTCTACCAGTATCTGTTTTAATACCCATTACATTTACAGTATTTTACACAAGGTATATCAAGTTTATACTATAACATCCATAGAATTGTAAAAATTATATATTAAAGTTTGTTATAAACTTTTCACAATGGGTTTTCTCTTTTATAACTCATTAAATTGGTGTTGTCTGTGTGTATTAATATTCGTAGTAACCTAAAACATGTATTTAATTTCTTAGAAATTAAAAATTTAGAAATTTTGTTACTGAGTTTTTTCTTCTCTTTTTTCGTCCACCAATTTAATACAATACAAAATTGTAAATGTTGAATTTTCTTTTTCAAAATCTATAAGATTATTCCATTTTTCATGCAAATTTAAAGGTTTATAAATTTGATTCTATCCTTTAATATTAATCCGATTTCTAAGCCTATAATTCCATTCAATTGACAGCATTTCAATATTGTCATGTCACCTGTTTACTGTCTCTTTTTACACTTCATTTGTAATTGTTTTCGATATACATATATATAGGGTTTGTTTTTTTTTTCTTTTTTTAATTAATTAAAAAAGAATCTCAATCAATTTCTCACACTTTATACCAACAGCTTAATCATGCCTTAATTACACCTTAATTGCTATACTTCATCAAGGGTATTCTATTTGTATTTGTTTTAACATTTCTTTCCTTTCATTTTTTTCCTGTTGTTGTTGTTGTTGTTGTAGCTGTTGTTTTTTTGGCATTTTTATCAAAATGCTTTTGAATGGTGACCCGCAAACAATGGAAATTATGAAAAAAAAAAAATAAAATACAAAAAAACGAGTCCAACCAAATGTTTATTGTATTTTTCAAGTGTTGACAGGACCCCAGGTAGAGGGAACTCACCCTCTCCCCCCACCCTCTCCCTGTCTCTCTTGGCCCCCATCTGGTTGAATGGGGTTCGTTTTTTGTGCAGCAGCAATCATGCCATTCTGTTGCTGTCAATAAAAATGTACCCCAAAAAAAAAAAAAAACACACACACACACACACACACACACTGAGTAAGAGATGGTAATGGTGGGGAAGGGGGGAGTGGGGAATGGTTGAGTAGAAAGACTGTCAACATTTTGCAGTTATTTTATCTCTGCTTTCAATCCTCTCTCCACAAAAAACCCGGCATCACCATTGACCACCTCCGCTTGGCCAATGTGTCCCCAAACGACAATGTCATAAAAGTGCAGATGCAGGTTGCAGGTGCAGAAATGCTTTTTCTGATATATAAATTTTTTTCTTTTTTTTTTTTTTTTGTTTTAGTTTTATTTGTTTTTGGGGGTCATTTGACTTTTTGCTACACACACAAACAGATAGAGAGAGAGAGAGAGAGAGAGAGAGAGAGAGAGATGGAAATAGTCATATATACATACATACATGCCCAACATACGCACTGTTGCATTTTAATTAAGGGTCCAAAATAGATTTTTGGACTAAAAACACAGAAAAACCAATTAAACCAAAGCAACGGAAAACATCAGCAATAGCAAGCAAACTAAAATAAAATGCAATTACAGGCAAATGGGGCCCACTAAATTAATAGCCAGACATCGCGGCGTATGCGTAATGTGAGATGGGCACAAAAATTGTGTCAGATTTGCATTGCATTTACACTAACAGTAGCATCACTACCATTACCATCACTCCACCTCACCTCACCTCACCTCACACTCTTCTATCAGTTCTGCTACTACAACTACTTTTGTTATGCACACCGATTACACCCCTCTCCTCCTCCACCCTTACCTTCCCTTACCTTCTTCTCTTATCCACAACAAAAGGGCCACACAATTTGCAGCGTTAATGTCCTGGCTTTGGGTTTTGTGGTGCGGCCGGGTCCCAGGACCTTGCAAGTAATTGCAATTGACGATGGATAGTACATAGAAGCAGAAGAAGCATCATCTACTAACCAGTAACCAGCATCAAACCCATTCATAAATGCATTTAGTGTGTCGCGGTGCCAGGCTTAGGCCCAGGATCAGCTGAATCTGTGCATCTGTGTGCATGTGTGTGTGTGTGTGTGTGTGGGGGGGGGGATACAGAAGGGAGCAAAACTAACAAGGAAACAATTACGCGTACCAACTGAAATGAGGTAAGGTGCAGTTGCACAGTTGTTACACCTTAAAAGGGGCGTAATATAACGTAACGTAACGTAATGTAACATAACGGTTCCATGAGGTATCCACAAAACACGCAGTTCTATCTACTTAATGAGCAAATGAAGTCGATTAAAGGTGTGTGTTTCGTGGTCTATCCCCTACCACAATTCTCGACTCCTTTACCATCATCACTTTTTACCTATCTTACACACTCATGACACTGTGTATCTGTGGCTGTGTTTGTGTGTGTGTGTGTGTGTGTGTGTTCGTGACATTCGCAAGTTGAAATATGAAAAATGTTGATTACTATTGGCCCCAGATACGAGTAGAAGAGAGCTCAGTGCAAAATGTTATATATGTATATGCTTAATGGATGGCATCTGGGGAGGATAATGTAAAATGCCTTTGAATGTATGTATATGTGTGTGTATATGTGTGTGTATGAATGGCAGGGATATGCATAATGCAGGGATATAACTTAGTTAGGTTTCGCAGACGCAACCAAATAGTGATAGGAAAAGTTGGATACATGGCAAAAGGGAAGACAGCAAGCGAATTCAACTGTCATAATATGCAACATGCAATCGCTAAGGGAAAATACATTTAAGTTTTCCATAAAATGTAACACATTTAACAGACAAAACCTCTAAATGAAAATAAAAAAGAATAAAAATAATAACCACAGCAGGAATATATAATTTGAATTTTCTATAGTCAAGAAATTTCTATGATATTTATGCGAAAATTAAGAGAATACTTATTATGAATGCATTTTAAATCAATATATTTTCGATTTCTACAATTTAACAAATTCTATTCTTTGCATTAAATATATACAAAATAATATTCTTCTCATAATCAGTTCAAAAAAAAAAATAAAACTAATATCAATTAAAAAGCAATTATCTGACATACAACGAAGAAAATTAATAAGATTGAAATATGACTAAAGAAAACCTTTTAAAAATATATAAAAATATAAAGTATATACATATTGATATATATATTTATATAGTATTGTATATTTACCAAATAATTGCATCTTTTATTTGATACAACAAATGTTAAAACCTTTCAACTATATTGATTAAAATTCATTTTGTTTAAATTGCTGGCCGAAAAATTTATTTATTTATTATTTGTTGTTGGCCATAAAATAAAGATGCAACTAAGATGACATTGCATTTTATTTGATGTCCGTGTGACAAATGATTCTAGTTGTGTGCGTGTCTGTGTGTGTGTGTGTGTGTTGAAATATGGTTTAATTGGTTTCTGCTTTGGTTTCATTTGATTAAACGAAAAAAAAGAAAGAAGAAGAAAGATGAAAGAAAATTGAAGCCAATTTCATTTTTGGTGCATGGGCAAAACATTTATGTGAATCTTAATTATTTCTAATCAAATTGATCAATGGATAAGAAAAACTAGGACATTTTTTCAGGCAATTCGGTAAAATTATTTCTAATATGTGTGCTCTCACTTTCTCTCACTCTCTTTCTCTCTCAATCTCCCTCTCTCTCTCTGCGTGTGTGTGTGTTTAATTGCAACTTTTTGTTGCAATTTGAAATGTTCACTTTTCGTACTTTAATTGTGCATTTTTGGTGGTTGATGGGGTAAGAGGAGGGGGGGGGGATAACTCTCGTCTCTCATTAAGCCTGTTTGATTAAATGCATCCAAAACCTAAATGCATACAAAAAGAGAAATGAGCAATAGAGATGGATAGATTAAGAATGGTATGGCAGATGGAATAGGAGGAATAGGATTAGAAGGTAGATGGAGTAAAGAAGATGCAGTTAGAGATAAATAGAGAGAGAGAGAGAGAGAGAGAGGGAGAGATAAAGGCCACAACTCATTTAACTGTCATGCACTAAATAACGCCACTGTAAATCTGCATGCCACATGTGCATTTGCCAGTACATATTTACGCATGCCTGTGTCTATGTGTGTGTGTGTGTGTGTGTGTCCTTGCGTTATGTATAGACATGCATCAAAGCACTGAAAAAAAAAAGCTTTACAAACTAACTAACCCTAACTAAGACGAACTTAATCGTGGAAGAAAAACAATTTTCATTTAACTAACCGAACTTTTCTATTTTCTTAACTATACCAGATCTTCTATAGTGTCGAAATCATTTAATTTATGTCGCTTTTTTTTACTTAAAAGATTATATTTTGAAAATATGCACAAATACTTAATCTTGTTTAACTCCGAATTGAAATTCTTAAGCACATAAAGCTAAAAGAACAATATCTTATATTATGATTTTCTTCAAAAAAATAAAAAAAACAAACAAATATATAATTTTATATAATGACATTTGGGAATTTAAATAGATTTAACTTATCAAAATTCTAAAATCTTTAGCTAAAATTCATATAAATATAAATAAGAAAATTATATATATTTCTTCCTGTGTATGCCGGTCATAATGAGATGACATGACATATAATGAGGTGCACTAACTGCTCATATCTGTCTCTGTGTAGACATGTGTGTGTGTGTGTGTGTGTGTGTGTGCATTTTGATGGCAGCGACTAATTGCACAGATGCCAACGATTCGAATTCAATTATTTAGGGAATTTCATTAATATGAAATTAGTTGAACGTGCCAAGGGCAACACTTAATGCAGCGGCAACAAGACTCTTCAGTTCACGTTGGCTCTCGCTCCCCCCCTCTCTCTCTCTCTCTCCATCTCTCTCTCCATCTCTCCATCCATCTCTCTTACTCGGTCTCTCAAGTAGAAGCTATACACAGACATATATATGTATATACATACATATATATATATTTTTTTTTTGGTTGCCATAAATATTAAATCGCCATATGAGTACAAATATCACGCATACCACATGTTGTCCGCAAGCCAACAACGAATGACCTGGGACACAGGTAACAACAACAGTCGGTAACAGTAACAACTTTTTGTTGTCCTCGCATAAAAGTTTGTTTTATGCAAGTTTTATTATTGTTGTTATTGTTGTTACTTTTTGGCTTTTGTTGTTGCAGAAAGTAGGAAAAGTTGTTGCATTGGCAACGGCAGCAGAAAAATCGAAGATTTTCAAGGCGGCTAACCGCCAAATGACCGCAACTGCAAGGATTGCCTTCTGTCCTTTATTCCTTTTTGCCCTTTCGCAAATTGCAATGTGTGTAAATTCACACACACACACACACACACACACACACCTGTGCATACCCGCCGCCCGGATATAAAGTCAACCCCTGACAGACGACAGCGGCCGTGTTGGCCATATTTAATGTGTGGCTCTTGCAACAACTGCTGCTACTGTTTCTGTTGCTGCTGTTGCTGCTGTTGCTGCTGTTGCATCTCCTGCACCTTCTCCCGTCTACTGCATTTTTTATGCACCCACATTTCCACAGCTGGCAGGCAGTTTTGTTGCTTTTCCTCTGGTTTTCCTCTCTCTCTCTCTCTCACTTTTTTTCTTTTTTACATATTGCCTTTTTTTTTCTTCTTTCATTTTTTATTTTTCTTGCACCCCGCCAGGTGTCGGAGCTTGCACAAAATTTTGTGGCTTTGATTGGCCCTTATTTTATTTTATTTTTTTCATTTTTTTTCATTTTTTTTGGTTTTTGGTTGGCTGCAGTTTGAGCAAAAGTTATAAATGAAGTTTAGAGTGTTGGGGGCCAGCTCATAAATATGTCAAATGCGGTATGTTGCCATTATGTGCCAAGCAGCAAATCCTCAAGTAATTTTAACATGCTAAATAGATTGGTTGTGTGTGTGTGTATGTGTGTGTGTGTGTTTGCCACACCCACCATTATTTGATTGCCCAGTTTTACCAACAGTCTGCTACTTTTTTACTATGCGGCAACACAAACAGAACAAAAATGTAAATAATATAAAAATCGCATGATATACAATTGGAGCTGGAACCGTAACCGAAACTAAAACTGCCAAATGTATGCCAAGCTATACAAAATAAGGGGAAAAACAACAGAAGAGGGGATGAGGTGGAACACACATGGCAGTGGCAGTAAAAACCAACAAATAAAAAGCTAACAAATAAAACTAAAGTAAAGTAAAAGCAATGCGCGTTATTTACTAAAATTTTTGCATATAAAATGAAAAATAGAATCCCACATAGAGAAAAACCAGAAATTGAATAAAACAAAAAAAGAAAAGGAAACAAAATGAAGCAAATAATAACAACAATGCCCTAGATCAAATCAAATAAATAAATAAATAAATAAATTGTATGCCTTTTGATAAGGCAAAAGTAATATTTCAATCAGTTATAAGCTGCAATCAGAAATCAGAATTTTATTTAAAATGACAGTGACACTTTTTTTTCTGTTAGTTATTTGTAGCTATATATATATATATATATATATATATAAATATATACGTATTATATATTATATATTATATATATTACACACAAAATAACTATCAAGATTAAAGTTCAATTTAGTTTTAAAGAAGAAAACAACAATCTAGGATAATAAGTTAGTATATTAAGTTTTTAACAGCAATATATATAATATATATATATATATACATGTTAGGTGCTATAACAACAATATATATATATATATATATATTATCCAACTTTGTGGCAGTTTGTTGGTTTTCTTTTTTTTTTGTTCAGAGGAGAAAATTTTAGGGTGTTAGGGTTTTCTTTTTCACTGATATTCACCGACTTTGTGTACTTTTGTGGTTTGTGTATGTGTGTGTGTGTTCGCTTATTTTATTTATTTATTTTTACTTTTTTTTTTTTTTTTTTTTTTTTTTTTTTTTGCTAAAAACCACTATTCTCTGTCTCTGTCTCTCTTTTGGTACCTCTTGTTTACCTCGCCCCCTTCTCACTACATGTGGTTAGCAATTCGTTCGTTAGCAAATAAAATCTACTATCTACTGCAAAAACAAGAACCGAGAGTCGCATTGTTTACCGCAAAAGACGAACAATAAAAATTTACAACTAACCCACCGACGCCCCCCCTCCGCCATTCCTGCTCTTTTACCACAACCTTTCGCGTGGAAAACCGCACGAAGCGGCAAAATGAGCAGCGGTGGCAACCAAAAAAAAAAAACAACAAAAAAACGAAGAAAAATACAACAACAATAACAAAAAGAAACTCAATAAATTGTCATGCAGTAAAATGTAGTAAAAAGGAAGCAAATCGTAAGCGACTTTGTTTTCCACACATACACACACACACAGATAGCAAGAAGGAAGAAAGCTGAGGAAAAAAAACTATAGCATACATAAAGGGGCGCACGTAAAATGCCAAGAAAGTAGCAAAACTGGCATAAGGAGACAGAGAAAGATAGAGAGAGAGAGAGAGGGACAGAGAGAGAAAGAGATGAAGTGGAAGCAAAGGAAGTGCCACGTGGCATGCAGATACCCAGGCTAACTCCTCTCGCTCCCTCTCTCTTTCTTCTTCTTCCTCGTTGGTTGCGAGCCTCTTTATGTATGTGTGTTTATGTGTGTGTGTGTGTGTATGTGTGTGTGTGTGTATTGGTGCATTGTCTGACCGAAAATCACATGTTCTCTTGTACCGGGAAGCATGTGATTTAAGTTGCAACAACAACAGCAACAACAGTAACAGCAGCAACAACATCAGCGACACCGCAGACCGAGTGACATTTTGGCATTTTGAACTTGCTTTGCTCGTCTACTAAATTTTTCATGCCTCCTCTTTGTACCCACTACCCTCTGTGCCCTAGTGCCACTACCTACCTTCTACTATCTTACCGCCTTTTTTTGCCATTCTGCCTGCTGCTCGCGACACATAAACTTGCCTGCCTTGTAAATTAAGGCGGTTCGCTTTATTGGCCAACTTGTTGTAGCTGGTATTTTGTTGTTGTTGTTGCTGTTGTTGTTGTTATTGCTGTTGCTGTTAGCTGGCTTCATTTGGCTTTCACATAAATGGTTGCTTAGCGTGGCAGGACTTCCTCCTGTTACCCTCTTTCTGCCACAACCTTTTAAGTGTATTAATCCCTTTTTATATGCGCCAAAACCGAAACCCGCAACCGAAAAACAAAAAAAAAGAAAAAAGAAAACCAAAAACAAAAACAAAAACAAACCATGTATATATGCTCTCATTTCTCGTTTCTTGGAGGCTCGTTTTGTATACAAATTGCATTAAAGTTGCATAAGTGCACATGGTTTTAATATTTAATTTGGCAAAGTGCTTTCCAAACACCACCCCAAACAAAAAACAAAATAAATAAAACTAAAAAAAAAAAAAAAAAAATAAAAATAAACAGAGCAGCAACAACAAAATAAGAAATAATGAAAACCAAAAAGAAAAGATAACAAAAACTTGATTTCAATGCCTTGAAATCGAAATACCCTAAATATTTTTAAGCCACAATATTTGCTTTAATATTTCATTAAGACAAATTTTTCCCATAAGAAGGCAATGTCCTTAAATTTAAGTAGATAATTAAAATAATTTATAACTAATTATTTTCTACTAAATACCTTTCAAAAGTACATTTATTTAATTCAATTGATTACAAATTTTGATAAGTAGAAAATATTTAAAAGGGAAATCTTTTGAAAGATGAAAAAATGTATAATTATTTGTTATTTCCCTAACTGCTAACTGAAAATAAAAATTTCTACGGTGCAAAAAAATGGAAACAGGATTTATAAAAACTTTCCTCATCTCGGATACGACATTTCCAAATCATTTCCTTTACAAACATACATATATACATATATATTAAACGTGTCAAATCTTTGACTAATAGCTTTCAAAATTTAATATAACCAAAAAAAAAAAAAAAAAGGATTTAAAATGTGTAATACCCAAATGAAAGGGTAACATAATATCTGCTTAGGTTTTTCTTTTCCTTTTCTTTATTTTTTTTTTTGGATTTGCTGCCACGCTTAATAATATCCCTCTTTCATACCATCTCTTTTTTCTTCTCACTCGCTTTATTTTTGCTATATATATATATATATGTTTAATTTAGTATTTTTTTTTTTTCCTCTCACTTGAAAAACAAAAGCGCAGCATCCTCGTTGTCGTTGTCGTGATTTTGCCAGTTAAGCCCGCGTCCATAGCCGGGCAAAGACTCCAAGCAAATGGAGATAAAAATTTTTGCCCTGGCTAAAAGCTGAAAGGAAACGACAAAAACAAAAATAAAAGCAAAAAAAAAAAAAAAAAACGAAACTAAAACTAAGTAAAATAGAAAAAAGAAATAGAAAATAAAAGCAAAGTGCAGCAAAAGTATTTACAAAGCGTTATCATGCTGCTACCCTCTGAACTCTAACCTCTGCCTTTTTCACATTTCGGTCCTTTTTTTCTGTTTTTGTTTTTTCTTCTATTTTTTTTGTTACTTCATCTCCGTGCATCCTCTGCATCATTCTGTGACTCTCTGACCAACACATTCACTTGTTTATTTTTGCCACTGGCATTCGCTTCTCTAATTTTCTTTTCTCCATTTTTTTTTTTTTTTGCTCCGTTTATTATTTATATATATAGTTTAAATAAAAAGGCGCTTAAGCAAGCGATAGAGTGTAATCAGAGAAGGCAGCAGGATAAGAGGTTGTGTATGTTAAGGACTATGCTAAGGGGTGGGAAGGGGGGGGTCGTGGCATATATGGATGACATCTGCTTCTGGCCATTTTGACAGTGAGACTTTTAATGAAAGAAAAAGAAATATATGTATGTATGTTAGTTATAATAAAAAATAACTAAAAGTATTTAATATCTTATCTAAATAATTAAATTTTATTTTATTTAATTCTATATATGTTTTCATTGCATTTCTTTAAATATATTTAGATATTAAATAGGTTTATTTTTAAAGTGAAGTAAATGAAAAATGGATTTCGATATGGAAAAAAATCAATTAAATTAACTGGGCGTATAGATGACTATATCAAAAATTTTCCACAAATAAAAAATTAGGGAAACTTTAATTTGATCTTACAATGTGCTTTAGTTTTTAAATTAAACTATTATATATTTAAAACTTGAATTTCATATTGTTGCAAAAAAAGGCAAATTGTGTGGCTCATTTAAAAGTTGGTCAATGTTTGTTGTGTTTTTTTTTCCATTTTTGGACTTGTTAGCCATTGCCATTGCCAAATTGAGGAAAATTTTAAGGCAATTAACTCGTAAATTTTTTTTTTTGGTTTTTTTTTGAATATACATCCTGTTTAAACTCATCTATCCTTATCTACAATTTCTGTTGTTTCTAATCCCGAGTACCTCCAACCACGCGTTTCCCTCCTCCCTTCCCCCCCCTTTCCTGTGTTAATTTCCCATTTGTTATTTACGAGTTTTGGGCATCATTTTCTGTTGGTTTTTGGTAAATTTTTAAGGCTCGTCAAGTAGAGGAAGTAGGGAAGAGTGATTGTGTGGGTGAAGGGTAGGAGGTAGGACATAAAAACTAGCTGAGCATTTTTATAACTCAATTAAAGAGAGCTAAGCAGCTGATGGAAAGGTTGGGAGGAGGAGAAGTTGAGCAGGGAGCCAATTAAAATGGGCAGACGACAGGCCAGCTGATTAACCTTGGCTATGCGGATGTGGTGTGTGTTTGTGTGCCTGTGTGTGTGTGTGTGTGTGTGTGTGTGTGTGTAGGTGTGTATGTGTGTGTGTAGGTGTGTGTGTGAATCGACGCCTGCAAGTATGCAAGACCAAACCCAAGTGACCGTCGCCAGGTCACGTCGTTGTTGTCGTCGCCAGCGTAATGGTAATTGTGATTGTATTTGTGCGAGTGCAGCAACTGACGTCATTGCTCACATACACACAAACACACTCGAAATACCACGCCCCCGCTGCCAACTGAATTGCATATACGTGAAGTGAAGGTGGGCGGGTTGCTACGGTAATTGTGTGCGCTGGCTCTACGCTTCGGTTGGCAATATTGTTATGACCAAAAACCAGGTCACAAAGGACTTCCTCTTGCCGCTGCCCCCCCTCCCCCCTCACTTTCCACATCACACTCCCCACCTTCACTCTCTAGCATAGTCTTCTTTTTCTTTCTCCTCCTGCTGCCGCTGCTGCTGCTGCTGCTGCTGTTGTTATCGCCTTTCTTCCTTCTTTATTCTATTTCATTTTTTTTTTTTTTTCGTTTTATATTTTTTTTTTTTATACTCTCTCTCTCTTTTCTTGGCCTCAGCATTTCAGCGTGAACGCGCGCATATTTTATTTGATTTATTTATAAAAACGCATAATTTAGTAAAAGCGCAAAAGAAGAGAATTTCAATGCAAAGACTCTTAAGAGAACCAAAAGAGATAGATAGAGAGAGAAGATGGTGACGGAGATGGAGACGAAAACGAAGGAGAGATATAGAAGACTGAATGAAGAAATACTTTTGGCCAGTTGAAGAATTTTCCCTTTCTATTTCTTATTTCTTTTTTATGCTGTCGTTTTTACTCTTTTTGCTATTTTGCATTTAATATTTATGCGAGTATTTTATGTGTGTGTGTGTGTGTGTGTGTGTGTGTGTGTGTGTGTGTGTGTGTTTTGTTTTTTTCTTCTCACTTTTTCTATTTTCATCATCTCGTTCTCTCTTGCAGGGGCATGCATCAAATTCCAAACTCAACGCTGCGACTTGTCGACTTGGCTATGCTACAATCCCTGACCAGGCCCAGTCATGGCTGCTGCTCAATCTGAATAATTAATGCAGTTTTGGTAAGTGCATTTGCCCAAGAGTTTTCCCAGAGTTTAGTTTAAGTTCAAGAAAGACAGACAGACAGATGGACAGACAGACTAAAAGACTAACTGACTGACTGACTGACTGACTGACTGACAAACGGACAGATGGACGATGAAGCAAAGAATTATAGACGGAGACGTTGAACGGAGACGGAATCATGAATGAAGAAAAAGCAATTTTGAACAAAAACTATATAATTCAAATCGCTGGCCATTTAATTTAAATTCTTCACTTTAACTGAACTCAAAAGCCTGACAAATGAAGTGTTCCAAAATTCTGAAGTAGGCGTGGCATTATTCTCAAACAAAAAAAAAAAAATTGGTCTCATGCATAAACCAATAAGCGACATTTTTGCTTTCTGCTCAGATTCTTATACTTTTGCTTTTCGTCTTGGCAAGCGTTTACGCGCCGGATGCGGAAATTCTACAACAACAACAACAATAATAACAACAACAACAACAATAGCCTACAAAATGGTTGAGTAAAAGCAAAAAGAAAGAAAAAAATGGCGTTAACAGCACCTACATCATACAAACACACATACGCACTCATACCCCCAACTGGCACACACACACACACACACACACACACACAATATTGTCCACTATTTTCACACATTTGTATGGCTTGTCAGGCAGGTTGGCTTAACGATACTAAAAACGCGGATGGGGACCATTGGTGGGGTTAGATAGCCATTATTTTAGGTCACTTTTTGGGCCATCTCTTTTGCACATACCATTTATTGATACTATCTCTTTTCTTCTCCATCACACTCACTCTGTCTCTCCCTCTGTCGCCTTTTTGTTTTCAAGTGGGTCTCTTCAATGTGGCTTGCGGTTTGTTAGACAATTTCCCCAACAAAGTTTCCAAGAATTTTTCATAGTATTTTCAAACCTTTTACCTGTAGTTTGTTGTGGATAAAAATTCCTAAAATAGTTTGTAAACAAAAAAAAAAAAACAAAAACAAAAACCCTGTCATATAATCCTTCAGATAGGTATATTTCTTCTAAGGTTATTACTTAATCGTTTGCTTACCTATGCTTAATAGTTAAATTCCAAAGTTTTGAAATTATCTTTGAAGTTTTGTTAAATATCTAGAAACATTTTGTTTTTTTTTTTTTTATTATTGATAAGTTAAAAGATTTTCATTTTGGAGCTAACCAGAGATTTTGTTGTGTTTATTTTAATTAATTATTAAATTTTTTATTCAATTAAAAGTTTTCCTGAATTTTGTTTAGATGGTAATCTGGTTAACACAACAAAATATAAAATATAATTTATTAATAAAAATATATACAAGTAAATGCTAAAATAATCAACTAAATAAAGGTCTATAAAATACTTAAAAATTAGCTTATTTTATTTAAGTAATACCTACAGAAATTAAATTATAAATATATGATTATTTATTATATCTACATAAATAAATATATATATATATACATACATATAATAATTAGTTCTGGCAATTATTTGTCTAAGCAACTTTTCCATCTTTAATTTGATTATTTTAATTTATATTTAACAATTGCTTATTTTATATATTCATTTGATTATAGCGAACTCTTTAGTTAGGGTATATATTATATCGTTGTAGAGTTGTTTATTGGCATTGTGTGTGTGTGTGTGCGTGTATGTGTGTGTGTGTGTGTGTTGCGTGTTATTTATGTATGCGTTTACTTGCTTTATCTTAATGCTGTCTTGATACAACATTTTCATCGTTGTCGTCGTTGTCGTTGCTTAAGTCTTGGTTTGTTGTTGTACAATGCGGCTTATTGCTGTTGTTGCTCTTGTTGTTGTTGTCGTTGTTGGTGCTGGTGCTGGTGCTGGTGCTCGTGCTCGTGCTGTTGTTGTTGTTGTTGTAGCACTGCTTATCCTTATCCACAACATCGTGCTTGTAGCTCGTTTTTCCATGCTCCATCCTCAATTCATGTCGTCTTCATCTTCATCTTTGCCTTTGGCCTTTCTCCTTTCTTCTTTTTTTTTTTTTTATTTTTATTTTTTTTTTGTTTTTTCACTGGTCGGTTGGTTCGTTGGTTGGCTGGATGGCTCGCAGGATGGTTCGCTGGCTGGCTGGCTTTCGGTTCGTCGTTTGTTTTGTCATTCAATTCAATGAGGCTAATGTCCGTTGAGTTTTGCACCGCACCTACAGTTCTTGTTTTTGTTGCTGTTGTTATTATTATTGTTGTTGTTGTTGTTGTTGTTGCTATACTCTGTCTGGTGTTGGTCTTGGCTTGGGTCTTTGCTTGGCCCACAGCCTGAGCTCTTCTGCGTCCATTGCTTCCATGCTGTTGTTGAAGTGCCATTAAGTTTAGTTGTCACTTAGCCTCTTTTGCTTTTATATGCCCCGTTGTCCGTTTGTCCATTTTGTCGGTCCCGTCCCGTCTGACGTCTGCCGCTCGCTACTGCTGTCGACTATTTCTTGTTTTTTATTTTCATGTTGGTGTTGTTGTTGTTGTTGTTGTTATCCTTTTGGCTTGAATGTCTTAAGCCGCCTAATGCCATGGCCATAAAAAGTCCAACTAATGCTTTAAAGTGTGACACACACACACACACGCATACATACATACACACACACACACACACACACACACACACATACACAGAAAGTGTGACAGAGATTACCAGAGAGTGAAGGAGAATAACAACAACAACAAATGCGACCGAGAATCAAATAGAAATTGATGCTAAATATTGTACAATGTTGTATGTAGCACAAAATTGTTGCAACTTGAAGAAGAAGACAAACCAAAAATAGAAATGAAAACCAAAAGAAAAGAATAACCAATTGTTTTATGCCTAAAGTCATATTTACAGCTTGTACAACAGAATGCCTCTACAAATTGAATTATTTAAACAATTGAAATTACAATGAAAATTAAGAATTTTACTTAGAATTTGAGTTCATCTTTTGTTAACCAAAAATAATAGAAAATTTGCATAGAAAATTGTAGAAATATGTATTTATATTAATTATTTCGTATTTGATTAATTACTTATACATAATTTATCCATTAAATAATATTAACAGTTTATTCAAAGTTGTTAAATTTGGTTGGCAAAATGGTCTTTAATCAACATAAATAATTTCGATTACATTACCCACATTCTTAACTCATTTTCCGAGTTGAATTTCAAATAAGAAACTCAAGTGGATAACCCAGTTTAACATTCTCGAATACCGCATTAGCTGCTGTTTTAGCCAAAAATATTTCACTTGAGAAAATAGCCAAATGGCCAGCACTTTGTTTGTCTACCCCCGCCCAAATCCCTCTCTCTCTCTCTCTCTCTCTCTATAACTTTCTATGACAATTTTCCTCGTCGTCTTGTTCAATGTCTATGGGTTTTGGTTTTTCTTTTTGTTTCTTTCTTCTTTTTTTTTGGTCGCTTGTCTTCTCTTATCGCATTGCTTTTTATCGATCGTTTTGCGTGTAGTCGTTGGTCGTTGTCTTTTGTCGTTTGTCTGTTTGATTTTCAGCTTTAAACGAGTCCATCGTCATCGTCAGAGACTTTACTCCTTTTTATTTTTATTTTTATTTTTTCCTTTTTTTTTCTTCTTCTTCTTCTTCTTATTCTTCTGTTTTGTTGTATTTTGATTTTTATACGCTGTTTCGGTCAGAGCCAGGCCAGAAGAGGCCAGACCAGGAAATTGCGTGTTAATTTTCACACAAACACAGAGAAACGAGGCTGAAAAGGAAAAGCGGTAGGTAGAGGCAATACCAATGGTAGTTGCTAGTGCCAGAGACAGACAGAGCAAGCAGCAGAGGAGACGTCCTCGTCGTCCTCTTCGTCGTTGTTGTTGTCGTCGTCGTCCTCGTCGCATTTTGGTGCTTTGCGGTTGTTGTTTTTCCTTTTTACTCGCACCGAAACAGAATACAGGAGAACGACAGAGACGGACAGAGATAGAGAGAGACAGAGAGAGAGAGCGAGCGAGCGAGCGAGCGAGAGATAGAGAGAGCAAGCAGCAGCAGCATGTTTGGTGTGGCTTTTGTTTAAATATTTGCATTTTTATTGTTGTAGTCGAGGTTTTTGTTCGTTGCTCGTTCTCCTTTGCTTCATTAGCCAGTTGGCCGCAATTGCTGTTGACACAGGCTTTTTGGCTATATCCTTTTGATATCCATCGCCACCCATACCATACCAAACCCCATACCCGAATCATTCCCATACCCATACCAATACCCAAAAAACCAGTCCATTCCATTCTGCCCAGCCAATTGTGGGCAAAAGTTCATCTAAATTAAGTGCAAACCATTTTCAATTAACTTTCGGCGCAAAACTTGCAACTCACAAAAATGCAAAAAAAAAAAAAAAAAAAAAAGTAAGAAAAAGTGAAAAAAAAAGTTTTTCGTGCACCAAAACAGCAACAACAAAACACTGAAAAACATAGCAAAAGGAAAAAAAAAAGTACGAAAAACTTTTCACTTGTAAATGCCTTTGTTGCCGATGAATTTTCATTACGTTGCAAAATATTTTCTTTCAATACTTTACACATTTTTCTCTCCTCCTTTTTTTTTTTTTACATTTTGTATACACTTGGATAATGGAAAGAGCATATTGATTTTGACCATAGTTCTGATCAATGTATAAGACTTGATCATGGAAATATTTAAATTCAAGTTACATAAAACTAACAATAAGATGAAATCAATTTAGTTAATCGAATACTTTAAACTACATATTTTAAAGTTTATTATTATACATAGTATTAGTAAAGCAAATTTGAGAGTATAGAATATATCTAATTGCTATGAATTTTGTTTAGCTTTATGTTAACAAGCCACTTGAATTTGAGGTCTAAACAAACTACCAACCAAACAAACAAACCAAAAAATGAGAGAAAAAAAAGTAAGAAAAAAGTTAACTTGGGCAACATATCAAACGAAGCAACTAACTAACTAACTAACTAACTAAAAAGCATAATTTGTTGAGGCTCTGTTTTGGCTTTCAATGCGATTTTGCCCCTTTTAATGAATGAAACAAATGCATTAAAAATCCAACAAAAAAAAAAACACTTTGTGGATAAAATGAGGTGTGGTTGGGTGGTTGAATTTATGTATATATATATATATATTTTTTTTTTTTCTTTTTTTTGAAGGGGTTTAGTGGGTATTGCTTGTGCAAATTTCAAGTTGTCAATTTATGATTATGGCACCTCATGAACCAAACCAAATCGTGGGCAGAAACATAGTGGGTTACAGGGTAAGGGAAAGGAGCAGGGAGAAGGAGAGAAGGATAGAAGTAAAATGTAAATTATATTGTACAACGTCGACGAAATGAAACTCAAGCGTATAACAAGCAAATTGCATGTGCGCCGAAGGGATGGGGGGTGGTGTTACGGAGAAGGGGGGTGGTGTTACGGAGAAGGCGGGGGGTGGATGGAACTAAGGAGAGAAGTAGCTATGAAGAGAAAATGCTAGAGATGTTAGGAGAGAAGGAGGGGAGGGGTAGGAAGTTGAGAAAGAGAAGCTAAGTTCGAGTGTGGCTGCCAATTTTAAACTTGGCTTTTATGATTGTTGTTGTTGTTGTTGCTGTTGTTGCTGTTGTTGTTGTTGCTGCTGTTGTAGTTGTGGTAGCTGTGCTAGCTTGTTACATTTAACGCTTTTTAATGCCGAATTGACTCACTCACTCGCTTGCTCTCTCTCTCTCGCTCTCTCTTGCTCTCACTCTCTCTCACACACACACACACACTAACACCAATATTAGCACACATACACACTTGCCCATGTCCTGCCTGTTATGCAAATGAGAATCGCGATTCGCTTTTACTCCTGCAATCAAATATTACGTATACGACGCCGAGTACAGGCAAGTAGTCAATGCCATTGACTCGTCGTCTATAAAGTGAAGTTGAAGTTGGAGTTTATTTTTTTTTTTTTCGAATTTTGTGTTGAAATTGGAGTTGGAGCAATGGCAAAGTAAACTGTCAATTTGAAGTTGTTGTTAGCTATTGTACAATTTTACTTTATAGCCCCATTATTGCCTGTTGAAGAGGTATATTGAATTATCAATAAGCTGGCAAATGGAAAGCGTCTAAAAGTAAAGTAACAACAATTTCAATTTAAAGAATATAAATACAGACATAGTTTAGCTATAGGCTGACATTGTTGGGTTAAATTCCTTCTTTGGTTGTTATTTAATTATTATTTTTCCTATTTCCTTTAATTTAAAACATCTACTTAATTCATTATTAAATGATTATCTTATCATTGTGCATTTAAATAATATAAAAAAAAAAATTCTGCTTAAATCAAATTAAAAGATTAAATAAAATACAATTTTTATTTAAGACTCTTAAAAGAGATATGTATAATTAAAATATGACTAAAGTCATCTTAGTAAATTCTTAAATCCAAAATTTTCATCTTTGTTTAACCAAATTCATCGTTGGCAAATTGTTAAATAAAATGGGTCTCTGGTTAACTTTCTCATTACACGTAAGATGAATAAAGTTCTTATATTATCTCTCCCAAGGCTTAAATTAAAATGAAATTTGCCTTTTATAGTGCTCCCATAGAAAGGAGACTAACAGAAAAGTAACAAGAAGAACAAGAAGAACAAGAAGATAAAGAAGATGAAGATGAATACTGGTCTGAATATTGAAATGAACTGCCAACGTTAGTTAGCTCTTTTATGGCCTGCTATACGTGTATACAAGTAGTATAGTAAGTAGTTCAAAGGGTAAATTCATAGTCATCTATAGCCCAAGACCATGTCTGCTTTTCTTTCCTTTCCAAAAAAAAAAAAAAAAAAAAAAACTAGTTGTTATTGGTGTTTTGTGTGTATTTGTGCTTGTTTTTTGTTAGCCTATTTGGTTGTTATTTTGTGTTTTGTTTTTGGCAGCGGAAATGTATATGAGTCGTGAGCTTCTACCAGGAGCAAATCGCCTACTCTATACAACTGACTATTCGTTTCGTTTGGTATTCGTTTTGTAGCTTCAAGTCCACTGGCAAGTGCCATATGTGGATTGGTTGGATTGGGTGGGTGGGTTGTTTGTTACTGATGGTGGTGATGGTCGATGGGGTTGGGTTGGTGGTGGCATAAAATTTGATTGTGATTGAAAAGTGTAGCCTACTTTCGGGCGGTCGCATATAAAATGCATGTAATCAAGCGAAATGGCAACGAGCAGGGAAAATGAGACGGCCAACGGCTGAAAGAGAAAGAGAGAGAGAGAGAGAGCGAGAGAAAGCGAGATAGATAGAGTGATATAGAGAGGAAAACAGACGGTGAGATGGTGGGGATCCATGTGGGAGTGGAAATGCATTTGCATTTGCATACTGCCACGCCCATTGACTGACTATACACAATAATTGAAATTTGATTTGATTTGATTAGTTTCGATATGGCGGTCATTTTAGACGTTGCTGCCGTTTTCGCTATCTCTGCCTAAGCCATTAGTCGCTACTACTACCTTAGTTACTTGCTTAATTAATATCAATTTTCATTTCAGTATCCCATTTCAAATTTGACTGTATGTATTCTCGTTTTTCCTTTAAATCCCTTTATAATTAAGTCACTGAGGCAGATGAAAAACCAAACATGAAGAAAGTCATTTAATAATATGAAAAGCCCTTGCATATAATTGAACTATTTGGTTTTTCATAATTGAAATTTTCCGCAGACAATTCAATATTAATTACACACTGGAAAATGAGAAAAACAGAGACAGAACACACACGGATACAAAAAGAGATAGATGAAGAAAAGAGGAGAAAGAAAGAGAGGAGAGTCAGGCAAAGATAGAGAGAGAGAGGGGGGGGAAGAGGAATGAATTGGAGATAAAGAAAAGAAAATGAGTCAAAAATATCCTGCGGCACGTGAAAAATTTAATTAAGTAACTTATTGTTATTATTTATATTATTTGCATTCTTTTCATTCATACGACTACAGACACACACACACACACATGCATACATATATATATATATCTATATATATATCTATATATATAATTCGCAGCATATTTTACTCTGTCTCTTTCTCCTTTTGTGTTTTTGTCATTGGCAATAATTAAATCAATATTAAATATTTGTGGCCATAAAAAAGAATTCCAATCAACAAAAACTAGTTGTATGTGTAGTAAATATGTATATACATATATACATATATACTTTATACGTATATGTATAGGATGTACAGGATAGAATAGTGATGCCTCGTGTTTGACGGTGGGGAATGGAAGGAGATAATATTGAATATTTGCTTACTTAAATGGGGCCAACATATTGATAAATATTGAAAGCCAGAGGGAACGATTTGATCAGAGACGGTGGTATTGGTAAATAAATGAAAAATCTGCTGCATTTTTCTCACCTTTTCTCTCTGTGTTGTTCTTGTTGTTTTTTTCGTTCTTTTTGTTTCCTTTTTTTTGTGTATGGAAAAAGAATGCAAAAATAACAACGACAGCAAAGAGCTCAGTCACACACATATACACACACACACACACTCGCACACAAAATAAAAGAATGAAAGAAAACGAAAAATCGCAAGAAGTGGCGAGAAAAATGAAAAGGAAGCCAACGCACAAATATTGGCTTGGCATTTTTCGTATGAATTATGACTAGCAATGGAATGGGCCAAGATGGTTGGATAAAGAAGGGGGGTGGTGGTTGGTAAGGCGGGGCTGACAGTGGCGCAGATTGCCAAGTAGTAAAAGAATTCTTCTTGTAAGAGGGTCCACTCAATTCGTGGTAGTTTCAAAGTGCCGGGAAAAGATAGAGACAGAGATAGAGAGAGAGAGAGAGAGGGAGGAAGAGAGCTAAAAAGGTAAAAGATGGAAATGGTTATATGCGGAAATGGCAACTGATATCTGAACAAATAGTTTTTTTCTTTATTATTTTTCTGCTCGCTTTCAAGTTTTCTTTTCGTGGTGTCTGAATGAGTGGGAGGCTGTGGGTGGCAACAATGATATTAGCATATGCTAAAAAATGTCAGATAATAATGAAAATAAAAAGAAATGTAAAAGAAAGAGATAATAAAAAAAAACACACACACACATACATACAGACAGCACCATAACGGAATAGCTAATAAACTGAAGGTAATGTCGGAGAGATTTAAGATAAAAAATAAAAGGGAACAAATTCAAGCTTTTATTTGTTCATAACTTAAATAAACTTTTTTTTCAAATTTCGTTTCAATTTAATTTATTTTATTATTTCCAATAAAATAATACAATTTTTGAAATTGCCATTTATATACACAAATGCTTCTCACTTCTTCCTTAGACCACAATTTACAAATATTTCGTTTCATTGAATGAAATTAAATGAATTATTAATATCATTTAAAGCTAAGGAATCGAATATTTGAACTTTAATAAATTCTTTCTATGTTAAATTTGTATCGAATAGCGTAATATTAAATATCTATAGGTATTCCATTGAATCGATGGGAAATTAAAGAATTTTTAAAGAATTTCTGTTATTTAGGAATTTCATAACTTTTAAATGTTAATTAAAGTTACAAAAATGTTTAAGAAAAGTCAAATATTTATAATAATAATTACTCTGTAAAGGAGACAGTAACTAGAATCTAATTCTATAGAAATAAGGATGTTAACTTCAACAATCAACAACAATTTGTCAATCAATTTTATGTAACATCTTTTTGCATAAAATAATATTAGTCAATAATTTAAATGCTACTTTTATGGATTCAGCAAGGTATAAACATTCCAATATGCAAACACACATACATACATATTTATACAGGCGGGATATAAACATGTGAATTTATTTCATTTATCGGATGAATATTGTCAACCCCCTTCCAACCGCATCCTTTTGCTTTTTGAAGCCATACCTCTGCATGCTGAGGATTTTCAATGTTATTGCTATTGTTGCCGCTGCTGCTGCTGCTCCTGTTGGCCTCTTTGGACTCTCTTTCTTTACTCCAATGGCAATTGTTGTTGGTTTTCCTTTACTGACAACATAATAATAAGTTTTCTCCATCTCTTTATTTTTCTCTTTCTCGTTTGCCGTTATTCCTTGCTCCCATCGCCTCCTTCCACTCACCACTCTCCATTTCGCTCTCTCTTTCAAAAGGCCAAGCTGCAGTTTATTGTTGTTGCTGTTGTTGTTGTTGTTGTTGTTGTTGTTGTTGTTGTTGTTGTTGTTGTTGTGGCTGAGCACAAAAGTTTTGTAGAAAAATATTATGCACGCACATGGCAGACAAGGAAACTGGAACTGGCCCCATAACTGCGTGTATATGTATGTATACATACACACATACACATGCTGGTGTGTGCGTGTGCGAGTGCGTGTGTGTATGTATACTGGTGTTGGTGTATACAACCTTATTCTCATTTCGCGTGGACTTCTCCTCTTTATGGCGCTTTATGGCGGCCACCAACTGTGTTTTTGCACTCATCGTGTCCTTACACACACTTTAAATTATTTATTTTTACACTTTTGCTGTAACACATTTTAAGTTTTTGGCCTCCACCAACACCAAGAACAACCAACAACAACAACAACAACAAGAATAACAACAACAGCCAGCAGTAGCAACAGCAGCAGAAGCAGAGGCAGAGACCGCTCTTTATATTTGCACATGTTCTGGCTCTGGCTCTGCCTTTGCCGCCTCTCTCTTTTGCTCGCCCCCTCACTCCACCTATAGCTCCCCCGTTGCCTACTGGCTTTTCTTTTTCAGAAACTTGTAAATTATTTGCCTTTTGCCTTATTCCTTACACATACGCGCACAAATTGTCTTGAGTTTATGTGTTAAACTTTACATCCCTTGGCCCATTGTGTGTGTTAGTATAAGTATGTGTGTGTGTGTGTCTGTATGTGTGTGTGTGTGTGTGTGTGCCTGCATGGCATGTAAATGATATGTTCCCTTTGGCCACATCCAACGTCAGCAGATGAGGACAACGATGACGACGATGAAGACGAGGCCGAGGACGTTGAGGATGATGACGACGTTGCCTTTTATTGCTTGCCCGCCTTGCTTTGTTCAGCTGTCGTTGCCGTTAAACAAATGAACAACATAAATAATTGCAAAAATACACACATACATATACACATTTACACGCACACCCATACAATAGCTATGCAAATTGAAAATCGCAGCACATACTTAAAGGCGTTTTCTCTTCCTTTCTTAACCCAAAAATCATTTGAATTGAGATTAATGTTCTCTGATTTCTATATATGTATATACATACACACATATTACATACATACATAGATTTTACCCAAATACCCAGTGACTATTTGCCTTTATCCCTACACTCCATCAATATCTTAACGAACACTCTCAAGAGCAAAGCTTAGCCAATCACCAATCGAGAATCGAGAATCGCCAATCACCAATCACCACTCGACACTAATTGCCACCGAACACCCTCGACAAGCAGTAAGCTCTTCTGACCTGACTAGGGCCATCCACTTAGGATTTTGTTGCTGCTATTGTTGTTGTTGTTGTTGTTGCTGATGGTGGTGTTTTTGTTTTTCATGTTGTTGCTGTTGCTGTTGTCTGATAACCCAAGCCGCAATCCAAAATCAAAGCCCCATTCCGTTGCGGTTATCTAATTGCACACAAAATACAAATGCGATTACATTAAGTACCTTGTACTTGCACCTATTACTCCTACCATGCCAATTCCAAATCCAAAATAAAATATGTGAAACAAAGAAAGGTAAAACGAGAATCGCATTGAGAGACAGATAGAATAAAAATAGGAAAACAGGGAGAGATAGAGAGAGAGAAAGAGAAAGAGAGAGAAAGAGATAGATTTCAAATTGTTGTTTAGTTGATCTTACTAAAGGGGAAAACCTTGCATTTACTTTTTACGAGTTTGCCTTGTCCGATATTATATTAATATGTACATACACATTCATATGTATATGTAAATGTATACATATATACATACATACATACATACATAGTTAGCTAATTCTATTTAAAAAAAAAAAAGGCAAAACCCATCGGGGCCGATAAGTGGCCAGTAGTGAAAAGGCAAATTGACAAGCAGCCATGAAATTACCAGACCGTAATAAAAATCGATTTCTGATTGCCTTTTAGTCTGAAATAACTAATTTGAGTAATTTCTGTAAATACAATGGATTCGAAGGCCTTTCAAATATGTTATACTTATATGAAAATTTCTAGTTGTTGTAAAGAATTCACTGAACTCAGTAGATTAGTAGTACACATTATACAGAGTTATAGTATATTTAAATATATATAAATACCTAGATAATGTTTTCTCTGAAATATTATTATAAAAATGATAAAATAACTTAAATTTAATCGCAATTTTTATTGCTTCCTCTCGTCATTCCGTTATTGAGTGCTTGAATATTCTGATTACACTTTTCGAATGATTACTCTTGATTATGTGTGTATGTATGTATGTATGTATGTATGTATATTTCTATCTTGTACTTGTATCACATTTTAATATGCAAGCAAAGAGTATTTCTCGTTCATTATCATTCAAAGTGACTTGCATTTCACTTTTTGTCAGCATTTTGTCTATACCCTGTAATAAAATGGGAATATCAATGACAATTAACAGAGAGAGTAAATAATGTTTATTTTTGAGAAATCAAACGAAACATAAAACATATCCAACTTAGTTGGATTTAGTGATTTGAGTGATTCTGTATATTTAGATAAATAAATTAATATTTATATATATTTGCTTTATATTTCGCTAGATATAAAGTAACACGAAGTCGTTCTTATTACTTTTCTACTCGACGAACAGATTTCTTGTTGTTACTGTATTTTATTGTTGTTGTTTTGTTTATTTTTTATTTGAGTTATTTCCATTGTATTTCTTAATAGTCGCACGAATCTTACTCGTAAGCATATCAATAACACCGACTCCAGTCGGGCAGGTTTTTTGTTTTTTTTGTTTTTGTTTTGTTTTACAGGTTAACCCTCATCCGCTCTCCCTAGTATTAGAGAGTGCTCTTCCCAATCTAGTTGGAGCTCTCTCTCCCTCTCAATACAATGAATGCTGTTGAGAAGCATTGCTCTCTTTGGATCCGTACGCCTCTAACACAACAGTTATCGTTTGGGCCCTCAGCTCCCAACTTCCAGCCTATTCTCAGTTTGATCGCGAGCCTCTCTCTTGTCAGTTGTCGTTCTTGTCAGTGTCGCGTGTTCCATTAAATTTTTGCAACTAAGCTAGACACAGAATAACTGTTAAGTTGAGTGTGTTAACTGGTTGAATGGTTGACTCCCTCTCCTCCACTCTTTGCCCGACAATATGTACTAAACAATACTAATTACTTAACGTTAGTGCCTATTTGCCATTTACGCGTTTTGTGTTTTATGTTACCGTGTGTTATCATTCGCTTGCAACAGTGCTAATCTCTCAACTGAAGTGCTATTACTTAAGTACACCAACAAGTACGTTCTTATAAACTTATTTCGATAAGCCTAAATAGACACATTTAGCTGACATTACAATTAAAATTGTTTATCTATCATTATTTTTTTCCTGTTTTGTTTTTGCTTTTTGCCTTTATCATTTAAATCAATAAATAATTAATGTCGAGATTTCTTATTATCGGTTTAAGAATGGGCAAAAAAAAGAAGAAAACCATAAATTAATATGCATATATACATACATATATATGTATATGTGTGCGTGTGTATGCTGCATAGCAGACATTCGTTTTCATTAATCTTTTCCCACCTCTTTCTATATTTCTTTCTCTTTTACTCTATATATACTTTGCAACTGTCTCCATCACCTTCTTTCCCATCTCTGTCTCTCTAAAGGTAAGACAGAGGTAGAATTCAAGTTGATGATGGAGTTTGCTGTCGGAGATGCATGGGAATAAAGGAAACATGATAAAGCAATAAGTGAAAATTGCAACAAGTTTACGGTTTTTCTGTTTCGATATGCTCTTCGAAAAAAATAAAAAACAGTTGCATTTTAAATTAATTTTCAACAAAAGTAAAAACAAACATGCAAAGAAAAAAATGAAAGGGAGCAAAAAAAAAAAAATACCGAAACATGAGTTGAACTCAATTAAAAACGTTCAACGGCCGCCTCGACAACAGCAGCAACAACAACCAAATAACAAAAAATATAAAATACAAAATGAGAGACAACAACAAATGCAATACATGTGTATAAATATATATACATATGTATGTATATGTATGTACATATATTTACTATATACTTATGTATATATGTACTGTGTTTACTCGGTATTTTATGTACCCTTTAAAACGATTATTCTTATGAAGAAATTTGCATGTATTAAAGAGAATATTCGATGATATGACTAATATATAATATAATATATTTATATTATATTAAAAACATTTTATATTTTGAATATATCATAGAGCTAGAAGATGTCATATAACTATGCCTCGGATTTTACATATTGTAAAACTGTATTATTTTATTCAGTAACATCTTGGATAAACTTCAACTTTAAGACAATAATGTATGTATATATAATTCCCATTATATAAAACTTGTATGTACATACATATAACGGCATAGCTTTTATTGATTAAATTCGATCCTTGGTTGCCAGTATTTGTTTCTCTTTTAGTCAATTAATAGTCCAGTTTGTATATTAAGTTTAATTCCACTTCCCTAAATAAGTCCGTAAACCCAAATTGAATAAAGAGATAATGACAGCAACAGAGCTATAAAAAATAATCTTAAACAATGTGAGATTGGCAATGGCTTACCACGAATGCTTTAAGATGGATCGCAATTGCTACCGAAAATCTTATTTAAAAAAAAAAAAGCAAATCTTATCTCAGTTCCAAGTATTCAGAGAGTATTCTTGGTCAGCAAATTAATTTACTTATGATAAAAATAAAAACCAAGAATATTATTTATTTTAATGATTGTCCGTTTTGAACATCGTCTATGATAGACCGATTATAACAAAGAAGAAAGAGTATAAAATTGATCATATTCTTACAATTAAATATGCAACTTATACAGAGATAAATTAAATTTAATTTATATTTCTGAGAAATTGTAGAGTACATGCTAAGAATTTGAAATTCCATAGTAATCGTGCGCGTTTTCGAAATTAATCTACTAAATATATCATTAAGTTACAATGAAGTGAGCACCAACTGTCAAAACAAAAATTATATATACAAATTTGATATACACATTTTAATGGTTATAAATTTAAATTTCATAAACTTTACATTATCTGAAAGTAAAGTTGATGAAATTCAAAGGAAATCATTTTCTATATTCTGTATATTCACAGCTCATTGAGAAAGATCTTATTGGATCTCTTAATTATTTCAATAATTATGCTAAATTTTCTGAAATTATCATCTTAAAAATGAACAATCAATGTAAATTCCTTAGGTAGGGTATCGAGAGTGCATTTTAGTTAATTCATTTTTATTCCTTTATTCGTTTTATTCCTTTGTTTATTGTGTTTGTAATGTTTTTTTTTCTTTTTTTGTCTTTTTTTTCTATGTGAATATTTTGTTGTTTATTAAGTGTTTTTTGTTCTTGCTGTATTGTTTGTTATTTGTTGACTGTTTATGATTTTTATGGCACTTCCATGCGACTAAACAAACACCATAAAAATTTATAGGTAAATCTATTATATGATGCACATTTTCACTTAACTTTATTAAAACGAGAAAGTGTGAAAATTGTTTTTTTATCCTTCTCTATTCTGCCCCGTTTTTCTTTCTCTATTCTGTCTCTCTCTCTCTCATTTTTTTTATGGATCAAAAAGCTATGAAAGACTGCATTTTCCAATTCGATATTGAATGTTAATGATGATGATGGTCAAGTGTGGAAAATCGTGCATGAAAATTGATATGTAAATGTGTGTGCGTGTGTACATTAGCTAAAGGGTTACTTCAACAATCAATCAGTTAAACTAAACCACCTGCAGGATAGTGTAAGCATTTCAGTTGCTACCTTATATCAAGAAAATTCAGGCCCAAAATGAAATCTAATTCAAGAATTGAAGCTTTAAAAGTTATCGAGCTGCTTTGTGAAATATTAAATGGAAATGATAGCTACCCATCATCAACTGTTGCCAATTAGTAGAATATTTTGTAAGAGAAAATTCAATGAAAATTTAACATTTAGTTCTTTGAAGAGAAGAGGGGAGGGGGAGGAGTGAAAATGTTGAAAAATTTATTAGAGATTCACTAAGAGATTTTCCGTGCTAATGATGTGGATTGCTTGTGCTGGCGCTGCCTCGTCAGCATGTTTGTGGCAGGCAACCTCAACTTTATCTTCATCTATGTAGAATGCAGCCGCAGTCTCTTTTATAGTGCTATATCCCTCATACCCCATACCCCATACCCCATACCGCATACCCCCATTCCCCATATCTCATTCCTCATTCCCCAATCCCCATTTCTTACTCACACCCACACCCACATCCACATCCACAGCATCGACCCCTTGTGGTGGCAACTTGGATGGCCTCCAACTGTGCGGCTGCACCGCATGAAATTAATATTAATCGCAGCGAATGCATTTAAGCCGCATTTAGACGATTTGCCTGCTGCCTGCTCCTTCTCCTTCTGTTGCCTTCTCGCTACTGGCAGCCATTGCCTTCTTCTTCTCTTGTGACTGTTGCCGCTACTTCTGGTTTCTGCTTTCTGCTTTCTTTTGTTGCATTTTATTTATTGTTTTGCGGTTATTAAAATTGCTGCTGGCAATTTGTAATCATTAGGCTTTTGTCAGGCTGCCAAGGCAATTGCCTTACTCGCTCACTCACCCAGTCGCTCACTCACTCACTCACTCACTCAATGACTGACTGACTGACTGGCTGACAGATTGTCCGACTGACTGACGGTTTGACTATTTAACTATTTGACTATTTGCCTAGTGCCTTTCCTTAGCTTTTTTGACTGGCAAATGTCAGTGACATTTTAGCCAAAAAAAAAGCCAAAAAAAAAAAAAAATGAATGAAAAGGAAACTAGAAAGTAATACTCATGCATTTATGCAAATCTCACACAAACGGAGGACACGAAACCAACTGCCATTTGCACATTTTAACGTTTCTCCTTGTCATGGCTCTGACTGCTGCTGCTGCTGCTGCTTTTGTTGTTATTGCTGTTGTTGTTGTTGTTGTGGTACAATTTAAGTGGCCACTTGACTAAATTAATATGACACTGTACTGCAAGTGCCCAGGACTTGTCTTTTTCTCTCACTCGCTCACCTCCTTATCTGTCTGTCTGTATGTCTGTCTATCTGTCTGTCTGTCTGTATAACCAGTGTCTGGGGTCCTGATGATGCAACTACTACTGCCTGTCGTTTGCTGTCTTTTGGCCAACAATATGAATAATTATGATGTCAAACTGTCAGCTGATTTGCATTTTCATTCGGGCATTTTATAACCCACCATCAAATCAACCTAAACACCCCCCCCCAACACCACCCCCAAATCCCTATGTAAAACTATTTTCATTCACAACCCACAGATCCAACTCTAGCTTTAGCTTGAGTTATAGTTATAGTCAATAGTGCACAAATTATGAATGCATTAAAACTTTTGACAGACTTTCATTCCCAAAAAAAACAAAAAAAACAAAAAAAAAAGGAAAAATAAAAAAGCGATGCGAATTTCTTAATATTAATCAATATGCATTTTGTAAGGAAAATTTGAAGTTTCTTGAAATTATTTGCAGTTCATTTAACTACGAAAGTAACTGCAAATATAAAATTTCAAAAAGATTTACAAAATCTTTTAAATCTAAATGAAAGTTTGAATTACTTAATTAGTTTGAGTAAAAGTTTGCATAACTTTAATGCAAACTGAATAATATTAATGATAAACTAAAAAACGTTTCGTATATTAAGTAAGTTTTTCAAACTCTTTGAAAAATTTAATTGATATATATATATATATATATATGTAGCTGTGATTGAAACATTAATATTTCTACTGATTGATTGATATTTAATAAAAAACAGAGAACAGAATAGAATAATTATATTTATATTTCAATATTCTTGTGCTGTCTCATTCTTTTCTTTTTTTTTTTTTTTTTTTGTTTAAAAGTTTACTAATTTGAATTTTTACTTTACGCTAAGAAAAATTGAAATTTCTTTTGACGTTTTTCTTTCTTTTTTTTTCTCTAGCTCTCTCTCTCTCTCTCTCTCTCTCTCTCAACTACCCTACAATTATGGCTTAATATTTTTTCAAAAAGTCTGAGAGTCTTGGTTTTTCTTTTCATTTCTATTTTTTTTTTTTTCATTTCTTTTCTCTTCTATTCTTTGTGCCTTAGGATGTCTCTCAATTGCCTTAAATGCAATTTAATTTTCCACCTGATGATGTTCTATGGAAATGCTCCTCTGCTTGTTTCTGCTGTGCTCTGCTCACGTGTGTTCGCTCCTTAGGTTCAGTATTTTTTTTTTTTTTTATGTCCCTCATCTCCAGCCCATCATCTCATGGCATCGCATCGCATCGCATCTCTTTCATGCCCATGTCACACACTTGGCTCGCAGTTTTGTGGCCAAAGCTAGGGCTATGAAAATAACCATAAGGCAATTGTCCCATCTAACCCCCCTCCCCCTACACATGAATTCCCTTTCTCTCGCATACACACACACACACGTTCATATAGTTTGTGTGTGTGTGTGTGTGGCACTCATAAGCCTTGAATGGGTAAATGTCAAAGTTACTCCTCTCCTTGGCGTAACATTCGACACATTGGGCGTTGAGGTGTGAGTGTGTATGTTTTACTCTGTTTGTATGTGTGTATGTGTGTGTATATGTTGGCCTAGCCTGGCCTGGCCAGGATTACATTACACTAAGTTCTAAGCAAACACAGTTGGCGCAGTTCATTAACATGTTACATGGACATGGACATGGAGTTGAGTTCAGTCAGACTTCGTTCTACTTTGGTTTTAGGGGGGGGGACTTGGATAAAGTGGAGGGCGTTAAAGGAGGAGACTTGGTTTTGTTTGTCTCTAAGCAAATGTATGCGTAAGCACAATATGCCTGCCTGCCTTCCTATGTATGTATGTATATATATATATATATGTGTGTATGTGTGTGTGTGTGTGTATGTATATGGGGTGGATTGAAGAGCAGGGGTTAGGGGTTAGGGGGAACCGAGCCACTGGGAGAAAATGTATGCTTTATGCCTTTTTTCTCTCGATGCGGAAGTGTTGCCCTGACTCTGCTCCACTTGAAAGGCCATGGCAACTCCATATTATACCATCTCCGATATACCCACAATCCCCAACAACTCATTGCCTGCCCCACCATATACCATATACCATATATAATACACACCACCCACCACCCACCACCCACCACCCTCCACTCTCAGTCCCTTTGCTCATTGCACTAAGCTGCTAAGCTAGGCATTTAAATGTAAAATATAAATAATTAACAAACCGCAACAGACTCTCATGAGCTGAGCTTAGGCATAGGAAGAGAAATAGAAGATGGAAATGGAAATGGAAATGGTAATGGGAATGGCAATGGAAATGTGCAAAAACTCTTTCTCTAATTAGGCAAGAGAAGAAGAATACAACTGACGTGTGTGTGTATCTCTGTATGTGTATGTGTGGGTGTCTGAGTATGAGTGTTAGTGTGTGTTCATATGTGGGTGTGCCTAGAGTGGAGGATCATCGTTGAAGCAAGTGCAGTAGTACAATTCTCCAGTTAATTTGCAGTTTTAATGCATTTTCGACCAAACCGAAACCGAAATTTCATTTATCCCCCAGTCCTTCTTCATTTCAACTAGCAACCATAGCATACTTTGCGGTGCAAGCAGAAACCAAGCACAATCTCTCTCTCTCTCTGTCTGTCTCTTAGTACCTCTGTTTCTCTATCTCTCTCTCCCCTACTTACTTACTCGTCGTCCTCTTTGCCTGTCAATGAGTCCCAAAACAAAACCCAAAAAAAAAAAAGAAAAAAGAAAACAACATATACAGTCATAGACTTGGCCTATAGTTTGGCCCAACTGGCAGCAGGCCGTAAAACTCACAGCAATTCGTTTTAATGAATCCATCTAGCACACATTCACATTCACATGGAACAACTGAATGAGGAGCTGTGGCTGCTCTGCTACGGTTCATGCTGTTGCTTCTGCTCTTGGTCCTGCTCCTGCAACTGGCACCGGCTCCAGCTCCGGCACCGGCACCGGCACAGGCACCAGCTCCTGCTGTTGCTCTGATTGTATCAACTTCCTAAGTGGATTTTGCAGTCCAACTGGCATTAAGCTTCTCTCTCTTGGCCGCAGGTAATTTCGTATGAATGAAAAGCAAAAGCCTACCCTTTACCACCGCCCGCCCGCCCGTCCCACTTCCCTCATTTTAACCAGCAATGTACCCCCCCGTTCAGTTCCCTCTTCAGTTGGTTAAACCATGTTTTCCACTCGTATTCTGCAGTTGTTTTCTTGCACGGCTGCAGTTTGTTTTGTTGTCGAGCGACAATGACAGCATCAGCAAGGCCCACGAACAGTAATAGTACAGTGAAGCCTATTATAGAAAATATGCCACGATTCTATACGATTCTATATACACATATATATATCACAAGAAATTCTCAATTTTGGAAAATTCTTCTTCTTTTTTTTTATTATTAAAATGAAAAGTTTTTTTATAAAATTTTGTCATCAAATGAAAGTTTTCTATTTAGTCAATTTTCTCTGTATATGCATATGAGCATTAGCGCATTCACATCTCAGTGTTCCCAGAACTCTCTCTCCCTCTCTTTTCTCCACCTTGATTCCCCCCCCATCTTCTCTTCTGTTCCTTTCTCACTCACTCTCTATCTGATTCTGTCCATCAGCTTTCTGACTCTTTCTGATGACATTTCCCATTGCCTTTTTTGAGGTTTTTCTGGTCGCGAGCTTTTTGTGTTTTATTCAGTTTTGTTTCGTGACGTTGTCTTTCAATAAACATTCATTCGCACAGAAAATCCCTCTGCCTGACTCCTGGCTTCTGTCTGTTGGGTCCTGGTCCCATCTATCTAGCTTCTGGCTTCTGTCTCCTGGACTGTATTTGGCTCCTACTGGCCTTATGGCCTTCTAGCTGTTCGCTGCTAGCTGCTGTCTTCTGTCTTCTGTTTTCCATCCTCTCCTCGGTTATGATTTTTGTTTGCCTGCCGAAAAGTTGATGCTACTTGCAACTTTTCCACTCCCCATCGTGCTGTGGCTTTTCACACTCATGAATTTTTAAGCGCCATTTTGTGCAGTTGCCCAAGCCAAAGCCAAAGCGAAAGTCTTTCGGCTTCAACTGTTCTTCTAACATTTCTTTGCCTCAAGCTGTGGCAGAGCGGGAGCATCACGTGAAGCATGGTGAAATGGGCGGCAAAAGTTTTGGAATAGTTTTCTATGCAATTTTTATGATTGCAGAATTGCAGCTGAAAGTGGATTGGGACGTTATTGATGGGCCCAACTATAGAATTTATGCATACTACATATAAACTAAAAGGGCAAACATTATTTCCCCTTCTTTTCTTTTTATTATTACGATATTTCATAAAGAAATCGTCATAACATAAAGCTGTCCCTCTAGACTTCAGCTGTAACTACTCGTATATATCTACATATATCTAGATAAAAATTTGATGAAATATTTTATGTAATGAAATTTACAAAGCTTTATGGGATTGAAAAAGAAAAACACGTTAAAGTAATTGATAGAATTCTTGGTTTTGTTTCTTTAGGTGGAAAAAATATATAAAATGAAATATTTTTCTTAGATAAATGCCAGAAAATGAGAATTAAACTATATATACTTCATATCATTGACTAGATGGAGATATTATGTTAGTTTAGAGATTGAAATCTTCGGATATTTAATATTTTCTTTATTATATAGTCACGCAAACTGCTACACAATTCGTATATTTCAATTTTCATTCTAAAGCATTTAATTTTATTTTATAAAATTTGCTTAAATTTCTTACTTAAACTAAAATGATTATGCATTTAAAACTTAAATGCTAAACAACTAAATGAATAAATTTCTTGTGTGGCTTTCATTATTGATTAATACCAATGTTAAATTATGTAAATGTCTTTTCCTTAATAGAAACATGAATTTCAAATTACTTTGTATATAATTACCTATACAAATAATTTTATTTAACTACAAAGGGAGAGAGAGAGAGAGAGAAAAAGAGAGAGAGAGAGAGAGAGAAAGAGAGAGCTAGCCAGCTAGTTTAATGAAATGTTTTTAAATAAGTTAAGCAAAATATTGACCAACTTAATGCTTGATTATAATTACTTCTGACCGCTGCGGTTTTTTGGTTAATAGCTACACAGAAACCAATCTTGTCATATCGTACGTATATATATACTATGCATATTTAAAGTCCTTTGCCTTGATTAGAGTTATGCCACAGAAACTCATTAGCTAGCTGGAACATTTTTCAATTAAATTCTGATTTAGTTGCTGCATTGCAGCTTTAGTTTAGTCAACGTTTACCTAATGGATGCAGGCAATTAGTTTAATAAAACAAAAAAAAATAAAATAAAAAGGAACACACACACACACACACAGAGAGAGGGAGAGAGAGAGAGAGCGAGAGAGAGAGATGTAAAACAAAATAAATGAAATGAAACTAAAGAAGTGCATAACGCATTTTCAACGTATTTCACTTAGTTTTAATGCAAAAACCTTTAAACAGCTTTGGACACTCAGTTGCTCAGCTGGCTGGCTGGTTGGCTGGTTAGCTTTTTATGTTTATATGCTTGCCACTCCCCATTTTAACTAACCTAACGCCCCTTTTTTCATCATTATCTTATTCTCTTTGCAGCTCTCGGATTCGTACGTTCCCGCTCCTTTACTTACGCACACTCGCGGACAGACAGACAAACAGACAGACAGAGAAACTCTCTGTCTCTGTTTTACGCTAGTAGCTCCCTCTGATTCTGTTCCTAGTGCAAACGGCAAAAGGCAAAACTAATTTATGGCATTAAAAATGCATATTTTCTAGCAGTGCGTTGCCAGTTTTTATCATTTGCCAACTGCCAGAGAAGAAAAAGCAAAAAAAAGGAGAAGAAAAAAACAGTCAAAAGAAAGAAAGAAAGAAGAACGGCAACAGCGTTACACTGTAGAAAAGTGCAGAGCAGAAGAAGCAGCAGTTCCCTGTCTGCAGAGCATCACCACCAAATACCAACCAGTAGCCACCCCACCCCACCCCAAAAAAAAAAAAAAAAAACGAAGAAGAAAACCAAAAAGAAAAGTGCCCGGCACTGCACTTTTCTGCATTTCCATTTCGCTATATTTTTTCGGTTTCTTTTTTTTTTTTTTTTTTTTTGGATTTTGTTCCCTTTTTTTATTTTGGGGCTTATGGTGAGCAGCAGCTCATGCAGCTAAGACGACACGTTGGTAGACACAAATTGGATTTGACTTTGACTTTGGCATAGCAGCGATTCCGGCATACCTGAGAATATTGCATACTGAATTCTGGAATTTTGAAACCAAAACCAAAACGTAAAAAAGAAAAAAAATCGGACTTCTGGTTACTTATTCGTTTGTTTCTTTGTTTGGGTCAAAACGAAATGGCTTTCCTATGGGCACCGGTGAGTACTAAAATATATTGATTCATTAAATACTATATATATATATGTATATACATATTTACATATACATACAATGCTCGTTTGTTATATATATATATTTATGATTTATGTTCACAATTTTCTTCGCATATTCATAAAAAATTAAAGTTTACATTTATGGTTAAAAGTTTATCGATTGATATATATAAATATATATATATATCTTGCACTTTTGTCAATTTGTTGAATGACAGCAGGAGGGGGGGCGTCTCCAACTCCGTCAACTTGCGTTTCACGCGTTTTCGCGTAAAGTTTCCCATTTCGTTTCGTGTCAAGTGATTTTAATAATGTGAAAAATGTCAGGCCGTTATGGTTAAAGTGCCAAATGAAGCGATACCAAGATTGCCGAAAAAAGAAACAACAACAACAACAAACAACAATAACAACAACAAGAAGGCGAACAACAATGGTAAACGGCAACGACATCATCAACAACTTTTACAGATTGATGTATTGCACATGCAGTTTTTCACCATCATGCAGCAATGGTGTTTCTTTTTTTTTTTGCCTCTTTTTTTTTGTATTTTTTTTTTTTTGTGGCATCTCCGCATTGCTGACAGCCACATATTAATCATACGCCGTGTGTTCAACAACCAAAATGTTAATATCAAGTCAAGCTCTAAACTGTGGAAATTGAGTGTGTACTTGAATTGTTGCTATACGATTTTGCCATCATCATCATGTTGACAAATAAACACATGCCATAATACGTGTAAAATTTTTTGCCAAATATAACAATAACAACAAGCCCCAACGGTTTCTAGATGGCAATGGCGGACGGTTAGATGAATGGCTCCTGATTTGCTGTGGCGACAAGACACACAAGAAGAAGGAGGAGGAGGAGGAGGGGAAAGAGATCTGCCCGCAATGTCAATACATTTTGAGGAGGAAAAGGGGGGGGAAGGGGGGAGGCTGGAATAGCAAAGCGAAAATCAAATAGTGAGAACAAGGACCAGACCAGAAACCAGAGGAATAGTACCCAGACTAGTATCACAACCAGGACCAGGACTATCCGAACGAGAACCAAAGCTAAACCAAACCAAACTGAGCCCTCAACTTCCACCAGTTTGCTATGTATTTGCCATGGTTACACATACAGTGGTTAAACTTGTGATTAAAACGAGCCGAAGAAATAAATATGCCAATAATAAAAAAAAGAAAGGAAAAAGGCAAAGAAAAACTACAAACAACAAAATCCAACTTGGAGATTAAAATTAATGCACTGAACGGAATTTTATATAGAACTTGATTCAAAATAACAATGAACACGTTCTATTTAAGAAACTTTGAATTGTTTGAATCGGACAATTGTATATGTATATGTACATATGTATAAAAATCAGTAAAATTTAATTGCAAAAACAAATGATGAATAGAAATCGGCTTAATATTTTCAATACGCAAATATAAGCGGTTATTTTTCATACATATAGTACAAGATATATTCCAATTAATACTTTTCTAATAATTCATTTATTGAAATTGTTCGAATGATTTTTCAACTACAGCTACGAGAGTTGATTTGACTTGATTTCCAATTCCGTATAATAAAATTGATTTTCAAATCAGTTTTACGAATTTCACAAATACAATTTGAAGAAGATGCAATTTGGTTTTCTCCTTCCACTTTTCTCTTTTCATTTTCTGGTCATCTTGTATTTCGTTATCAACCTGCATATTTCCTCTTGTGTCAGTTTTGACAGTTAATCATCATCATCGTCAGCATCGTTGCCGTTGTCGTCATTTTCCTTCTTTTTTTTTTTTTTTTTTTTTTTTTTTTTGTTATGTTTTGCTATACATTTTTGAAGCGTTTGGTTACCACAGTGCATCCGTCTCTCAATCTATTGGCTCTACGTCTGCTTGGTCTCTTCTATTTTGAGTGGTGATTGTCGAGAGTGTCACATAGACCGACACATGCTTACATAGCTCTCTCTCTCTCTCTACCTCTTTCGTTCTCCTTCTCTCTCTTTCTTCGCTCTCTCTATCTCTCTCTATTTTATACCATTTACATTTGCTTTAGCTTCTTGCCACTTACCAGTGAATTTCAAGTTAAATAAACTTGTAACTGCATTAAATTTTGTAATATCATAGAAAATCATATACGAACAACAATGAGGGGATATATGTATGTATATGTATACATGTATGTATATATATATATACATGTACATACATAAGCAGGCATAGGGATAAAGTTAGAGGGTAGAGGGAGATAAACGAAAAAGCTTTTGTTGTTACTACTACTTGGCCATAAATGCAATAATCAAGAATTTTGCGGTTACAGCATAAAATACACAATGCCACATTCAAGTGCATTTAAGCAGCAATAATTTTTGTGGCTAACAAAGACAAAGGCATATTAATGAACACACCAACAATAACAACAATAACAACAAGAACAACAATAACCATTTTGTGTGGTTTCAGTTGACTATCTTTCAACTTCTCACTCCACCCCATCACAGTTTAAGGCTTTTAATTCATTGAATCAAGCATTTCTCAGCTGACAAAACGTTTAAGACAAAAGAGAACTTTCTTGCCACATGCATATTGAATGTGCAACTAAAAAAAGAAAAAAAAAAAGAAACTTTTTTTTCAAACGACATAGAAGCAGACATACAGACGGACCAAATAAGAAAAGACTTAAATGGAGGGGAATATTAAATAAACTCTCTTAGAGAACTTTTCTCACACTCAATCACTTGACATTTGCATTGTTTTGTCTTACCTGTTAATTGAATTTTAAATTAATATTATATCACCTGAAAAAGGAAACAAAAAAAAAAAAATGACTAGTATAAACTTGAGCCGTGTGCCTCATGAATAAATAAACTTTCAATTTGCAGTGGCTAATTTGATTTGGTCCTTAAAGTTTTTCAAGTTAATAAAAATGTTGCAAAATATATTAAAAAAAAAAAACGTATTCAAAAATAAAATAAAAGAATAAATAGCTTTCGAATATCGATTTAGAAAGATCGCATAGTAATATTGCTTTTGGACATATTTTGGTAAATGGGAATGAGAACTATTTAGTAATGTCAAATTGGTTTGACAATTTATTTTACTATACAAATGATATGGATAAAATAAGTCTAAAGATTTTAAACTTTATAAAAATTAAAAAAAAGTAATTGAATAATAAAATTTTATGAACAATTTTCTTATAATGAAAGGTAAAAAAATTGATTTCAACTAGAAATTGTTACATTGTATTGTAGTTTATATAAATATTAGATGAAATTACTTTTATAAGTCTTCCGATTATTAATAAATAATTTATTATTATAGTTTTTCAAATTCCTCTCTTATAAGAGAATAAAGAATTCAAATATTAATTTACATGTTAAAGGGCAATCCTCGTCAAATCTCTGTGATAATATGCCAGGAAGTATGCTATGAAATATGTGAGCCACATTGATTGTATAATATTCAATTATTAAAAACCAACAAAGGGGCGGACAGGCATCAACTGCAGCTGCAGCAGCAGCAGCAGCAGCAGTGACAGAAGGTTAGAGGCAAAAGGGAAGTGCATATAATTTGGAGGCCACTTTTCATAACTACCCAGGCCAAAAAGTTTTCCTTTTTTTTTTTCCTTTTTTGTCAATGGCCAAGCCTCAAAGTCACACACAAATTCACTTACTTACATATATGTTTTTATGTATATATGTATATATATTACTTTGTATATATACAACACACATGCTCATATGCTTGACTACTTGCGTCATCAGCATGCAGCATGTAGCAGCAGCAGCAGCAGCAGCAGCAGCAGCATCATCATCAGCTTTAGCCTTAGCCTCAGCCTTGGCATGCAGTCAAAACGCAGCAGCTCTCCAACTATTTTTCTATGTCAGACTCTGACTCTGTAATGTCCTGTCCTAGCCTGTCCTATCCTGTCCTGTCCTGTCCGGTTCAGTTCAGTTCAGTTCAGTTCGGTTCGGTTCAGTTGGGTCCAGTTGCAGGCCTCTCTGCAGAGAGGCCATTGAATGTCATCAACTTGGTTAGCAAACAAAAAACATACAAAAAAAAAAAAAAAAAGAAAGAAAAAAAAAGAATTACGAAGAACTATGAAGAAAAAGATGAAGCTTAACCTCAGCACAAATTTAAGCAAATATTTACAAATGCGCTCCCTATGTTATGTTTCCTTCCATCCTTTTGCTCCTGCTGCTGTTCCTGCTGCTGTTGCTGCTACTCCTTCAGTTGCTTACACTGCTTTTCTATCATCTCATTGAGTTGCAATTGAAGCCGGAAGCAGTCCATCTCACTTCCAATTTCTCGCTCTCTCTTTTAATCTCCCTCTCTCTCTATCTCTCTCTCTCTCTCTCTCTCTCTGTCTCTTAGTCGGTCGGTCTGTCTGTTTATCTATCAGTCTGTCCGTCATCTGTCTGTCTATCTACCACTGTGCTAAGTCAGCAAAGTAGTTTAAGCAGGTGCATGCATGATTTTAATCGGTTAAATGCATATGCTTTACCATTTTACCATTTTACCATTTTGCGATACTCTCGGGGTCTAATGATGCGCAAAATGTTTACAAATCATTTTGTCAATAACTACGGAATAGTAGGGACATGATGTGATACGATACGATACGATACGATACCATCCATAATTTGCCCACATTTCTTGCATTCATCGGCGAGGCCATGAAAAGGTCATTAGAGTGTGAGTGTATATGTGTGTGCGTGTTTTCTGCTATCTGTGTGTGTGTGTGTGTGTGTGTGTGTGGCACAAATGGGCATTCAATATGCCAACACAGACACACACACATATATATATATATATATATATATATGTATATGAAAACGCTCACTAACAACTAAAGCCAAAGCCATAACAGCCACATGCTTTTTTCCACAACATTAACGCAAATTGCAAATAATAAAAATTCAAAATACCAAACCGTAGAGGAAAAGCTGCACGTGTTGCCAGCGGCTTCGGACTCACCGTGTGCTTAGTAAGTGGGCGGATGGATGGAGTAAGAGAGTTGTGGCTTTCCCTAGAGGTGTGAGGTGTGAGGTGTGAGATATGTGGTGTGGGTGGTGTATAGCCGATGGATAGGCGGAAGGTCTAAGCCAAAATACAACAGCAACAGCAAGAGTAAAGAACCACTATGGGTCCCAACATTTATCGCAGGCAATTTTTGTTGTTGTTGTTGTTGTTGTTGCTGTTGCTGTTGTTGTTTGTTGCTTTTTCTTTTCCCTTTTTTCTTTTTCTTTTTGTTTTGTTGAAAGAAATGGCAATTTCTTTTGGGTGAAAAATAAAAACTTGAAATCCTTTGATTGCAAATTATTCACCTACATTATGCGAGAGCTGTTTAATAAGTATAATAAAAATCAATAGCATACATTCGTAAAAAACTCTACAACTTTGTCACTTTAAGAAAAAAAAAAATAAAACAGAAAAAGAAACTGTACGATATAAATTTAGTTTTAGTTTATATTACGAATGACGAAATCAGATAACCTTTATCCATCCAGATTTCATATACCCTTCAAGAAATAGTTATTCATTAAATTCTTTCAAAATCAGGGCACAGCTGGAAAAGTGATTGAATTCAGATTCAATTTCATTATTTATACAACTTATATTTTTATCAAAATACTTTTGCAAATGGTTTAAAATAGTTTAGCGCAACGAAATTTGATATAATTTTCAACATTTTAAAGACAATAAAAATATGCCAAAATCAGCCAAAATTATACTGACTAAAAAACTTGAAAGTTCAGATGCCTTTAAAGTTCGATGTCTTTATTCTTATATTAATATATATGTACATATGCCTTAAGTTATTGGTCATCGTTTAAGCCAATTAAAATTGAATGTGAGCTACAAGAAGGGTATCTTGCCTATTTCATATACTCATGCGAAATATATATATATGTTAATATATAGTTACTTTTATCTTCAGAATCTTAATTTAGATTCTGAGCATATTTTACTAAATAGAGCAGCATATGGCAAATAACATAAATCAATTTGTACTTAAAATGTTTCAAATATATTGAAACTTTATCTTACCGATAAGCAGCCATTAGTTACTCACCTCTACTACAATTTTCAATTTAATCAATACAGGAAAAAGAAAAAAAAATATACGTATTTTATTTGACATGTCTTTTGGGCAATTGATTGAGAGAATTTCATGTTTTACCATGAAATTTGCCATTTCAATTTTAGTTGAGATTAAGAGCCTGACACTGAGACTCTCGATAAACTTTTACTCAGATTTAATTGAACGAGAGAAGTTTTTAACTTTCGGTTAGAGTTCAGTTGAGTTGAGGAGGAGAATGTTATTTCCGCTTTACCCACCAAAAAAGACTTGATTTGCTATTCCACATGTGTCTGTTTATGTGTGTGTGTGTGTAAGTGTCTGCGTGTGTGAGCTTGTATCTGTATCTGTCATTATATACGTATGTATGTATGTATAAATATGTGTGTAGACTGTACTTCTTTTTATACCCTGTACCCATAGAGTTCAAGGGTATATTAAAGTCGCTAAAATGTATGTAAGAGGCAGAAGGAAAAATTTTCGACCCCATAAAGTATATATATTCTTGATCAGTATCAACAGCCGAGTCGATATAGCCATGTCCGTCTGTCCGTCTGTATGAATTATGTATGTATTAGAGACTATAAGAGCTGACGTAACCAAACTTGGTGCCAACATCCGTCTAGTGTCTACGCAGATCAAGTTTGTTTCAAATTTTCGCCACGCCCATTTTTGCCTCCGCAAATTATAAAAAACTATAACTAGAGTTGTATTAAAGCTACAGTATTCCTTGCCATGGGCAGCGGCTGGAATGTGTGAGCGAGATAGCATGTGGACGTTGCCTTGTACCAAATGACGCATTAGTTTCGTTCACTAATATGAGTGAACTTCCAATCTTTTTTCAACTTTTAATGCAACGGAAATTGTCCAGAAGATTGATGTAAAACTTTTCCAAATCGGCAAAACGATGACCAACTTAGAGGCTATAGAACATTGATAAAATCCTTCAAAAGAGGGACAATGGGCAGATCCTTCGAAGGAACCTTTACTTCAGAGGGCTCCAATTCAGTCAAATCTCGTCCGATTTTAAAGAACTATGTCTTTATTTGCTTTTTAGAATCACAATTTTTAATTAGTATAAAAATCTGGAAAACTAATTTTCAACTCGATTTTCGCAAATTTTAACGATGGTTACACTGCAAAAAATCACGAAAATCCGGTCAAAATTTTTTTTCCAACTTTTTTCAACTTTTAATGCAGTTTTTTAATACGGAAAGAATCCAGAAGATTGATGTGAAACTTTTCCAAATCGGCCAAAAGATGACCAACTTAGAACCTATAGAACATTGATAAAATCCTTCAAAAGAGGGACAATGGGCAGATCCTTCGAAGGAACCTTTACTTCAGAGGGCTCCAATTCAGACGAATCTCGTCTGATTTTGAAAAATTATTATAAGGAAAATATAATTTAATATAAAGAAAATTTATATTCAATTAATGAGGATTTCGACGGAGTCTGATTTTATGAAATATCTTTTATTGGTACAGGGTATACTCCAAGTTGGCAAGGACGACTTGCTTACTTTATTTCTTTTTTTTCTTGTGCTGTTATGAATCAAAATGGGAATCTATTTTATGCAAAAGCACGCAACTGTTGAGGAACTAAGCCAGGCATAAGAACCAAAACCGCAACCATACACATACATACATACATAAGAGTGGGTATCCGTGTGTGTGTGTGTGTGTGCGTGTGTGTGTGTGCCTGGTCCCGGCTTTAGCCAGCTTCTGTATAAGCATTTGGCGTTGGGCGTAAATGCTTTGCATATGCAGTCATGTATGCATTTTGTGTAAAAGCAACAATAAAAGACTAAAAAAGCACCTGGACCAGTTACCTGGACCTGGCTTACAATTTATTTGAGAATTATATGTGCGCCCCCACCCGCTTCTCATTTTTTTTTCTTCTTTCCTTTGCTAGTGTCTTAACGATTTTCTTTTCTTTTGACGTTTTCATGTTTTATTTTACTTGAAAATTTACACGATTTACATGAAAATTTGTGAAATGTTTTGCAGCTGGCCTTAGTAATGATGACATGGCTTCAATTGGTGATATATCGATGATCTCATCACCGCCAACATCTTCCAATTCAAACGATCAAGAGCCGTTTGGACAGCTGCCACCGCTACCACCGCCATTGCGTTCCACCCAAGTGCTTCAGCCATTGAGCGTGTTTCCAGGTGCCACAAATTATTCCAATCCTTTCCTTTTGTTTCTAGTTTTTTTTTTCTCTTGTTTTTTGTGTTTTCTCTCACCTTTTTCTCTCTATATCTATATATATATATATATGTATATATATATATAAGTTGCACAGATATATATATTTGTGCGATATTTGTTTGCCTGCAAATGGACGTTCCATTCTTTAGTTCTCGTTGATTGTTGTTTTTTATTTACCATTTACCCTTTTACCTTTTTCCTTTTACATTTTTTTCTCTCTTTTTTATTGAGTTTTCGAAGAATTTTTGTATAGCCAAAAAAATGAATTTTTTTTTTTTGGTTTTTTGTTTTTGCTAGTGCACAAATTTTGTTGTTCGTTTTTCTTTCCAATTGATTGCAACATTAATTGGTGTGTAGTTTGTTTGTTTGTTCGTTCGTTCGTTCGTTCGTTCTCGTTATTGTTATTGTCTTTGTTTCACAATTTTCTTTCAATACTCTTCTTTATTGTTTTCTCTCCTTTGTTGTTTATTCTCTTTTTTTTTCTTTCTTTCTTTGTTTGTTTGGTTAGATAATTGCTATATAGCTTACACAGACACATTTACATTAACACTTTCTCGAAAAGTTTTGGTTTCTATATACATATATACATATACACATACATACACACACACACACACACACATGTATATGTATATATATACAAACTTGCCACCCAACAACAACAACTCCCAAATCGAACTCAACTTTTGTTTAGCTGCCACCAGCAATCATTCAATCAATCAACCAACCAACCAACCAACCAACCAACTAACCAATCAATCAGTCAATCCCAAACCAAACTAAATCCAACCAAAACTAAAACTAAATCAAATCAATCAGCCAATACAGCCAATTACAGTAACTAATTCCATTTCGATTGCAACTTTTCACAAACTACCAAAAACAACAATTTTTCAAGTAGCTCTTAGCTCTGCTGCTAAGTTTTTTTTAACATTTTTTTTATGAAAATGTGTGTGTAATTTTTTTTTATATTTTAGAGAAAAAAAAAAACGAAAAAGTTTTGAGTGTAGTTGTTCACAGCTCTGCTTTTTTGTCAATTCTTCCCCTTTCTCTCTCATTCTCTCTCTCTCTCTCTCTTTCTCTCTTAAATTGTTGTTTGTGCTGTCAAAAAAAAAAAAAAAAAACAAAAATTTAATTAATTAAGTTAAACGAAAAACCACTACAACAATAAATTGTGTGCTTTCTTCTCTCCCTACCTCGAAACCAAAATAAAAAAAAAACAAAAAACCAAAAATAAAATAAATAAATACAAAAAAAAAAAAAAAACCAACTAAAAACTCAACCAAAACAATAACAACTAACTAATTACAACAAACAAACAATATAAAAATTAAACATTTTTTATTAAAACTATAATTTCATTGTAGAGTGAGTATATAAATATACAAAATAAACATTAATTAAGTTTTCGGTTTCATTTCTTTTCCTTCTGTTTTCTTTTGGTTAAACATTTTTCATTTCGGTTTTACATTTACCTCAATGTGTCTTCTTTTTGTTTATTTTTTTATTTTGTTATTATTTATTTTTTAGTTTTTTTTTTGGTTCTCATTTATGAAAAATCTTGAAAACATATTAAACGAAAAAAAAAAAAAGAAAAGAAAACGAAGAAAACAATTTTTTGATAAGCCTGCTGGTTGTTTTCCCCCTCCTATCGCGTCCCCCACCCCCCAATTACATCCATTAAAACTGTTACTTGTGACTCGGTTTTGTGTGCAACAACTGTTCAGTGTCCAATTTGAGCGAAGATTCTTACGATTATGTTTTTGGTGGTCGACGTAAACACAATACGCCCACAACAACGTCAACACAACTCAAGCTGACCTCACCGCCAGTGCGACTGCGACCCGAAGGTAAGTTCCCATTATCTTTGAGAATTTTTACAAATATGTATATATGTAATATATATATTTATATATTTATAAAATGGAGTGAGTGTTTTTTTACGTTATATCTAATTACTACATGATATAATTGTGTTTCTTATTCTCCCACCTGCGGACACACCGTCCTTTCAACGACCCACCCTACCACCACCACCATTAGACACCTATCGCGGTGGTAATATAAACAACGGACGTTTCTATCGTCATTCCTTTAGCTATGCCCCAAAGCGTCAACAGCCACATCAGCAGCAACCACGTCAGCATTTAAGTCGGGATGATCGTGAATCAAGATTAAGATGTCATGGCGAAGATGAGGCCACATTGCGCCAATTGCTGCTCGAGTATGTAGAAACAATTACATTGAATAAATGTATAATAATTTCAATACAAATATGTACCAATTTGAATTCCATTAACATTAACATTACCAATACCAATACCAAATACCAAATACCAAATTCCATAATCATATCCAATTCCAAATACCTGTATAAAACAAAAATGTTGTATGACGCATAATGAACCGCTGCGGCGTGGGTCGTGTGGCAAGCCCACATAAGTAGGCAACACATCGACGCGTTCATTATGCGGCTGCATTAATTATTTGAATTTGCATTTGCATTTTGGCACACCATAAATATTAGCATTTAGTTGAACAAATAAATAGCAATTATTATTTTTTTTTTTTTTTGTTTTTGTTCCATTTTTTTTTCTCTTTTTTTTTTTGGAGAGAATTTACCCGCAAACAGCAATAAGTACAATAATTATAACAACAGCAACAACAACAATAAGAGCAATAACAATTACAATAATAAACAATGTCCATTTATTTAATTTTAAAAACAAATAATAATAATAGTTTATTTACTTTTTTATTTTTATTTTTTGGTTTAATGTTTTCTTTTTCGTTTGTTGTTTTTTTTTTTTCTGGCACGCACAAATAAATTAAATTTTAATTTATGGTATTTATTTACCAACACCTAACCTAACCCCTTACCGCTTAAATAACATCCCACACCACCCACCCCCCACCACCAAAAAAAAAAAAAAAAAAACAACCAACCAATGAATGTAACTATGTATTCTTCCTCCTTATTTTCCACACAGATTTGCGCAAATTATGTTCATTTAAATATGTGTGTGTGTGTCCTCCTACTGCAAAAATATATAATGTCAATTATTCATTGAGGGCATTTATTGTGTTGTGTGTGTGTTGTTTTTGTCCTTATCCCTGAACAACAGCAAAATTTTCAAACAAAAAAAAAAAAAAAAAGTAAAAGTAAACCGAATCAAATAACCGAAACGGGCACATTGCGACATTCACCAAACAAAAAAGAAAAAAAGAAATGAAAAGAAACAAAAAAGAGCAAAAAGTATAAGAGAAAAAAAATTGCAAAAGTTTAATATTTAACAAAAATTTCGGGCCAAGCATAAAGCAAACAAAAACAAAATCTATATTAATTAAGCTTAACTAACTAAAGAAAAAAAATTAAAACAAAGAAAGAAAGAAGAAAAAAGTAAGAAAGAAAAAAAAAACGAAGCGAAAGGCAAACAAAAGCTGCAAAAAAAAAGAAACAAGAACAGAAATCAAACAAAAAACGCGACAAAGCAAACAAAAAAAAAAAAAAATAGAAAAAAAAATACACGAACGAACGAAAGAAAGAAAGAAAAAAGGCAACAAAATGATGGGCACAATGCCACCCAGGTACATATGCAATTCCAACCAAATATATAATATACATACCATATATTAATATTAATCACAATAATAATAACAAATAACAAAAAAGCCATAGTCAATAATTAACAAACATACGTTTTTTTCAAATAATTTTCATCATCATCATCATCATCATCATTATCCGTTCATAATACATACATACATACATTCATACATACATACATGGTCATCATTAATATATTCTTCATCAGCATTTAAGCAAAAACACAAAGCAAATATTTTCAAATTAAAAAGCAAACATATTCTTTCACTTTGTATATAAACACAATGTATGTGTGTGTTAGTGTGTGTGTGTGTGTATGTGTGGTTGTGTAATGTGGGATTGTGTCTGCTTGTGTGTATGTGTATAAATTTTATAATAATTTTTAATTAAAAACTTGGTTAATTAGCCATACAAACACACACACACACATACACGCACACACGCACACACAGACATTCAAATTCATTTGGCTGTTACTGCTTTTATCTAATTGTTTAAAAATTCATTTGATTTGTTATTTTTGGCCAAAATCACTTTGTTTATAAAACACAAACATCATTTTATTCTACACCTGGTTGTATATACATTTGTGTGTGTGTATGTGTATGCGTGTATGTGTGTATGTATGTGTGTCTGTTTGGGTGTGTATAACGCATATGCCTTCCAATTGAAATATACATACATCATATCAAACAACTACTTAATCTTTGTCATTTCGCCTACTTTCCAAATATGCCACAACAACAACAACATCAACAACTACAACAACAACAACAACAACTGAAGCCACACGCAAAGTGGTTTGGTATTCACGCCACTCAATGAGTATGCAATTTCAACTACGATCAATTAATTTTCACCAAACTTTTCAAACTTTTTCTTGCTCTCGCTATTGTCTCTCAATCTCTCTATTTCTGTTTCTCTCATTCTCTGTGTCTGTTCTCTGTCTGTGCCCTGCGTTTGCTAATAAAATTAAATTTACAATTTATTTTATATAGTTAATACATTGTAGTCTTTTTTTTTTTTTAATCGCATGCCAATTCCCTCTTGCAACATGCTGCACCCTCTCAATTTACATATTTTTACGCTCTCACACATACATATAAATACACACATATGTATACAAGTATGTATGTATGTATATATAGATTGTAAATAGACACAATTAAAATTCAATTAATATGTCTAAATTAATTTAGTTGTAAAATCGACTAATTGTGGCAAACATTTATTGCCCGGGGGCAAGGAGGAAAAGGTAGTACGGAGAAGGGAATTGTAGAAAGAAAGTTGGAAAGTGAATGGAGAGTAAATGAGTGGATAATGGGCTAGCCATCATCATTATCATTATCATCATACTCATCATCATCATCATCATTATCATCATCATCATCATCATTGGCAACAGGAGCATCGGCATGAGGCATCTATGAAAGGGCCCTTAAGAGCAGCCACAACAATCCGACAGCTGGCTGACCTGCCTCTTCATTCACTATCTTTTATCTCTCTCTATCGCTTTCTCTCTATCTCTTTCATCTCTTTTACTATCTGTGCGTGTGTGTGTGTGTGTGTGTGTGTGTGCGTATGTGTGTATGTGCGTGTTATGTTTTTTATGACATGCCGAAAAGTGTTTGAGTGCCATTAAGTCGCTGTACACTATGAACACTTCAATGCACATCCATCTATCTAACCGCGCGCACACACCCACACATACTCACACACACACATACACACACTAAGCCACACTCAGCAAAATTAAAAGTCAGTAAATATAATACATACTTTTAGAAAATGATTCAATGCATAAAAGTTTTAGGAAAAAATTTAAACTTTAGATTTATTTAATTAAAGCATTCAATAGAAATGATTTTGGTAAATTAAGAATATATATAAAATCAAATATTATAGTTGAATTAGCATATGACTAGACATCGGATTGATTATATGAACTTCAATTTTAAAAATTAAATCAAAGAGAATATAAGAATGAGTTGAGATTAAATCAAAAGAGCAATACAAATAAATAAATAAGATTAATAATTTAAGGCTGAAAGGATTAAAAATGAATTACTTAATTATTGATACAACATAGGGGAAACTTTTCAATTTTATTAACTGAATTTGGTTCTCAAGAATTTTATTATAGAAAAATTTGCAGAATCTTACGATTTAGTGAGTCATTGAATCCATTTAGCGCAATCTTCTTATCTCAATTAAAATCATATTTTTCTATATTTTTCTATATACATTTTTTCTTAGGCTTTGCTTTTGATTTTAAGAGATATATAAATAAGTTAATTGTTGAGTGTATTCATATATACACGGTCAATCAGCATGTGGTTGGCCACTTTGACACACTTACACACCACACACATGCCACACACACACACACACACAATAATAATAATATATACTGTCATCATTTTGCATGCTCATAATTAGCTTTATCTTTGGCCCCTTTCGCTCTTTCAATCCATCTCCCCCCCCACCCCCACCAACCCTTACCCACACAATTCTCTTTGCACTTAATTTTAATCAGAAAAAAATCAATGCTTAAACCACCCAACCTCTCATAGTCGTGCGTAATCTATAACCATTCCCAATCAGTCAGTCAGTCAGTCAGTCAGTCAATCAATCAATCAATCAATCAATCAATCAGCCAGTCCAGTCAGTCAATATGTCACACAATATTTTCAGGTTTTCCTTTTCTTTTTTTTTGTTTAATTTACTCTACACTTTTGTCTTTTGTCTTTTGTTGATTTTTATGGTTTAACGACCAAAAACTAATTGGCGTAATGGTCAGATCACCAAAATTATTCTAAAAAAATTTTTTTAATATTCAATATTGAAAACAATATACAACATCAAGAACAAAAAACAACAACAATAAACAATAAACAATAACAATAACAACAAACAATAGCAATAAACAAAACAACTATTTAAAGTATGTTTGTTGCTTAAAATCAAAGTCTGTCATTCAATTCAATTCAATTCAATTCATCATCATTCTTTGCATATTTCCATTCCAAGTTAAACAAAAAGAGAAAAAATAGAAGAAGAAGAAAAAAAAAATATGAAAAAACGAGAAGAAAAAAAATAAAAGCAACGCAAAATGAAAAAAGAAAATTTATCATTTAAAAATAAAATCTCAAAATCTGTGATAATAAATCATGCAAATTATGTGAAATATGAAAAATGCATATACGTGACCACAAAATAAATACAAAAAGAAACCAGAATATGTAAATTGATTTTGAATATGAACAAATAAAAATGGAAAAAATTACACACACATATATATATATATATATATATATATATATATATATATTCATATATATATATATATATATAAATACATATAAAATATATACCTACAATATACACATATAAACGGCCATTAAACTGAAAGAAAGAAACAAAAAGAATATTAAAAGCAAAATACAATAAGGGATGCCGAAAAAAAAAAAAATATGAAAGAGAAAAATGTTTGGTGAATGTCCTAATATGCCAATTGGTGAATTTGTTTGTTTTTCTTTATTTATTTTTGTTCTTTTTTTTTTTTTTTTTTTGTTTATTCTTTCTATTCTTCTACGTGGTATTCATTTTGAAATGAAAATATTTTGTTGATACAAACAGACTGAATTGAATGAGAAAGGATATAGGAAGGATACATGTATATATATATGTCAATGTACATATACTTACAGCTAATGCCAGTTAAGTGCTTTATGCACTTTATGCACAGACTTATCATATCAGACGTAAATGCAATTAAAGATTAACTTTTTGTTTCGCTCTTTGGTTTTTTTCTTCTTATCTTCCGTTTTTTTTTTTTTTTTTTGTATTTTTTAACTGCTTTTAAAAGATTTTGCTGGCTTATATGATTACAGTTCTCCAAATGTAATCAAAAAATTGAATATAAAAATAAAAGAATAATACAAAACATCGGCCAACCGAAGTTTATATACTCTTGCAGGTCCTTTAAATATCATTTATCTAATTTAATTGATCTCTAGAAAAGCAATCTGAATTAAATTTCTCCACACATTAAAGAATTAAATCCAAAAACTTTACATTTATCTTTTTTAATGTATATGTATATACATATATGAACAATTAACTTTATATAAACAACTGCAAGAGTATATTGTTTATGTTAAAGTTAGATAATGTTTTGTATGTATATTGATTTGAATTGAGAATAATCAAGATACCCCCTTTTTGATTATCCCTATTTTTCCACAATTTAGTTACATTTTTGTATAATTTTTTTTGGTAAAAGATGAAAAAAAAAAAAAGGAAAGGGAAGGGAAGACATGTCATATGTGGTAATGCGAAAGAGAATGCCAACATTTCGTGGCACGTACTCGAGAGAGCATTTAATGAATGCAAAAGGCAGCTGAACCGGTAGTAGGTGCAGTAACAGCGGCAAGAGGAGCATCAGGAGGAGCAGCATCAGAACCAGTGGCAACCGAAGCGACAGAACAGAAATTGGCAGAAAATTTATTAAATGCTCACGTATACAAATCCGTTACACAAAACCGAAAATTCCTGCAGCTGACAGAAGCACACACATATACGCACACACACACACACACACACATACACATACACAACCAGTCAGAACACAACCGATAGAGAGACATGCCAATACATATGCACAACAAACAACAATTGTTTTCATGGCGAACAATAACTTTGTACAGGATGCGCTTGAATATCCTCGCTGCTGCTGCTCCTGCTCCTGCTCCTGCTGCTGATGTATGCATAAAATAATCCTTTTATGCTCCAGCTCCAGCACAACAATGTCCGTGAAATGGAAAACAATAACAATAACAGCAACAGCAACATCAACAGCAACAGCAACAGCAACATAACTTTTTGTACCATCCCCGTGCGCCCTGACATATCCCCACCGTTTCCCCTTAAATCGTCATGGCTGCCTGCCGCCCGCATTAACATAATGCGCAACCAACTCAAGTGCTAGGCTCGGCACACGCGTCGTATGCGCAATGTGTATAGAGTATATGCAACTGTCGTCTATAACTTTCTCTCTCGGTCGCTCTCCTCTCTATCACTATCTCTTTCTCTCTCTCTCTCTCTCCCTCTCTCCTGCTCTACATCTATATCTATCTCTATCTCTGCTTTGTTTGCTTTTTTTTTTTGGGTTGCATTTTGTTTTTGTTATTGTTATTGTTGTTGTTGCTGTTGTTTTTTGTTGCTATTTGATTTAGTGAGCTAGAGGGAGCTGCCGCCGCATTCTGTTTGCTCTCACCCAGAAAGCACTTCTCAATTTTAGCCATGGCATATCTGGGATATATCTGTCTATTCACGAACCCAACCCGAATACACACACCCTCCTCCCCCCCCTTTACACACACACACATACACCATTGTAGGCCACAGTGTAAAGGCATCTGTAGATGGGATCGTTGGTGCTGGGGTTAAAGGGGGGGGGAGGGGGAAAGGGACTGATGGGCGGATGAGGTGTTGTGGTGTTTTTTGTTTCAGGGTTTCATGTTAATGAAAATGTAAATTTTATACATTTCGTTTAGACTTAAAAATGGGGAAATTGAAATAGAATTTCATCTGCACTATTTATGATATATGTATGTATCTATCTATATACATATGTCTTTATATATACATATGTACATATACATATACAGTTTACAAAGCATTAGTTTTTATCATATATATTAACAATTTTTTGAGACTATATAGTTTTCGTTTAGATTGTAATGAATTACAATCACTTTAACATAGAATTGAATACAAATTAAAATTCTATACTCTATATTGACTTTCATTTTCTATGCTCTCAACGGCTAGAAAATTATAATATTTGAAGTGAAAGAATATTAAATAATATCAACTTAACTTACATACTTACTTTTCCCTTGACTTTAAAACTGAATCGTTCGTTTCCATAAAGAGAATTACAATCAAATCAAAAGTACTTAGAGAGAACTATGCCATCGTTTAACTTTTCACTTTGTAACACACTTTCTCAGTTTCTTATTTTTGTTAATTTTATGCATTTCTCTACTTTATTTTTCTCTTCTTGTTCTGTCTTCAATATTTCCATATTTTCACTTTTTTTATTCACTGTCCGTCTCTCTCTCTCTCTATCTCTGTCTCTGTGTCTTTTGCTTCCTTTTTTCATTAAGGTAAAAGGACTTTGTAAAGTAAAGAGCATAAAGTTAAGAAGAAAAACGAAACAAAAAAATAGAAAAAAAAGAAGCGGGTTAAAAAAGGATTTAGCAAATTTTTTGTATAATTTAAAATCAGAAAATTCCATTTGTATAGTCCCAAAGAGTATAATAAATTTTTTTTTTTCCTTTTCTTGTTGTTACCCCTTTCCTCCAACCAACTGTCTGTTAACTATCCTTTTGCAAGGATATCACTCTACAGATGCCCCCCCCTCTCCCCTAACTTCCCTATTTGGCCCTTTTTCTTGCCAGCTTGAAACATTACTCTTGACTTAACCTTAACAAAATATGCCAACAATTTACTTTAAGTTACTTTTTATGTACTTAGTGGCTTGGCTGATTTTTTTTTTTGATGTTTTTTTTGCTTTTGTTATTTTATTTTTATATTATTTCTTATTTGTTTGCCTGTTTTTCTTGTGGCATTTTTGTTATTTTTTTTTTGCTTTCGTTTTTCTGTTGTGTTTTTTTTTTAAATTTTTTTTTTTTTGCTGTTGCAACACACAAATCCTTTCGTTGCCAAGACTCTGACTCTGACTCCGATTCTTACTCTGCCTTTGCCACTGACTCCAACTTCGTCTAGGTCTATGACTGTGTCTGTGCGTTTTTCTTCAACTTCTGTGCCCAACTAACCCCCCCTCACACACACATTCAGCACCCGTTAACCCACCAACTACCCTTTTTACCATTTTTAAGTTGTAGTCCATAAAATTTATGTTGCTTCATTCCTCAATAATTGCATAGCTCAGTAAATTTTAATGCAAGCGGTCATAAATAATTTCGTTTCGCTCCACAAGCAACAAGAGCTATATACAACAATAATAATAACAACAACAATAATAATAATAACAACAATAACTATATAAATTACGTAGTATAATGCCATAATAAAGTTGCAAAAATAAGCAACAAAAACAAGCAGAAAAAAGAACAAAAAGAAAAACAAAAAGCCAAAAAGGCATTCGTACAACTAAAGTGCATTTTCTTTTGGTCTGATATTTTTCTCTTTCTTTTGAATATTGCGTGACTTGACCTGAACTCGTTGCACTCCAAAAAAAAACAACATCATCAACAACAACAACAACAATTGAAACCGAAACTAAACTAAACTAAACTAAACCAAACCAAACCATACCGAACTGAACTGAATTGAAATGCATGGAAACACGTGATGTGTGTCGTCCTCGATGCTGCTGCCCATGCAATAAATGCATTGAAATTGAATTATACTCATACTGCCACGCCCACTTAATACCATTCCATCGATACCCATTGTCAGTTTGCAAAAGCAAGTTAGCGTGATGAGCATGAATCTATCAGCAAAACTCGATGAGCTGCAGCGAGGCGATCGACACCTGGAGACAACAGTCGCCTTGTGCGAAATACGCACCCAGCTCCAAGAGCTGACCAAATCGGTGGAGAGCTGCCAAAGTGAGGTGTCCGAGGTACGTAATTAATTACTTGACATAATTATATCGAAATCATTATATATATACATATATATATATATATTAAATTATAGGTAAAACGTGACATGGTGGCCATTAAACATGAATTGGATACTGTGCAGCAGGTGAAAGAGGAAATTGAAGAGCTGCGCGAATATGTCGATAGACTGGAGGAGCATACGCACAGACGGAAGCTAAGACTTTTAGAACAAGTTTGTAGCTTAAATTATTTGCCATGTTGTGTAATTAAAAATACTTGAATTTCATTTCTCTCTCTCTATTCATATAACCAAAATAAACCAAAAAAAAACATATCAACTCTGACACACAAATTCTGAGATACAAAGACAAAAAGTTGGCCCCATCATCATCAATGAAAAGAAGAAAAAAAAACCACAAAAAAAAATAAAGTTTAAACAATACAAAATATATAAATAAAATGAGAAAAGGTTAAACATAATTTGCTGCCAAGAAAAACAGAAAAAAAAAAAAATAAATGATTGCAACTTTTTAACTTTTGTCTAGAATCCCTCCCTCATCCAACCATAGAAACACAATCACTTACACACAGACACACACACGCACACTCACTTACAATCACACACACACATATACAGACGGCTTTGTCATTCACATATACACCCACTCACATACACACACACACACCAACTCTCACCCACACCCACTCAGAAAGTCTCACAGTCATACACAACAAACAAACATTCATATTTAACTCTGCCATTTTCAGTTTCAATCTTAAGTTTAATTTTTATTTTTGTAGTAAAAAAAAAAAAAAAAAAAAACAAAACCTGTATAAAATTGAAAAATAAAATAAGAAAAATTTATTTGTGTTTCTATTTTCTACTATAGATTTATAATTTAAATTTTAAGTTATTGAAAAAATTAATTTATACAAATTTGAGAGAATTGAGAAAAGTTTTTTGCATTTTGATTTGTGTTTGGCGCACACTCGTTTTGCAAAGCGTTTGATAAACCCAAAATCCCCGCACAAAGAACCAGAGTATATATATATATATATAATATCCCTTCTCCTTCCCCCGGCCCCCTGACTATCCAAATTCCCAATCAAAATCCAACTATATACCCCTTACTATTCCCAATAAAGAATGTTTGATAAATTGATCAATTTTTAATTTGAATTTCGATTTTGTTCTCTTCGCTTTTTTGTATTCTCTATTTAATTTGCACAGGGTCTTACCTTCTTCCTCACCTATTCAATATTCTCGGCCGTGCTGGGGATGCTGCAATTTGGTTATAATACAGGTGTGATCAATGCCCCAGAAAAGAATATTGAGAATTTTATGAAGGATGTGTACAAGGATCGCTATGGTGAGGATATTAGCGAGGAATTTATACAGCAATTGTATTCAGTTGCCGTATCCATATTTGCCATTGGTGGCATGCTTGGCGGTTTCAGTGGCGGCTGGATGGCCAATCGATTTGGCAGGTTAGTTAACATTTATCCTTTCTATTAATTATATAGATTAGTTTTTATACAAATATAAATATTTGTAGAAATAGACTAACTATTTACAATTTCATTATATTAGCTGACTTTTTACTCTAATCATATATTTTGTTTTTTTTTTCGTTTTAATTAATTCTTTTGGTATATAGAAAAGGCGGCTTATTGTTAAACAATGTGCTCGGCATATCGGGTGCTTGTTTGATGGGTTTTACCAAAGTTAGTCATTCCTATGAAATGTTATTCCTTGGCCGATTTATAATTGGTGTTAATTGCGGTAAGTTATTAATCAAAATTTGATCTATTGATTTTACTAATTAAATTCATTTAATTTACATTGAATAATAAAAGGTCTCAATACATCATTGGTGCCAATGTACATCTCGGAAATAGCGCCACTGAATCTACGCGGTGGCTTAGGTACTGTTAATCAATTGGCTGTGACTGTAGGTTTATTATTATCCCAGGTGCTGGGAATTGAACAAATCTTGGGCACCAATGAGGGCTGGCCCATATTGTTGGGTCTGGCCATATGTCCAGCAATATTGCAATTAATTCTACTGCCCGTTTGTCCCGAATCGCCAAGATATTTGCTCATTACAAAGCAATGGGAAGAAGAGGCAAGAAAGGGTAAGTTATCCATTTTGTAAATTAATAGAATCGCGACATATATATATATATATATATATATTTCTATTTAGCATTGCGTCGTCTGCGTGCCTCTGGCTCTGTTGAGGAGGATATTGAAGAAATGCGGGCCGAGGAGCGTGCCCAGCAGGCCGAGAGCCATATATCGACCATGGAGCTAATATGCTCACCCACACTGCGTCCCCCATTGATCATTGGCATTGTGATGCAGTTAAGTCAACAGTTTAGCGGTATCAATGCCGTTTTCTATTACTCCACATCGCTCTTCATGAGCTCCGGCCTGACGGAGGAGAGCGCCAAATTTGCCACAATTGGCATTGGTGCCATTATGGTAAGACACAATCAATAAATCTCATCATAAATATACATACTATATTCTATTATATGCTATAATAATCAATATACTTATTATTATTAATTCTTTTTTCCCATTTAGGTTGTAATGACACTTGTCTCCATACCATTAATGGATCGTACGGGTCGTCGTACACTCCATTTGTATGGTCTTGGTGGCATGTTCATTTTCTCCATATTCATCACAATATCGTTTTTGATCAAGGCAAGTTTATGTTTGATTAGATATGGCATTAAGAAATTTAAATACAATTTTAGTAAAAGTAACAGAATGAAAGTGAAAACTGCCTGGCCTGTTAGCGTTTTATTCTTTTTGATTGTTGCATACTTTTAGGCGTTTGCCAAATGTTTATACTTCTATTTCAATATTGATACATATATACTATATTTATATATACATATATATAAATATTACTATTTACTTATTTCTCTCTCTACGTACATACATATCTATAGAAAAAATATTTTATGCATGAAGTTGTGTTTAAACCGCGTAGCCCCCTAAGAGCAGACAAAAAAAAAAAAAAAAAAACCGAAAAGAAAAACCAAAAAAAAAAGATACTAAAAAAAAACACAAAAAAAAAAAAAATATTACCCCAAACCAAACTGAACCCAAATTGAAATATCGCATGACAGTTGTCCCGCGCGTATTTCTATAAATTATTGATGTGAGATATACAACGTATGTATGGATGTATGTATGTCTATATGCCTACACATATACATACATACATATTGCATTTATATACATATGTATGTATGTATATATTTATATACATATGTACATCTATGCATATACATATGTAAATGTATAAGTATTTGAATTTATAACAAGTTAAATTTATTGCCTGCCTCTGTTGAACCATTCAATTTACCTATACATATTGCCATTTTTTCTTGTTAGTTTTGTTTTTTGTTTTTTGTTTTTTTTTTATATAACAGTGTATTAGGGTTGTTCAAAGCATACAGCGACACACACAATTTGCTGATCAACTGAAATAAAAGATAAATGTTGAATTAGTTTAAAATTGTTCAAGAGATCTTAAAAAATGATTCTTAACTTTATTTCAATCTATTCAGATAGTAGAAGTATACTTATATCTTATATAAATAATTAATTACAATTATTCAAGAGTATCAAATCATATCTTTGGCTTGAACAACCCTAATGTATGTACATATATATATCAAGATATATCTAAGGCTATTATAGTAACTATAACAAATACATACATATATATACACATATAATTTATAGGCCAAATGCTAAGCTAATTAGTCAATTAATTTTCTCAATTAAGCTTTAATTTTGCCATAATTTATACGATTTGCATGAGTAGCAGTTTTTCCGTTTTGTTGGTTTTTTTTTTTTTTTTGTTTTTTCTTATTCCGATTACAATTCTGCACGTTTTTCTGCACTGTAGTTTTATGGGTCTTGCTTAAATTGCCATGAATAGATTTTGGCTTTGATTTTACAATTTGTTTATTTCCCTTTTTCCCCATTTCTTTGTTTTGTTTTGTTTTTTCTTTTTTCATTTTTTCATTTTTTTCGTTGTTGTTGTGCCTAGGTTAAGTTTCGATTGCCCAAAATGGCTGGAATTTTATTTAATAATTGCAACTGAAATCAAATATTTTCCGCTATCAATTGGAATAAAGCAATTGTCAATAGTTGAAACTATTTTGAATAGTCAGTTTATTCCAGCCAATTTTTTTGGGCAATCAGTCTCAGCCCTTGAATTAGATGCTATTCTCGACTTGGCAGGCTTTTTGCCCACAAAAAAAAAAAAAAACAAAAATATTAAAAAAATAAAAAAAAAAAAACACACACACATATACACCAGCAAATAAAAGAACACCGAAATCATTTAACGAATATATTATATATATATATATATTTAATTTTTAATTTCAATAACAAACAAATTACATAGTCACACACACACACACACACTATAAAAGAATCACACAATTTCGCAAAGTGTTATTTAGCAGCAGCAAAATAGCAGCAAAAGCAACAACAACAGCAGCAACAAAAGCAGCAGCAGCAGCACAACAAAACAGCAAACAAACAAACAAATCCAAAGAAAAAGTAATAATAAAAAAAAGAGAGTTATGAAAAATGTACAAAAAAAAAAAAAAAAAAAAAAAAAAAAGAAAACAAAACAAAGAACAGTTCGCTTAGATAGCAGAAAACTAAAAAAAAAAAAAAAAACAAACACTTTTTAGTACACAAAGCTAAATTCGCTTTTGACACTCAAAAACTCAATTGTCATTGTTTCTAGTTTTTCAAATATTTCCGTTTTCGTTTTACTGATATATTAAGTTTTAACAATTTACTTTAAGACCTTTTCTTATCAAGAACTTTTCATTCTAAGTATCTAAAAAAAAAAAAAAAACAAATAAGAAAAAAAAAACAAATAAGAAAAACTCAAGCGACAGTTGAATTTTCCCTTTATGACAGCGAAAAAAGAAAAAAAAAAAAAAACAAATAAGGATATCAGTAATCGAGATATAACTCTTTGAGAACCAAGATCAAACACTCAAACTTCTCAGCTTAGCAAACTAATGATTTTCCAATTTATTATGCAAATTTTTTAGACATAATAATTGTAATCAATAAGAATAAGAAATCCAACAAGAAGAAGAACAAAGAACAAAAAAAAAAAGCTCAACTCATGCATAAAACCAAAGATAAAAATATTTATTACATTTATTTATTTTTATATTTATTTATTACATATTAAGTTAGGAGGTATATACATATATATGTATATATTTACATATAAATTTCATTTATTTCTTGATTGATTTGTCTTCTCTTCATTTAAAAAATTCGTTAAACAAATTTCGAAAGAAAAAGAAAAGAGAAAAGTGAAAAAGAAAAAGCCTACAAATCATCGAGAATGCGAAGATTACTATGCATTTTGTATAGGAGTTTTTTGGTTATGTACAGGAAATGATCGACTGGATGTCATATCTCTCTGTGGTGGCCACACTTGGATTTGTGGTCTTCTTTGCCGTTGGTCCCGGTTCGATACCATGGATGATAACGGCGGAGCTATTCTCACAAGGACCCAGACCGAGTGCCATGGCCATAGCCGTTTTGGTCAATTGGATGGCTAATTTTGTTGTTGGCATTGGTTTCCCCAGCATGAAGGTAATTTTCTAAAAAAAAACAAATTTAATCATTTTTCTTCATCTTTGTTCTCTAATTTCGATGATTCTCACTTCACTTTTTTCTTTTTTTTTTTTTTTTGTTTGCTTTAGACTGCTTTGGAGAATTATACATTCTTACCATTTAGCGTATTCTTAGCCATATTTTGGATATTCACCTATAAGAAGGTTCCTGAGACCAAAAATAAAACCTTTGAAGAGATATTGGCTCTCTTCCGTCACAATAATGGCAGGTATGTTACCCATCAAAATGATAAAAACAAAAAAAAAAACATATCCACACCCCCTACCACCCCTCTACCACCAACCCCATTAATCTTAACTCATTAATACTTAAAACAATACCAACCAAATATCACAAATCATATAAATTTTAGTTGAAACTCAACTACAAAACCGATAGAAATAATGAAAGATAATAACACAAAAAAAAAAGAAGAAATTTAAGGAGTAGAAAGATTTCTATAAAAAATCCTTCTAAAATCAACCTAAGCCCTTAATCCTTAATCCTCCATCATCAAATAGCAGCCGCACCTTCAACTACTCCTCAATTTACTTGGAAGCTTATTATGCGGGTTTTTTCGAAACCTTTTTTCAATTGTCCACAGAAAGGAATGAAAGCAAAATAACACCAAAACACAAACAAAAAAAACAAAAAAAAAAAAAATAGTAAAGGATATAGTCAATTTGTGGTCAATTTTGAGATAGATTCATTAATCATTTTCTGTTTAATTGAGTTTGCTTTAATTTTTGTTTTTATTGTGTTTTTTTTTTTTATAATATTATATACAACAACAAGTTTATTTTAATGGCACTCTCTCTCTCTCTCTAAATACATTCTATTCCTAATATAACATATATGTTAAAAAATTAAATGAATAAAAGGACATTTCGAGATAGTAGACTGTACGGGTAAGTTGCATGAAGTCACGAAAACATGGCAAGGGAATAAAAAATATAAACAAATATAAGCCAATATATTTTAAACAACAATTTGAAGCCTAGTCTTCTTTAAATAAAAAAAAAAAAAACAAAAAAAGAAAACAAATTATAAAGTCTATTAAAAAAAAAAAAAAAAAAAAAATTTGTAGCTCGTTTTGCTGTCCTTGTAATAATATTAAACGTTTTTATTAGCCACTTTAATTGTTCAAATTTCTCTCTATCATCTCTTTATCTGTGACAAATAATTTGTCTGTTTTGGCATGTTTGCTTCAACTTTGCCTGTTCTTGTTCGTTACCAAAAACTGGCAACTTAAACAATAAACCAAAAAGCAATCAAAAAACAAAAAAAAAAACAAAAAAAAAAAATCAAAAAACCATTAAATAAATAGCCCATTATTTAATATGAATTTTAGTATTCTGCTCTTTTCTATAAAAACATATCTCGCTCTCTATCTCTCTCTCTCTTTCTTTATATATATACATATATATAAATATATATCTCTCACTCTCTAATTACATATATATATATATATATAATCATATATATATATATACATATTTATATACATATGTATCGATATATTAAGGTCATATCTCATCATGTCCTCCCTCTGCCTAACTCACTCGCCTCGCCTCCATTCGCCTCGAATCGCCTCTCTCTCTCTCTCTCTCTCATCTCTCGAAAAACCAATTTCAATTTCTAATTCATGCAGCCACCCACCTCTTTCCCTTCCCTTACCTACCCCCGCACACCGCCCCTTAAACTATACATGTCCTTCCCTCGCTCTCTCATTAAAAATAAATTGGTTAGTTTAAAGCACCCAACAACAAAAAAAAAAAAATTCACAAAATGACACCTTTACAACATACATATACACTCACATACAAACATACATACGTAGAGACGCACACACACACTCACATGCACACAAACACACACATTCACATACACATCCTTACACTGATTATGTTGTTTGCCCATTTAGCGAGGACAGTGTCAATGGTAACGGTAGTTGCTCGACAGCGGACATTGAAATTTCGCAACGTGACAACGTTGACAACTCCACCAACAGCAGCAACATTAACAACACCAACAACACGCGAATCAAATTGCAGTGAATATACAAATACATGCACATATATGCATATGTATGGATATATATGTATTTGTTACCAATACCAATGCCATAACGCGCCGCAACTTTCCCCAAACGTCCACTCCAACCAACAACACCAACCAACCAACCAACCAACCCCAAATATATATATATATATATATATATATATACCCCAACCCAATCTTGTGTTGTTGTTGTTGTTATATGCCGTTTTTTTTTTGTTCTTAATTTATTTCGGAACTTATGTAAATGTGCACAAACAGAAAAAAAAGAAAAAATTTAAAAAAGAAATATGTTAGAAAATGCTTACTACTTGCTCACTTATTTGCTAGCTGCTTTAACAAAGCAGTTTACCTAATAGTATAAAGAACTGCTTGTCTTATATATGTACGAATTGAATTCCTCTCGGTATAATCTAAGTCAAACGAAAAAAGCAAAAATCAGTAAGCATTTTCATTTTAATAATTATTATTATAGTGTTTTTGCTTTTTTTTTTTTTTTTTTTTGTCTTAAACCAATATGTTAATTTAATCATAGTATTTCCTTCTTTTTTTTTGCATTTTTAATTCTTATGCCTAAATAAGTTTCATTTTGTATTAATTTGATTTAAGAATTCTTTTTTTTTTTTTTTGTTAATATGTCTTAAGTCAATTGTTTTTATGTTAGTTCATTTGATTTGCATATGAAAGCCGAGCTTAATAAACTTCCAAGCGAAAAGACAATTCAATATCTGTTGTATATCCAATCATTTCAAGCTCTTTCAGCTCAGGTAAAAACTCTTTAACCCAAACAGATACAAATCCAGCACACGCACACATACAAAGAAAAAAGATGAACATTTTTTTGCAAACAAAGTAAATAAAATGAGAAATAAAAAAAAAAACACCCCGATGGCAAAAAACCAAGGCTAGGATATTTAGGGAATTATAGATAATTTCGATCTCTATACATATCTCTATCGACAATTTCGAAAGTTATATAAGTTTTGATCTTATGAAGACTTCATTTACATTGTCGTATATTAATAAAATAAGTAAAAATGCAATTGTATTATAGATGAATATTTTGAGAAATTGTTTTAGTTATTGCAACTAATCAAAAGTATTCAAACTTCTCTGAGAATATATGTATTACCAACTAGTTCTATTTTAACTGATTTTTAATTGCATTTAAAACTAAAACTAATAGCCAATTCAGTATTAATTCAAGTTAAGTATTTATATATGTGAATTTCTTAATACTAATTAATTAAATATTACTGACTGAAATCAATTAAGATCTGACATTTATTCAATTTTGATTACATTGTTGTTGAATAAAGAAATATATTTCTCTAGGCTTATATTATAAAGTTTTATATATTAGATATATAAATGTTAGATAATAGACATCTTAAAAATTTTTCAATATTCTCAAGATTTAAGAAATATAGTTTTTAAAATATATAAAATATGTGCTTAATCCATAGTTGGCAAAACTATTTAAATTTGACTATATCATGGATACAAATAATAGATTGAAGAATATTGTTTGTCCTAGACCTCTGGTTTGAGCCTTATAGCCTTACATTTCCGCTATTTCTTTCCCTCTTTCTCTCTCTCTCTGTCTCTCTCTCTCTCTCTCTCTCTGCCTCTATCTGTCTTTCTCTCTTACCTTCTCTCTTGATCTCAGTCAAGATATATCGATCTCAATCGAAATTGTTCTCATTAGTTTGCCAAACAACAAGCAAAAAAAAAAAAACCAAAAACCCAAAACCAAAAGCAAAAAAAAAAAAAAAAATCAAATTTAAATTTAAAATACATTTACACTTAAAACATAATCGTAGAGTGTGCGAATTTCAGGAGTATGCTAAACTGCACAAATAGCTTGGAGCCACAATCAATGAATTCTGGCATCGAGCATGCCGCCTTGATGGTATCTGAGGAGAAGACCCAACATGACTCACGTAAGAATCGAATCTGAATCTGAACATACACACACACACACACACAAACAAACAAACACATACACAAACAGATACACACGCACACACTAACACACCACACACCACACACACACACACATGTATACATACACTGAGAATAATAAGTACATATAATGAAAGAAATTTCATTTTATAATTAAATGACTTTTTTTATGTTTATTTGTTGTGCAAATTGCCCGTAAAAAAAAGAAAACAAAAACTAAAAAAAAAGAAAAAAAACATTAATGTTGTCTAAATACATATATACATATAACAAACACACATACATACATAAATACAGACAGACATTAACATATCTAAAAATATATATGTATATATATAATATATATATATATATATATATATATATATATTCTAGGTAAACACAAAACGAACTAAAAACCAAAACTAAAACAAACTAGTTAACATACACACACGCACACTCCTAGAGATACATACACACACACACACATACACACAAAGATACTCATACAAAGGATACATTTGTCTAGAGTTATCTTTAGCCCAAATGTCACATTACCCACAAATATCATTTATATTTATTTTTTATGAAACCTAAAAAAACAAAAAAACAAAAAAAAGAGGAAAAAAACTATTAATGAAACAAATTAAGCATAATTAGCTAAACATTTTCACAAATACATATACTTATATTTTTGAATATTTATTTACTATATACTACTAACCAACAAATTCATCCAATCAACTCATATTAGCAATCATTAATATTTTTTTCTATTTTTTTTTTTTTTTGATTTTTGCCTGGGAATGTTAAATATCAAAAATATATTAAAAAAAAAAAAATATTTTTATATTCTATATATTTATATATACACATAGATGTATTTTCTTTCTATATTGTATTGTATATATCGTAAATGTAGATTTTTTTTAGCTACTAAAATTGATTTATTTCTAATATGGTTTCACTCTCGTTTTCCTCTCTTGATATAAATTGATATGAATATTTTTATTTAATTCTTTTTTTTTATTTTTCTTCAAATTTTCAATTAATGGCATTTTCCAAAAAAAAAACAAAAAAAAAAAAAAATCAAACAAACAAACTGAAAACACTTTAAAAATTATAAATAATTAAAACAACAATTTTGAAACAATTTATTGGATATGAAAATGAATCTCATCATCAACTTGGATAACACAAAAATCAACAACAATCAACAACAACTTTAACTCCAACAACAACAATAACAACAACAACAATTGCACACAAATTGAAAAATGCAAAAAATGAATTTAAATTGATAACCAATTCAATCTACTACATACACTGTATGTAACCAAATGACAAATTATATATATATCATATATATATATATATACATATATTGATTGGCCAAAACGATCTGAATAACATGCATGAAATTGTCGCCAATACAATAATATATATATAATTAATAAAGTCTTTGGTACGACCTCGTTTTCATTGACGGTTGAAGGCATGGGTCCATATCCTTTAAGCGATAGCACCAATCTCTTGGGTCCAACATCGACAAGTTATAACAGCGGCGTTTTTGGCGGGATAGCCACTGGCAGTGGCGGTATCATCGGCGGCAATAATGGAATTGGTGGCATCGGTTCAGCCACATGCTATACGAACTATGGTACAAATATACAAACCCCTGTTCCTAATCGCAAATGTTACTACAATAATGATGATCAATCTGCCGATTATGGGCGTGATGATAATTTTCGTCGACACTCGGCTCACGGAAGAATGTCATGTAGGTGCCATAAATGATCCATCAATCAATCAATCAATCAATGATCCACACAAATAGTTCACAATCAGTTTAAGAACTGTGAGAAAACAAAAAAAAAAAAAAGAAAAGCATTTACAAGAAAATGCCCCACCCAGAACTCCACCCACCCAAATCCCCTTTCCACTTCTCTCAATTACACCAAATGCACCAAGAATTGAGATGGGAAAAGGGTCACCAAACTAAAATATAAGTAAATAATATCAAATGAAATGAAGGAACAACAAGACAGTTCACAGTTTTATTTTCATCATATATATATAGATACATACATATACTACATATATCCAAAATTTTGTAGATTTCAATTTTGACTTTAATTTCTAATTTTGATTTGTTTTTTTAGTACGCAAGTGAAAGTCAACTAATGGGATCCAGAAATACTCGTTCATAGATCAAGTGTTTAATCAAGCGAATCTAATAATTGGCTAAGTAAACCCCGACTCCCCTAACAAAAAAAAAAAAAAAACACCAAAAAAAAACACAAACAAAAAAGGCTTTATAAATCAACAAACAAATACAAAAATAATAATAATAACAAAAACGAACACACACTCACACACACACAGTACAATCACAACAAAGCACCAAACACTTAAACTTACTCAATCACTTACCCACTGACTGAATCAATCACTCAATCACCCAATCAATCAATCAATCATTCACCCTCAATCATCCAATCACAATGCCAAAAAAAAAGAAAAGAAAAACAAAAAGCAAATGGAGAAAATTCTGAACTTTTATCTCAATACAAAAACTTAAAAACTTTTCTTCAATAATAATTGGATTGCTTATCATTTATTAATCCAATTAACTAAAAAATATTTGAAAATTTTAATATGCAATCAACTTTAGCTTAAATTGTTTTAAAATCTAAAAGATTTCAAAAATTTTCCTTCGAATAGTTGAAAATAGATTCTAAGTATTCAGATTATATTATATGTATGTATGATCTGATCAAAGATTTCCATTTTCATAAAGTTTTTATTATTAATATTTCAATTTCCAGTGTATAATTATTGAAATTTTAATCATTTACTAGCTAATTTTCTAACTTTGCATGACCTTTGACCTACATAGTCTTGTACTTAGATTAGTTTCAATTATTTTTCTTGCATGATTTTGCATTGGCATGCATTTAAAACCAATTGCATGGAATATAATATATAGAAACTAAAACTTAAACTAATAAATCGAAAGAAAAGGAACAACACAGCTAAATATTATTTTAATAAAAAATTAACAAAAATTGAAATGAACAAAACAAAAAGTTTCAATTCAAAAAAAAAAAAAAAAATACAAAACAAACTAAAAAACCAAAAAAAAAAAAATCATACCAAAAAAAAAAAAAAAAAAACAACAAAAAATTTGGCTAACTTTTGATCTAATTTCTAATTGTCTCTTGCTCTTGCTTTTCGCTCTCTGCTCTCTCTGCTTTCTCCTTTTGTATCCACATAAATACCAATACCAATACCAACAACCAACCACAATTACCCCTTCCCCCTCTCCCAATCCACTGTCCGGTTCTCATCTCCTATGCAAATATATATATATATATGTAGCTGCATCCGAGCGATTTTTAGACGGCGGCCGAAGTACACACCAGGGCCGGAACGCTGCCTCTGTGCCCCATCACCTTCGTCAGCAACCAGCACCAACTGTCTGCCTGCCGAACAGCGGGCCTTGACTGAGGAGCAACGCCTCACCTGAACCTCCTCCTCATCCTATATCATCGTCTCCGCCTCAGTCACAGCCAATGCCTGAACAACAACAAACTGCCAGCAGTCGCAATGAGGAGCATTCATCACGTTATAACACAACAAATACACACGAATATATACATTGTAGCTATGACAAGGATAATATTGTATGTGATCAAGCCTCCTCCTCCTCCATGCACATTAATACGCACGATCAAACGTCAATAAATCAAACAAATCTGGAATCTCAGAATACCATATTGAGTCACTGCCAACGTAAACAGCCACAGCACAGCCACAGCCACAGCCATAGTCATAGTCCTCATCATAGTCGTCACACATCACCGCACAGTCACACGCAATCACATCAGCAACAGCAACAGCAACAGCAGCAACATCACCAACAGCAACAGCAACAGCAGCAACAACAACAACAAACTCATTCACAATCCCATGCCCATTCGCATCATCATCATTATCGTCGAAAACGACGTCAGGCTGGTAGTGGTAGCCTACCTGGTGCTCATACCCATCAGAGTAATACAAACACAAATGCTGCATCCTCCTCCTCTAGGCATGCCTCCAATGCCGCATGTTCATCATCATCATCGAATCGTCGACGTCATCGTTCAGTCACAGATATGTCATCGAATTCGATAAATGCCGATCGTGAGATACAAGAGATAATGATGGTAAGGAAAACATGTTGCACCGAATTGGCACAATGTTTTGCCGAAGATCTATACGGTTCATCGTCACGTCGTCCTAGCAGTTGTTGCACCAGTTCCGATTATTGCTATCAAACGGATTCAACCAGTCTATATGGGGATTCACGTTCGACATTGAGTCGAAATAATTCAATTAAATCGGCATCGGCAGCCATGCGTAAGCAGCAACGTTTGAATAATCGTCAACCCAGTTATACCTCAATTTCATTACGTGGCCTAAATGAAAGCTCATTAACATCAATATTTGATCGAGCCAAACAGATATCCGCATCTGGTCTACCCGAATATGCCTGCAGTCCATCGCCAATACGTTGGAGTTTTTTGGCCGGTGATGGTATCAATAATAATAATAATGGCAGTAAATCATCGACAACAGAGATTGAACAGAGATCCGTTGAACGGGAGGATGAGGATAAAATGGATGCATGGCATATTCCGGAACCGGAGAAGAAACCGTGCCGTAAAATAAGCTATCAAGATGATGATGATGGTCCGAGTACATCGGCAGCAGCTGCTGCTGCACGTAAACGTCGTAGTAGTAGCTATCATTGTGAATTTGAGGAAGAAGAGGAAGCATCGACAACAGCCATACTATATCATCAAGATCCAGGTGAATCATTTAATAATTGCTGTAGCAATTATATTCAATGTAATACATATTTGGATCAGGATTTGCAAATAACCAGCGAGGATATACATCAATATTTATCAAAGGGTCAACAATCGATCGATTCGACAGATATATTAAATAATTCAAAAAATTATCCATTTCAACCTAGCAATACATTGGAATTTCAATATAAAAACAATTTTCAACAGAATAATGGACATGGACATGGTGCTAATGGTGATCAAAAAGAAACAAATCTAAATCAAATGGATGAACATCAACAACAACAACAACAAACAACAAATATTAATTTATCAACAAGTTCAAATAATATTAATATCGTATTCAATAGCAATCTAACATCATCATCATCAACAGCAGCTGGCAATAATAATAATAATAATAATAATAATAATAGTAATAATACGGGCAATGAAGTAAAATTTATTAACAATTGCAATCGTACCTATGATTATACAAATATGTCTGGCCATTTAAATTTTGATAAACCATTGGGTATTGTCGAATTGTCAAAAGAATTTGGTGGTAATGGCGGTGGTATCAGTGGTGTCAGTGGAGTTAGTGGTATCGGTGGTGATGCCAGCATTAATTCAACCACAGCAAGTGAACATTCATCATCGCTGCCATCGCCAACACCAATGCCGCATCAATTTGAATCGTTTGATGCTGCCTCTGAGCATAATCTTATGTCACCGTGCCTCGGCTCACCGGGATCAATAAATCCCAGTGGCGATGATTCATTTGTTCATTTACATCATCATCATAATCATCAGCATCAGCATCAGCATCAGCATCAGCATCAGCATCATACGCATTATTTACACACGCACCCGCATAGTCATGCTTCACGCAATCAGCAACACCAGCAACATCAGCAACAGCAACATCAGCAGCAGCAGCAGCAGCAGCATCAGCAGCAGCAGCAACATCAGCATATGCACACCTACAACATGGCCGATTCTGAACAATTTCGTTTGGGCAATGCCTTTAAGAAAGTGCGCAAGCGTGCACGAAAATATACTGATTTTCTGCGTAAAAAATGAATGGAACCAACAGCTCCAATAATCTCTCCTTAATCCATATACATACAACACTCACACACACACACACACACACACACACGCATCACATACCCATACACATACACACAACACTCACACACACACACACACACACACTATCAAATACATATACATCTATATAGATTCGCCCTATTTTGGACGCAAATATGTGGTTGTTGCCAAACCTCGGCAGCGTCGTACGCAAAGCCTGGACGAGGATTGAGAGAGGAGCAACAACAACAGCAACAGCAGCAACAGCAGCAACAACAGCCGACACAGCCGCAGCCGTAGCAGCAGCAGCAGACAAGCAATAACTAAGCTAAACACAAAAAAAAAAAAGGAAAAGAAAAAGAAAAAGAAAAAAATTATTACAAAAGAAAACAAAAATAAAAAATATATTAAACATTTTTCTATTTAAATTACAATTTTGTACACTGCCAAAAAAAAAAAAAAAAACGGAAAAAAACCAAAAAAAAAAAAAAAGAAAATGAAAAGGAAAAAGAACAAACAAACGAAACAAAAGTAATAATAATTAAATGAATAAAAAGAATGTTTAAATAGGTAATAATTAATTTGCAAACAAAATAAAAATCACACATACATACACTCTCACATATACACAAACACACACACACAGCTACAACAAGAACAACAACAACAACGACTATTTTAAATAACAAGAAAAATGTACTTAAGATTTTTCGAAAATTTGCATATAAATATATATATACATATATATATATATATATATTATACATATATATAAAATAATTAAAGCATGCATAAAATAATAAAATTAATAATATAAAAAAAAAGGACAAGCACAACCTACTCAAGCATAAAAACAATTAGTTAATAAATATTTAACAAAAAAAAAAATTACTTTTAAGTATAAAAACAACAACAACAAATTTAGAGTTTCAGCAGAACGCAAATTACAAAACAAAAAAACACAACAAAAAAAGCAAACCAAAAAAAAAAAAATCTATAAAAATAAAAATAAAAAAAAAAACCGAAAAGAAAAACAGAAAATAATTAATAAAACAAGAAATGATAACTTGTAGTAAAGATTACATTTAAAACAAGTTAAAAATTATTAATTAAACAACCAACAACCAACAACAAAAACAAAATACGACATAAAATTAAGGTGACAATTTTTTTTCGATTTATTTATTTTATATGCGCATTTTTTTGTGACAAAAAAAAAAAAAGAAAACAAAAACAAAAAACAAAACAAAAGCGAAAAACGGAAAACCAATAAATGCAAAAAAAAAAAAGAAGGACAAAGAATAACAAGAAAAAAATCTAAAAAACCTCCCCTCCAAAAAAAGAAAGAAAACATTTAATTATAAATTATTTTTTGCTCAACAACCAAATCAGAAAAAAAGGAACTAAACTAATGGAATAAAGACATTGCAATCAATGAGAGAAAGGATTTAAAAAAAAAAGTATTCAATAATATAGTTAAATGTCTACAAAGAAAAAGAAACAAAAAAAAAAAGAAGAAGACAAAAAGCCAAAAAAAAAAACAAACCACTTTAATAGCAAATTTATTAAAATCTTTCCATGCGAATGTGGGGTTATACCAAATTTTCGAAAGTGTGCCCAGGTCCAAAACGAAAAGCATCACTAATAAATTCTCAATTGTCCGATTTTGCAGTGAAAAAAGAAACTTTCCCCTTTCATTCAGAATGAATTACAAAGTGATGATCGATGTCTGTTTACCCTCTATCAAACCTTCTATCAAATTCTATGGCCATTCAAATTAAACATAGAAAAAATGGATTGAGGAACTGTGAATGCAATGTCCAGCTATCATTAAATCGGTAGGATACATATATATAATTACAACTATAATTTCAATTTATTGACATACTCCTCCCCCCTACCCTCTTGCTTTTTCTTTTCTACCATTGGAAAAGAATTAACAAAAAAGAAGAAGAAGAAAAAGAAAACAAACATAAAAAGCAAAAACAAAAAAAAAAAAACAAACTGTCTTCCAATTATAATTCTAATTTCATTTCATTTATTACAAAAAAAAAAAAAAGAAGTAAAAATAACGAAAAGGAGTAAAAAAAAAAATTAAATAAATAAATCGGTTAAATCGAAACGTACCTTGCGTGAGAACAACAACAACAACAACAACAGAAAATATAAAAAAAAAAAAAAAATGAAATGTAAATAAAAATTGCTGTTAATTATTTAAATTAAACAAGAAAGATAAAGATGCAAATGATGAAAATTTCTAAAATGATTATAATAATTTCGTAGATGAATCATTAGTAAGCCGATAAATAAAATGAAATATATATAAATTGCACTGCCAAACAAAAGATACAACTAATTAAATAAATAAAAATGGTTTTATGAATCGACAACAACAACAACAACAACAGCAACCAAATAGTTAAACAATTAATTAACAAACAAAAAAATAAAAACAAGAACAACAAACAGTGAAGAAATAAATAAAATATAACAAACAACTGCTGTAAATATAAGAATGAATACATATATAGAGAAAAAAATCATAGACATTTTTTAAAGGCACATTAATTAACACACAAAGTATATATAGATACATACAAACATACATATATACATATATATATATATATATATATATATATATATATACGTATATATATATGTATATATATCTGCACACATACATACACACACACAACTCTATGTATGCAATTTGCCGATTGTTGTTGTTTTTTTTTTTTTTACATTTAAATATTAATAATAAATAAGTTGTTTTTTTTTTATATCCTGTACCCATACGATTGAGACTTGATATTAAAGTCGGCGTGTAAACAATCTGTACGTCTGTACGTCTATACCCCAAATTCGATAGGGTAGAAAAAAAGCTCAACAAAACATTAGTCACTAACAATTCTATTAAATTCTGTTAATGTCTTGAAGTAGTAAGAAAAAAAAAAACGGAAAAATGTTTCATTATTAATTAATTACTTTGAAGTCTGAGTCTCGTTCTTGGTACAGGGTATCTGGTAGTCGGCATTCCGACTTACCTGCAGATGTGTGTGTGTTGTTTTTTTTTTTTTTTTTTGGTAACAAAATCAAAAGAAAACTTATATAAATTGAGAAGAGAGAAATACAAAGTGTTAACATTGCATTAAAACTCAAATATGAATATGAGAGAAAAAGATGAAAGCAAAAAAGAAAAACAAAAGAAAAAAAAAGGAAAAACGATAGAAAGAACTATATGTGAAACAATGTTAACTGGTTGTGAGTTTGATTTGATAAACAACTGAGATACTTTCTCCCTTTTCCACAAACCTTAAGACATTCCATTCCGTTGCTGTCCCAATATACCTACATATATACCTAATACATACATACATACATATATATTCCCTTATACCCGATCAGTCAGTCTGTGTGTCAGTTCTCTCATCTGCGTACTATATCTACATATGTATTTAAATTACTATATAGCTATCTATCTCTATCTTTCTCATGGTCAGCAAAGTATCTGAGATGCATATCAATTGAGCCGAACTAGTCTAATGTTGTTAGGCATTATGCTAAATGTAAATAACTAACTAACTAAATTAATTAACTAACTAAATACCAAAAAGAACGAAAAACTAACATGAAAAAACAAAAAAAAAAAAAAAAAGAAACAAACAAAGCAAGTAAACCAGAGAAGAATATGAAAAGGGAGGAAATGATTATCAAGCATTAATTAACATATTAACCAAAGGCAAACAACACGAAAACCGAATTAATAATAATATTAATAATAATAAAAATTGATACAATTAATGCATACAACAATTTTAATGTTTACGTAGCAAAAGAAAACCAAAAAAAACAAACAAAAAAAAAAACAAAACAAAAAACTTAACAATAACAACACAAAATATTTAAATCAAATCATTTGAAGGACTTTTATAGCAAGACGAAGAGAAGACTTTCAAGATTTATGATAATCACAAACACAAAGAGAAAAACAAAAAAAGAAAATTTGAACCCAAAATGCAGCCACAACACACACACCCTTCCCCTATCTATCACTCTACCCTACACCTACACCTATCCTCCCTTCCCAAACCTTATTCCACTCCAATTTTCCTCAATGAACACTTTTTTTCTTCCCATATAAAAAGCATAAACGAAAAGTTTAATCAATTTTCAAACAAACAAGAGAACAACAATATATAGTTGTGTACATAACTAGTTATTCATATATGTATATATATATATTTATATATATACATATATATGTATCCAATATCTGGTTTATATATATATATATACATATGTATATATATATGTATTTACCATGTATACATACATACGAAAAATGAAATGGTTAAAACTAAGCAGAAACTAAAAAAGAGAACAGATAAAAAAAATTCACATATATGACAAGGTGAATGAAACATTTAAAATTAAAAAAAAAAAACAAACAAACACAAGATTAAATATTATAATTATGAAAATCGAAAGAGTTGACGTTAGTTAATGAAAATTCAAACAAGAATTAAGGCAAATAACAAAAAAAAGAAAGAATAACAAATTAATATAATAATAACGTAACAATAATGATTGAATAATTAATAAATATATAATAAATAAATAATTAAAAATGATATACCAACAATAAACTTGAACATACTTAGGTATATAATTCTGAATTTAAATAATTTTTAGCAAAAAAAACGAAAAAAAAAAACAAAAACAAAAGAAAACTAACTAAAACAAAAATCAAACACTAACAAACACTTGAATATTAAAACACAAAACCCAAAAATGAAAACAAAACAAAAATAAAAAAAGACAACTTATTGAGAAATGAAAATTGATGAATTAAGTAAAACGTAAAAATTGCTCAATTTAGCAAAAGAGAGTAACAAATAAAGAATTATACGTTAAGTAATAATTTCAAATGGAAAAAATGTGTTTTATTGGGGTGGCATGGGAAGGAAGGATTCAAAACAATTGCTACTTTTCGAAGAAAAAATGCCTATGGTTGGCTATGTTAAAATGGTTGAAAAACACAAAATCGTCAATATCACAGCTACCCGCAGGAGTATTGGAATGTCCTTTGGTCAGATAATATCCCTAGCCAATAATTTTCATTTGGCATAATTTTCGTCCTGATCCTTGAAGGATATTTCGAGTTATAAGCAGTTTTCTTTACAGAAAAAAGTCCTTTTTTCTCGGCCATTGGAAGGACTTTTCAGGACTTTTCTATGTCAGCCGACGTTAAATAGCAAGGACTATTTGCTTGCCAATTTTCGTCCTGATAATCCTTAAAATGAGCCAGTTACAAGGACTTTTTGGATTTTTTATCAATTTTTACAGCTAACCCCCTGCAGAAATTGAAGAAAAAATTTCCAAGTCTTTTTGTTAATTTTCATTGCTTACTTTTGGGGGCCGTTGTAGCGACTGCTTTTTAGAAATATAATTTTCCACTGCATACTTTTAGGCGCTTAACCTTGATTTTTAGAATTGCTCATTTTTAAAAAATAATTTTCCGTTGCATACTTTTAAGCGCTCAAGCTTGATTTTTAGAATTGCTCATTTTTAAAAATAATTTTCCGTTGCATACTTTTAGGCGCTTAAGCTTGATTTTAATTTAATTTAATTTTCCGTTGCATACTTTTAGGCGCTTTAGCTTGAATTTTAAAATGCTCATTTTTAAAACTAATTTTCCGTTGCATACTTTTAGGCGTTTAAGCTTGATTTTTAGAATTGCTCATTTCAAAATAATTTTCCGTTGCATACTTTTAGGCGTTGAAGCTGGATTTTAATTTAAATTTATTTTCCAGTGCATACATTAAGACGCTTTCTATTTAACGCCCAAAAGTATGCAAAAATCAAGACTAAACGCCTAATAGTATGCAATTTCCAAATTTTATGCCTAAAAGCATGCAAAAATCAAGACTAAACGCCTAAAAGTATGCAATTTCCAAATTTTGCGCCTAAAAGTATGCAAAAATCAAGACTAAACGCCCAAAAGTATGCAATAGATAATTAATTTTAAAATACCCCAAAAGTATGCAATTAGTAGGTTGTTGATTTTTTTGCGGAATTAAATTTTTAATTGCATAATTGCGGGGGCCAACTGCCAAAATTCTCTTAACTAAAAAATCATTATAACTAAGCCATTTTAAGGATTACCAGGACGAAAATTAGACAGCAAATAGTCGTTGCTAATCAACGTCGGCTAGCATAGAAAAGTCCTGAAAAATCCTTTCAATGTCGGAGAAAAAAGGACTTTATCCCGTAAAGAAAATTGCTTATAACTCAGAAGTGCTTTGCAGGATCAGGACGAGAATAGTGTTAAATGAGTAGTAAAGGCAAGGACTATTGTCTAAACAAAGGACATCCTACGCAGAGCTGAAATATTGAGGATTTTGAGTCTTTTAAACCATTTTCTGAGCCACTAGTATATATAATTGTTTCCAGCAGGACCGAATACTACTAATAAAATAAAACACGAACATATTAGGCCAGGTGTTTTTTTTTTGCTCACAGTAAGTAAATAAGATATAACATTTCAATCAATTGTAAGTAAATATAAATGTTATAACAAAACCATAATTGGCTTTGTAATTTGGCTGTGAAAAGTGTGCAGTCCCGGTTCGTTCGACCGCCGAAGACATCCTCGCTCAACATGTCCTTTCGTCCTGCTACAATATCTGAAATTTTAATCTTAATAACTAAAAAGTTAGATATTACAATCATTTTTCCGTTTTGTTTTTTATTACAGCAATTTGAATAGTAACGACAAGTTTACAAAAATGGAAATTATTCAAAAAATAACCGATAGCATGAATTCCATTTAAAAATGTAATGGCAACGCTCGTTTCAAATTATTACTGGTATCAAACAGCAGTGTATTCCGAAATCGAAATCGATAACATTGTTTCATCAGTTTTTATAGTAATCGGTGTGTGCGTGTCTATCTAATTGGAACGGAAAATTTGTTGCCCTAGTAAAGAGAAATAAAACCATTTAAAATGGTGAAAAATTATTGCAATAATAAGCTTATTGTTATAGAAACAATTTTGCAAAACATTTTTTAAAATGTTCATTGGTTTAATATACCAAAAATAAAACGTTAATAAAGTATTCTTCTATACGCACATACCCACACAGACAAAAGAAAACTGGTTCTAATAAGAAGAGCCAACGTCACACCAACAGCAACACAAACACAAAGGAAGCAACAGCTTAACTTCACTCCGCCTTCCCACCTGCAAAGAAAAAAAAATAGAAAAAATGGACAGCATTAAAGCAGAAACCTTTATTAAAGCTGAAGGTAAATGAGCGAGATAGCTGAGCTTACCTTGGAAACTAGTTCCATTCTGGTTAACATATTTTCTGTTTTTTCTTTTTCTTTATTTTTATTTCACTTCTCACCTTAGAATGTCGACCCATGGCTTTAAACCAAAGTTCTGTCGGAGGAGGAGGTGCATCGGGAGGAGCAGTAAGCGGAACATCTACATCCTCAACTGGCCCAGTGTCACTAAGTGTGGAGCTATGTTTGGTTTGTGGTGATCGTGCCTCTGGACGTCACTATGGGGCCATTAGTTGCGAGGGTTGCAAGGGATTCTTCAAACGCTCCATACGCAAACAATTGGGCTATCAATGTCGCGGGGCAATGAACTGCGAGGTCACAAAGCATCATAGGAATCGTTGCCAATTTTGTCGACTGCAAAAGTGTTTGGCCAGCGGCATGCGAAGTGATTGTAATTTTCATTTAAGTCGTCGTCTCAAAAAAAAAAAAAAAAAAAAAACAAAAAAACAAAAATCGAATCGAACGAAAACAAAAAACAAAGCAAAGAAAACGTTAGGGGTATTCTAAAGAACTGGTAATTTGTTTAGTGCAAAACATAGGGCGAATGCCTGCACCGAAAAATTTCCAGTTGCAGGCATATCCCTAATGCAAGCTTAAAGCAATTAGTTACTTGAATACCCCTGCCTATTCTAGCCTATTTCATTCCAACTGCTGTCGCTTCATTAACTTGCATCTCTCTAATTGCACTTGCACACACATACACACACACACACACAAACATATTCATACATACTTGCATGCACGCTCTTGCAACGCTAGCTTTCTCGCCACATTATGCATTTACCGCTATACAGTTTTCTAATTAATTCTCTCTTTGCTTTACACTCCCCTCCTCCACTTGACATACACACACACACACATACATACAATAACAGCTGTTCAGCATGAACGAAAGCCAATCGTGGATAGGAAAGAGAGCATTGCCAATTCGAATTCAAATGTTGGCTCATCATCCAACACAGCTGGTGCAACGTCCTCTGGTGGAGGTGCCGGCGGTGGTGGTTACTCTAACAGCAGTGGCAAATCCTCATACCAACAAGGACGTGGCAAACATAGTGTCAAGGCTGAATCGGCCACCTCCTCGTTATATCAACATGCCACAGCCAATAACACGCCCCCCATACAAAGTGGGGCGACGGCATTCAATCTTCAAGAGAATCTATTTCCAATGGGTCTCAATTTCGCTGAACTAACACAGACTCTGAGTAAGTGCATTAATAGATGATCTGAATAACAAATCTGATATATGTATTACTATTTATGATTATTTCAGTGCTGGCCACTCAGCAGCAGCAACAACAACAGCAGCAGAGGGAACAGCAACAACAGCGGGAACAGCAGCAGAGCGGAGCCTATTCCCCAGAGTTGGCAAAAACCGAAATGGATGAGGATGAGGACGATTCAATGGACAATAGTAGCACCCTGTGCCTCCAATTGCTGGCCAATAGTGCCAGTAATAATAATTCTCAGCATTTAAATTTCAATGCTGGCGGTTCAGTTGTTGGCTCGGCAGCAGGTGGCGTTAGCAGCAGTGGTGTTGGTAGTGTCGGCGGTGGTGGTGTTGGTGGTGGTACTGGTAGTGACAGTACTCCATTGGCTGCAACAGCCACCACAGTGGGTCTACTACAGAATTCATTTGATCTACGTATCATACAAAAAGCCTTGCAATTGCTTCAACCGATTCAACAGCAACTGGAAAGGAATCAATCGGATCGTATACAAATTAAACCAGAATGTGACTCTGAGGCGGAAGATTCTGGTACAGAGGATGCCCTAGTTGATGCAGATTTGGATGCAATGGATTTAGATTTTGACTATTGCTCTTCATCACACCAACGTGGCAGTGGAGCGGATTTTGTATATAATGAAGTAATATTTGAACAGGATTTGCTTACCGATACCCTGTCGGCATTTCATGTCCAGCCACCTGCCTTGGTCCTCCATTCCTATCTGAATATGCATTATGTTTGCGAAACTGGTTCCAGAATTCTATTTTTAACCGTGCACACGTTGAGAAAGGTGCCAGCCTTCGATCATTTGGATATGGCGAGTCAAGTAAAACTATTGCGACAATCTTGGCCAGGTCTAATGGCAATTGCCTTGGCCCAGTCCCAGGGTCAGGTATCTGTGTCAACCATTTTGGGTCAACTAATCTCAAGCATACGCCAATTGGCCGATATTGAGAAAATTGAACCACAAAAGATAACCAAAATGTCCCAGGTGGTGAGAACGTTGCACGATTTCATTCAGGAATTGCAGGGACAGGATGTTAGCCAACTGGAATTTGGTTTGATGCGTTTAATTTTAGTCTTCAATCCTGCCCTGATGCAGCAGCGCAAAGAGCGCAACATCAAGAGCTATGTAAAACGTGTACAATCCTATGCCTTGACCTCACTGGCCAGAGGCAAGGGCATGCGGCAGCAACACGATCAGGATAATGATGAAACAGATGTGGAGCAAAGGTTCCATGGATTTATATCGTGCCTGTTGCCACTAAGTAGCCTAGACCCAGATCCCATGGAAGAGTTGTTTTTTGCCAACTTGGTGGGACAAATGCAAATCGAGTCATTGATACCATTCATTTTAATGACCAGCAATACCAGTGGACTCTAAATGACGACGGTGGATAACCCCACCGGCAAGGAGCAAACAGTAAGCAAGACTGATGATGATGATGATGATGATGGACCAAGTGAGGGCAATATGTAGTTTTAGAAACGATGCAAAAATAATTTTTGAAAGTTTTCATACCCATGCAAATGCAATTATGCAGGATTTTTTTTTTTTTTTGTTTGTTGTTCGAACCTTACTATATATGATATAGTAGCCTGATCATAGGGTTATCTAGACAATATTGCAACATAGACTTTTTTGCAAAGGTATATGTATAAGAAAACCCAGTACCGTAGAGGGTCCTAATTACACTTTTAGATGAAAAGTAACAAAAAGAAAAAGAAAGAATGAAATCTAATAGGCGTAAATCCCTATTAGAAAATAAAAATAAAAATTATTAATTTTTTATACAAAATGATTATTTTATGTTGATTTATTTTCCTCCTCTTTTGGATTCTTTGCCGCTGGCCTATACTGTCTATGAACAGCATCATTATATCCTTCACGATTTCTGGCGATCTCAATGGCTAGAAATTGAACACGGAAGACGAATATTGAGTTATCTGGTGAGAATTCTTTCGAGGCATCAGAGCGCATCAGTGTGCCATAGGAGTAATCTTCCATTTTATTAAATTTTTCTGCAAATTGACGCCATTTCAGTTTCTCTGTGGCCGATTTCAGTTGGTTATCATCAAGCTTGGCAACTTGCAATTGTGGGAAATCCTGTCGGAATGTGGCATAGATTTGATCATCATAGGGTGTCAGTCGGAGTTGAGAGGGCGGCACACTAGTGAGTAGCTACAGGTGATTCACATTGTCGTTTAGTTAGGGCACTAAGACTATATTCATACATGTCTACACATATATATTATATTAATTATTTGGACTCACATTGAAGTGCACTTCGGCGTGTTCCAGGGCTTTGGCGGCCCATAGTTCTTCTACAAGCGAATCATTACCAAATTCCTCTGCTGGACGCGAGAGGTAGGAGGCACCATGCTATATGAAATAAAAAAGCGTTTCCAAGATTAATAAAAAGCACAAGAAGTCGGCAAAATGTCCTTAAATATACACATACCATCATTTCCATAGTTCCTTTTCAGCTTGTTGCAGGTCGGCAGCAGCGTTGCCATAAATAATCGCTTTCAGTCTGGTAACACTAATCGTAGCACGTTGCAATTCGATAAACGTGAAACAACAGTTATGCCCATATGACACTACTTCAAATTTCAAATTCGCTGTAAATAATTATAGCACTGGATTATAATTTGAATAAAACTTTTGTCGATCAAAATTCCATCTTACTTTCTAATTTATTTGTATATATCATGTACTCTCACTGTTTTGTGTCAGTTGTTGTTCCGATACTCACAGAGATTGAGTTCAGTCTCCTATTTTATTTTAACACGTTGATTAGTGTTTTATACAAGCCCACACACACAAATAAAACACGCAAAGTTGTGTAAAAAAAATTTGTAGGGAGAAAATAATATGTTTGAAAGCATAAGTTTTTTGTTTTTGTCAGCCTTGGCCTTTACGGCCTGGTCGGTGTTGTGTTATTTGGATTTGATTCAACAACATAAACGCCTCACCGACTACCAGGTGGAGCTCTACACGGGTGAGTTATAGAAGGAATCACGATCTCGAAAGGAGTCATTAAAAACATTGTTTTTCAATTCATATAGAACATCCTGGGCTTACTCATGTGCCTCAATATTGTCCGAAGGAGATGTCAAAAGGAAAAAGCATACCATATCGTGCCTATGATTTTCTAATTAATTTGGGTTTCATTGCCGGTGGATGTTTTACACTTTATAAACTGTTGCGATGGCTTGAACTTCAGACCATATGGGAAACGCATCACGAAGAGTCTCGAGCGGCCATTACAAAAGTTTCACTGCCAGCTCTGGAACATAAGGAAGAAGAGCCTAAGAAAGAGCCAAAGAAAGCAGAGAATAAGGAAGACCACGAGAAAGAGCACAAAGAAGGATACCACAAAAAAGTAGAGCGTAAGGAAGAGTCAAAGGAGGTGAGTGCAGAGTTAAAGGATCAGCTGAATCTACTTCAGGGCCATTACTTGGAGATGCATGAGCTCTTACGAGAATTGCATGCCAGCAATGGTTCCGCTTCTCAGCACGAAACCAATAGCAATAGGAGTACCAGTAGCGATGCGGAAGCCGATATTATTACGTGGAAGTCACCCATTTCATCAAACTCTGTCATTTCCACATCATCGAGCTCATCGTCAGATATTTCGGCTACACTGTCGGCGACTCGTCGTGTTCAATTAGCTGAAGAGGTACTCGCAACGACAACGACACCACCACCACCACCACCACCAACCACACAAAATGTGTTTATTACCAATAGCCATATCCATATTAATGGACGCGTTTACATATCTCAAAAAAATGTGAATATTGATCTCTGCCGTCAGGCCTCTATGTATACAAGGAAACAAAGTGAATTCCTCCAGGTTTGGGATAAATTTATTTCTGGTCCTAAAGAGCGGCCCATGATAGCGGGCGTGCGATGTAATAATATTTTAATGTGAAAAACAACAAAAAAAGAAGTACTGTTCAAAATTTTAAAATGGTATTGTAATAAACGGCAACGAAGTAATTGAAATAAGTCTTTCATTTGAATTTGTGGAATTGCGCGCTCACTGGTCGCTGTGAGAGTTTAAAGAAAAGTCGCTGTTAATTAATAGAGCTATTGAGAAGTTGCTGTTAATTAACAGTGCTCGCGCAAATCGATATTAATTAACAGAGCTCGCAAACATCGCTGTTAAAGTTAACAGAGCTCGCGAAAATCGCAAAGATTATGTTAGTTAACATTTGTTAACCGTTAACAACGCACACGCGAAAAGTGTCCGCAAGAAAATCCGGATTGAGCGGTATAATTCGAAAATGTTTAAAAAATACCGTTGTGCTGAAATAAAAAATTGAGAAAAAGTATGCAATAAGTTATAAAACAAAAATGACAACAATTGTTTTGTTTTGTGTTTTTTTTTGCTGTTTTTTTTTCGTTGTACAAGTTAAAATTAAAGAAAACGCAAACGAAATAGAAATGCAAATGTTTTCATGCTTTCCTCTTTAACTCACTACTTCGTCTCGAAAGTGCAACAACAAATGGGTCTTGTGTCTCGTTTTTGCACCTTGTCTCACGTCTTGACTTGGAAAAGTTAACGAAATGGAAAATGTTTGGATGTTTTGGCACACATTTTGTTTTTGCTTAGTTTAATTTGTATTTGATTTTTCGTTTTGTTTTATATCTCTGTTCGTGTTTCCTTTCCTTTTTTTTTTTTTGGAAGAAATTTCTAAATATAGACAGACAGGCGGCAGGGGCCTGATAAAGGCAGATCACTCTCACTATCTCTCTCAATCCCGCTCTCTTTTCCTCTCACACTCTGTATCTCTCACCCTTAACCAACTCTCGCTGTTCTCTCCTTCACTTGTAGACTTGGCTACCCTGTAAATGGGTTATCCCAACTGTGTATTTGGGTTTCAAAACTGTGCACATTAGGACATGTTCAAATTTCAAACAAAGATTTTGTTACTTGAAAATATTTATATCTGGGTTTTCTTTTCCGATATGGAATACTTTGAAACAATAAGTTGGCAAGGAAAAATAGTGAAAACTGATCGATTTGAGCACCGATATGTGCCCCAGAGATACGAATAAGCGTTTTAACACTTTTTCAACAGTAAGCCAAGGACAGAGCTTTGCCAAAGATTGCTGATACATATACGTACATACATACATATGTATGTGACTGCCAGGTAAATGTGCTATCAAGAAATAAGTCCTTGATTCTGGCAGTGCGGTGGGTGTAGATCTGTTCGATCTATATCTGTTTCTATATCAAATATGCGATCCATTTACACTCCCACATGAAGAAGGGTATTTCCAAGTCGACGACCAGACTAATTTTTTGTTGTTGTTGGTATAGGGAATCTCAGCTGACATTGGTCTAGAATTTTGATCCCACTGTGCTTTGCCCTCTTTGGTGAGTCGAAGTTGAATCATCATGAGCCACCATGAGCAGCAACAAGTTGTTTGTGTAGTTGTTTTTTTTTTAAATGTTTTTCCTCTGTTTTGTTTTGTTCTATTGTCAATCAACATTTTCTTTCGTTTTGCAACAACAATATTTCACACCTAGGAAATTGTCAACAGACGCACACACACACACGTGAAAGCAGAGACAGAGATGAAACGGCGCTGCTTAATGTTGACGTTGACGTCGCTTATAATAAAGATTAACGCATTTCTTATCAGAGACACGCAGAGAGCGATGAGCGCACGCGAGAGAGAGAGAAATGGAGAGTGATAGAGTAAGAGGGAGAGAGTATCTTTTATTTCTCATTTGATTTATTTGTTGCAGCAGCAGCCGCTGTTGAGGTTGCCGCTAAGCCAGTTGCTTTATTTTCGCGTCGCTGGCTGATAAAATAAAGAACAATATTAATTTAAGTTTAAAAATAGATTTTTTTCGCTGCAAGATGCCAGCCAGCCTGTGCCATTGCAAGGGAAAGAGATGGCGAAACAGCAATAACAACAACAACAACTTGGCTGTGATTGCGCTCTCTCTTTCGCTCTGGCGCTCTTTTTCTCTGCACACACATGTTGATCTTGTCAGCTTGGAGAGGCAGAAAGAAAGAGAGCGGCAGAGCTGCCTGTTGCTTGCTTGGTCGTTGTTGTTGTTTTTTTCTTTTTTTTTTTTGTGTTTTTTGGTCTCTGCCTTTTAGTATTATTCTATTCGTCTGCGTTTCAAGTTGATTTTCAACGGTTTATGTGCGAGTCGCTGGTACACACACACACACACAGATCCATACACACTACATACAGAAACGATATACATACGTATATTTTTTGTCTGATTGGATTGAGGCAGCAGCGGCAGCGGTGCCGCAGCAGAAAAAAGGGAAATATAACGTCTATGTGTGTATGTGTGTTACGGTGCCGTCGGGAATCAAATTCCAAATACATTTTTTTTTTGTTTTGATTACATTATATGTCCAGAATTTTCCCATTCTACATAATACAGAAAGTTTGTGAAATGATGAAAAGAAAAAATAATAATTTAAACGAAAAACAAATATTAAAATATTAAAGAATTTTGGTGCTAATTATTATATTATATACACACGTATATATGTATATGCATTCATGTATGTACATCCATACATACATATGTATGTACATATAACGATATAGAGCTAGAAGAGCGCGAGTGAGAATGAGAGGGCAATAGAGCCAGAGAGGTTCAGGGAAGAGAAGAGAAGAGGAAATGAAGGCAAAGATAACACGCACACACATACGTACACACACTTACAGAGAGAGACCTAACAGACTTTGATAAAGCCAATTTCCAACTTTATCTCAGTCATAAAAAAAACTACATTATTAAAATAGGGACCAAAAAGGAACAGAATATATGCAAGAGAACAGAATAGAACAAAAAACAATGTTCAAATCCGCAATGAAGGACAACAAAAGATAAAGCAAAATCTAAAAAAATAAACTCGACAGTTTAATAAATGTTCTATGTGGCTTTTATGTACATACAAATGTATGTACATATGTGTGTATGTTTTGTATATATGTATGTATGTATGTATAAGATGTAGGCGTTGATTATTTAGAACAATCTAGATTTTATCGCTTATTATTGCTGGTCAGAGATATATACAGATGTATGTACATACATACATACATACATAGATACATACATATAAACTTTGCCAGATTTTAATATGTCCTTTTACCAAATAAATAGAGTTTATATGTTTGATCGTTTAATAAAACTTTTTCAATTATGCGTAATATTGGGTAATGTGATCTTTTAAAAAGATATTTTTCTATACTAAATGTAAATTTTATCAATCTTATCTAATTACTACATTTTTTACTACCTTCTTTACTAGGAATCTTTTAATTCTGTTGAAACTTTGAAAATAGAATTAAAATACATATGTATGTACACATACAAATACTCACATATGTATGTATGTACATATGCATATCATTTCTAATACTTGAACACCCTAAGTATTATTGCGGGTTCAATCTTGGTCTGATTGAATAATTCACTTTATATCTTAGATTTTATCTGAAATAAAAGATATACTTACATACATACATACATATATGATTATCATTAATAGTTACGCCTAGGATTAATATCAGATAAGAAAAAGCTTTATATACATACATATGTACATACATGCAGGAATTCAAACATTTTTATGTCCTATAATTATTCTCATCTTAAAGATATGTATAGAACTTTTAACTTAAAATATTTAGCTGTTAAACTAGATTTGTTCAAAGTCTGTCTCCTCCTTGTCTCTATCTCTCTCTCTCTCTGCCTTTCTCTATCTATCTATGTATGTATGTAGTTACTTTCATGCATACACTCAAATACATACATATGTACATATGTATTTACCTACAATGTGTGCCTACATAATTCTCTTGTTTAGTTGGATTCTTTTTGTTTCTCATTAACCTACCACAATGCAAAAATGCACAAAATGCTCTATCATGCGTCCTCCCCCGCGCCATTATACTGTCTTTCTTTCTTTCTCTGTTACCCATCTCTTCTGTACCCTTTACGTCCTATGATTTACAGAAAGAATTTTCAATTTACCGCTACCAAAGTACATCATTAGTTACTCACTCTCTCCCACTCTCTCTCTCTCTCTCTCTCTATCTGACCCCGTCTAATTCCCTCTCTTTCTTACTTGTTGGCTCTTTTAGAGTTGTGATGTGTGTGCGTAATATAAATGATTTCCATATGAAATAGAGAAAAGAAAGAAGAATGAAAAAAAATTGAGTGAACAAATTTTTTTTTAAATAGTGCAAAAACAAAAGAAAATTCAACAAAATAAAGCAAATATGAGTTGGATCTAACTGTAAAGGCAGCGACAGCAGCAGCAGCAGCAACAACAACAAAACAACGTGGGAGGCGAGAGAATAGCAAAACAGCGAGAAAGAGAGAGAGAGAGAGCAAGTGAAACGATCTCTATACAAGGCCAACACAAATGTGAGTAAACGCCTCCCCCTCAATCCATTTTCCATACCCCCTAGCCACACCATTACTCCACTCCCCCTCCGCCTGCCTTCTCATCACTAACCATCTTCATCATCATCCACATTCAATCTGCCAGCCTTTGTTTTCTAAGTACACAATATATGCGAAGTATAATCTGTTTTTTGTTGTTTTTTTTTTGTTTTTGCTTTGGGATTGTGACAATTCTTGCTCTTTTGTGCATATGTATGAATGTATGTATATATTAATGCATACAGATGTGTGTGTGTACATCATATCAAGTGAGTAAAAGAAGAGTTTCTGCATACTAACGAACGCCAAAGTGCATCCTTAAATAGAGGGCAACTGAAGCCATCTTTGGGCTGCCTTCCAAGTTTCTCAATTCTTGCGATTTCTCTCCTATGGCTTCCGTGTCATAAAACTTATTAATATCAAGTTTTGAATAGATATGTACATAAAAAATATACACACATATGTACATACATACATATGTACATATATATGTATCATCGATGCGGTTAACACCATACTAAATACTCTTAAATAGCTAAGTGATCCGATTAAGGATCATAGGCAAAATGGAAATCTGCTGATAAAAGAAGGAAATCAGAAAAAATCATCAGGAAAATATATACAAGAAGATTTATGTATACTTCGTATCTATTCGTTTGCGATTTTAATTAAAAGCTTATCATTATTTGTTGTTGTTCTTTTGAGATCAGTCATCAATTGGTAACTATTCCTTTTACCTACATATGTACGTATGTACGTATACTGCATATGGCAATTAAAGTAATTTGAAAAAATATTTTATTTTGGTTTCCTATTGCCAATTTTAAACTTATTTCATATCTCAGCCTTCACATTCAAATTTCAGCTCTATCTGCACCTTTAAAAGAAATAAAATAAAAAACACCTGTTTAATTTCACGTTTCAATTCATAAATATGCAAGATATATATATACACATAACCATACATATATATATATATATATATATATATATATATATATATATATATATATATATAAGTACATATATATATAAATGTATATGAATACATACAATTATTGTTGACGACATTGCAAAGGGAATTCGAATCGAAATCGGCATGTTTATTACTTAATATTTTGCAAGTAAACAACTATATACATACACAGCACACACAGGACGACATATGTATATACAAAAATATATATATATATACATATATAAATACTATATCGATACATATGCATGTAAAATATATATATAAATATATTCTTTTCTTTATTTTTATTATTTTTGGCAATATTGACATAGAACAGATCCAACATACTATTAGTCAGTCAGCTTGTTGAGACGAAGGTGAACATGGGGTGGTGGATAGAGGCGGCAATGAGCAAAATCTGGTAAGGAAAACATTTCCGATAGAGGCCAAAAATAATTTCCTTCTGTGCTGTAAATATTTTCATTTGTTCTATATATAGACCAAACGAAAATGTAAACAAAATTCTTAAAAATGCATGGTAAAATTGCTGAAACGTCGAACATGAAGAACCAGAAGAACCATTCAAAGCTCAAAAAATATATATACATACATATATACATACATCATATATGTATTTACTTGAGGATATTTAAAATATCGTTGTACTATAAACGAAATGTCTTCATTAAGTTCGACTATATATAGTTAAATCATTCGTGGGAAAATGTCATTAATAAGGAATTTAAACGCCGTTCCATAATATGTGTAAAATGCAGCAACAGAAAGATTCAAAAAAATTGTGATTAATCTTAAAGGAGACTTCAATTTAAAAATAGCTTCTCAATGCGATTTGTGGTGTTCTACTGTTCGTTCGTAACAAACATCTGTTCAATTTAATAAAATACGAGTATAAAAGTTGGGTTTAAATTGGTCAGAGGGAAACTGAATATGGCCACAGCCGCAAATTTCGGAAAAACACTTGTACACCATACCCATTCTACACACCACAACACACCACTGTACTCTCTACTCTACTCCACTCCATTACCCTGCGCACATCCAGATCTCACTTTTTGACCAGTTGGTGGCCTTCTCTCTGAACTTGTTGCGGTTCTTTGGTTAACTTTTTAATGAAGTTTGGAATATACATATATATATATATACATATATGTATATACATATATATATACATATATATCTATATATATATATATAGTATAAATGCATCTGTGCACGCACATCAACACAATATAATTACCGCAGTGGTAGAGCTTTGCATTTTGTTTATTTTATTAAATTAAATTTGAGACATATCTAAACAAAATGCAATCAGTTTGCAATACTTGTTATGCAGTTATTAAATTTCTTCAATAGAAAAGTTTCTCAAAAGTTTTTAACAATTAAATATTTGGTAAAAGATTGCAATATAAAAATGGAAGCAAAAAATGGATAATCACCGATTTGATCTATGAATGAAATTCTCCGAATCATTAATCCTTTGAAATAAACTTTCAATTGGCCATCAAATTGCTTAATCAAATTCTCCCCTTTTGATACGCCTGTGATATATATATATATATATATATATATATATATACTTATATATACAGTTATGTATATATGTATGTATATGTACATACGTGTAATAGCCAAGTTAACTCTTAACTGATTTGGTTCAGGAATGTTGTTTTAGGCGCGGCTTAATTACTGGAATAATTCTACAAATACTTGCACCGAATGTCATTATACTATATATATATATATGAAATTTGTTTTGTTTTCATATATTTTCTATTTTTGCTAAATATTTCGAACCATTAAAGTTTTCAACCAGTAAGCGAACTATACTAAATTGTACAAATTCTTAGAATGTATTCAAGTAAACATTTATAATGAAAAGATTCATCACTATATCTAGAGTATGTATATATTTACTCCGACATTGTCAGTCGTGTATTATTCTCCTCATATATACATACATAAGTATTAATAAATTTTTTATTAAAATCGTTTGATAATATCTATCATGTTGTGAAATCGTAATAATTTAATAGTTTAAAAAACAAAACTAAAATTATTTGGGGTTTTCAAGATATTTAATCTAGTTATTAGCCTCAGTAAGACTCTATGGAAATATATAATAGATCAGTTTATATCACATATATGTGGATATATATGACAAATCCGACGTTTAGAAAGTTTAAAAAATGAAGCTGGCTAACTTTATGCATGTATGTATATACATATGTATGTGTATGTATATATATGTGCATATGTATCTGTATATGGCAACGTATCCAAGGCATTTGCACCTATATGTCGTAGTAGAAAAGTTTGAATATATTTTGCTAGCACTTACAAAATTTCAAGTTAAAAACCTTACTAAATGAAAAAAATTAAAAGACTCACACACACACACAGACACACACACACATACTTGAGACTTAGTCGATATAAATTGAATTAGCACAACGCTAAATGATCACACGGTCTCTCTAAAAGAAAACAACAAATTTTTGTTAGCGAAAATTGCAAAGATACATTTTTTTTCTTCTATATATGCTCTTCGTTCGCTATATAGATACAGAAGAAAAAAAAAAAAAAAAAAAAAAAAGGTTGGGCGACGCACAAAAAAAAAAAAAAAAGTAGAGAATTTTGTTCCAAGTTTCCAGGGACGGGGCCCCTGTCTATTTTTAGAATATTAGATGATAAGATTGTCGGTGAAGGAGGAGGGCAGCAGAACCGCAGAACGATTTTTTCTGTTATTCAGTTTTTTTTTCTTTTTGCTACCCCCTTTGTTGAAAACAAAAAGGGTATGTCCATTTTGATTAAAAGTTTGCAAATTGCATAAAATCAAGTGCATATAACAACTACATGTATATCCATATATATATATTGATTCTTGATATGATATTTTCATATCTTTCAGACTAAAGCCACGGTGCTATTAACTATTGAAAAATTTGACAGTTTTTTCTTTCTTTCTTATTTCCAATGGAATCAGATTGAATAACTTAATATATATATATATATCTGAAAGCTATGTACTTCTATACTTTTCGTGAAATTGATAACATTATTTACATAAATTAGGAGAGTTTAAGTTGAATAATGTAAAACATTTTTATATACATATAGTGAGAAATACTTTTTACTATATATCTTTTATGTTTCTACGAAATTTGATAAAGCTCAAAACCCATTTAATCTAATACAGCATGTGATAGCTGCTGTATTTTATAATATATGTATTATATTAGTTGATGTTTAATTATTGTTAAAGTTGAGCATTTTGTAGTATAGTGTAAACAATTAGCCTAAAGTTCCAAGTGATAAACAATCTTTATTAAGGATATGTAGTGCATTTTCTAAAGCTCTTTAAATTTCATCTAGTAGGACAATCAACAAAGGGTATACAAATTTCGGCATGGCCTATATTGGCCCGGCCGGCCCTCTGGTTTTCTATTTTTTTTTTTTTCTGTTATTGTTGTTTGCTGCTTTTTTTTCTGCGGTTTTAGCGCAAAATAAACACAGAACAAGTTTATATATGATATGATATGGTTTCTGGTACCGAACCAAGCTCTCAAAAAACACTCACACACACACACACACGCTCAAACAAAATTAACAACAACAACAACACCAACAAATAGCACCAACCTGTGCCAAATGAAGTTTAGAAAAATGTGATATACAACCGAGTTGTGTCAACCTGTTGGTTTCAACTAGTTGCTGCTGGATTTTCTTTTCGCGTTTTTTTTTTTTTTTTGTTGTTTTTGCTACGTACCATTCCCATCCCCATCCCCTCCCCCTCCTTCCATCATTCCTCTCATCCAGGCATCTATCTTTGGCTAAGGTTTAATTAGCGGCCTCTAAAATACAAAACAAAAATAAATATATTTTTGTTTTAATTTTTTTTTGCCGCACAGTTTATGGCCAAGAAATAAATTGAAACTAATTACAAACAAAATGTTTGTTTCATCTTTTTTTTTTCACTGAATTTCTGTTGGTCTTTCACTTCTGTTTTAATTTTATTTTATTTTTTTTTTTCATCTTCTAAAATTAGACCTAAAATCGTATCGCAATAATAACAAATAACAAGAGAAACAATTAATTGTTGGTATTTTTAGCGGATGCGGAAAACATTGTGTATCATGTGGGTGGTTGATTGTGTGTGATACGAGCAAATCCCTTCTGAATTAATGAGTGTGTTTTTAAGAAAAAAAAAAAAAACAAAACAAAACAAAATAAGGATGTGGCTTTTACCCCTTAAATTCAATAGAACAATCAATAGATTACAAATAAAAAGAAAATCAATTACGGTCTTTCGGCTCTTAAACATTTTATTAGATGAAGAGTTTAGTATGTTGTGAAAGATAATCTATATAAATTTTATATTTGATGGAAAATTTATTAAACTGAGAATATGTAGTTAGTATCGATATTGTTACTTAGTTATGTTAGTAGGTTGTAGCAATTTATATCTCAATTTGGACGGACATAAATGACTCTATTAATTAAAGAGTGTCCTAAAATATTACTAATTCAATTTCATTCATAACTATAGTAAATTTTGAATATAATCTTCGTATGGGGTGGTAAATTATATTGTTTTTAATTTTAAAATAAAATAGTTCATTTTTTCATGTTCATTTTCAATGCGAAAAGGCTTTTTCTTTAGTTACTACTTATTTACACATGTCTTATATAAACTATAAATAATTTTTTTTTTTTTCAACTTTTTAGCCTTATTTGTTTTTCATTTTGATAGGTGAGACAGGGACACATACATACATACATACATACATACATAGAGTAGGAGAAAGATCAAAAATATAAAAAAAAAAAACTGTCAACTGTTTGTCAGCAACAACAGAACAAAATTTCACGCCTCTAATTAAATTAGATATTCAATACTAATAGAAACTAATAAAATATTGCCATGTTTTCTTCAGAGGTCGAAAGAGAGAGAGAGAGAGAGAGACGGAGAGAAGGAGAGAGCTTTGGAATTGATGGATTATTTTTTGTAATCATAGTTTAATTCAATAATCAACTCTATTTCTAGAGTATACGTAATTCATACATTTAAAATCTCTGCTTTATTATTTACTTTTTCCTTTCGAAAACAATATTTTCTTTTTCTTTTTTTTTTTTTTTTTTTGATTTCATTTGTATATTTGTTGGTTTTTTTGTTTTGTTGTTGTTGTTGTTGTCAAGCCCGAAAGGTTTTTCGCGCATATCGCTGAAAATATATGTATATATGTATGTATATATATACATACATATAATAACAATAATCGAACAAAACAAGTGAAAAATTTCCATAGCTGTTTCGATCGGTGTTTATATTAATCGATGTTCGGGTGGGGGCCTTCTTCTTCTTCTTCTTCTTTTTTTTTTTTTTTTCAAATGTCTGTAAAAAAAAATCAATTTTTTTATCTTGATTTTTTTTTTTTTTGGTTTTTATTGCATTTTGGAGGCGGGTTCGATATCTTGGCTCTTGGTCTTGGTTGCTTGCTTGTATGCTCTATCAGTTAACAATGAATTGTCGATTTTTTTTTGCCCCCGCCTCTTTTTTTTTTTTTCAAGCAAAAATTCCACTATACATAATTTGACACTTTGAAAGAGTCTTTGCCACTGCATAAATTAGACATAATATGACAGACAGATGGATGACAATGACTTTCCAATAAACAGAAAAACAGAATCCTTCAGAAAGTACATACATATATATGCATGCATATGTATGTACATATGTAGAAAATATATAGAGGTATTTATTTGCTCGATATTTAATTTGCATATACGCAACTTGACGTTTTTGTGGGAGGCTTGAGAAGGTTTTTACAATTTTTCCAATTTGGATGAGACAATGGTAAACGACATGACTTGGCATTTTGTATAATGTAAATATAGTACATATGCGTTCACAGAACTTTGATTTAATCCTCAGTTAATAGTAGAAATATGTGGGTAAATTGATATTTATATAACTCCGCAATGACTCTAATAGCTGAGTAATGGAAACTTAGCAACGATTATGTTTAATTATGTTTGTGCTAGCTGCACAGGTCTACATTCTCACAGGTACTCTTCCCTTACCTCTCCCTATGTCTAACTTTTTCTCTCTGTCTCTGTCTCTCTGTTGCTCTCTTTCTCTCTCACTGTTGCTTTCGTTCTGCTCATTTCACTTTTTGCACAATTTATGCGCTCGTTAACTGGAATGCATTATGCAACGACAACAAATTCATCATCGACAACAACTTCATCATCATGCATACATATATACACATATATTCATACATAGGTATGTTTTTATGTAGATCCATGCATGCATACGTATGTCTGTATGTATATATACATATGTACATATATGTAGGTACGGTAAAAACGGGCCGCTTCAAATTACTAAAACAGCCAAAAGCTTAACCAGGATCATTCAACCATGGTACTCTTGTTCATGCTCGGTCCTTCTTTCACACCACCCAACCCCATCACACTCTGTATACTTTGGCAGCCTCCTCCCCCCCCACCCTCTATGGGATAGGAAAAGGAATGGAAAATGGGATAGGTAATGGTAATGGGAATGGGAATGGGAATGCGAACGGTAACGAGACAAGTCTACAACTATGGCGACCAAAATCACAGCAGTCAAGCCGCATTGTGTTTATGGGTACATACTTATATATGTATATATACATATATACATACGTATGTTGTTTAAATTCTTTCTCTTATTTGGTAGCTGATGGCAAATGAATCCTCTCGTTTAGTTGCGGTATGTCAAATATAACCGCGGAATTTGCTTAATTCAAGTACACAGGTGTCGGGTATTTTTAGTGGTTACCCATATAAAAAAAATCGAAATATACATATATATATATATATAGATATATGTATATGTACATACGTATATATGCATACTTGTATTTAAACAATTTTTGCAATATTGAGGTTTGTACTCTATTGACGAGATTTTAAGAGGCTTATGTGGATAACTTGCATCGGATTAAACGATTTTTCAGAATTTTAAGACCTTCTTCAATGCAATTACTACCAATTAAAATAAACGAATACATATTGATCAATTTAAAATTCAAATAAAAGAAGAGAAATCTATCAAATCGATACTAGTTCTATATATAGGTACATACATATATAACTTAAATCACAAACACTCTCCACCACTCTGGCTGGCATACACAGATTCTGATTTTATTTATTTAATTTTCTGTTAATTAAATTTTTTTTTTTTTTAATTTTTGTTGATGATTATTTATATTTTTGGCCCAGCATTTGATATGTATCTACATATTTTTTATATCTTAGTGGCAATAAAAAATATACTGAAACTTTTCAAGCGAAAACTTTGTTTTAAAAAGCGCATAAAATATAACAGAAAAAAGTTTTCTATTTGATTGCATTATTTGGCAGTCAAAATGCCAAAGTGGCCTTGTCTAGTTGCGAATTTAGCAGTCATAATATAATATAACCAAACCAATTGTTATATTTTATTCGAGTCAAAAGTTTCGCAAAACTTCCTTTAACTTTATCCAAGAGACTGGCACAAAAGATTTAACAAAATGTTGAAAAGAAAACCGTACATTAAATGCATACTCAACAATTATTGTTAATTTCTTTATCATTTAGCACAGAATTCATTTCAAATTATTTATTTTCAAACATTACAACAATTTGCATAATTCATTGTCGATCTGGATATTTGAGATTGCATCCAATTAATAAATTTAACAAGAATTTTCAACATCATTTGATTGCAACGGATTTTAAACAGAATATAACAGATACCTTTACATATGGTAAGTAAAAGGGTCTAACTAAATAACTTTAACAAATTGTTTTTGCCACTAATTAGAAAGTATCAATGGAGCAATGAGAGGTAAAGGGAGGGATACATCGTTAGACAACATTTTATTGTGAAAAGTACATTTTCATCAATTAAAATGTATATATATATATATATATATGGTAAAGTGACAAACTTTCTTTCTACCTCAGCGCGTTGACAAACGAGTGAGGAGCACGTGTATATGTACATACATACATACATGTGTTGCATGCCACATACTTTTTGGAAATTAATTTTCATTTGACTTTGCAACCAGAACATCAATTAAATGGTCAAATACGACAAATTGAAATTGAATTACAAATTTACAAAGTTAAATTATTAAATGATTTAATATAATTCAATGACACAACAACAACAGCAACAACAACAACAACAACAACAACAACAACAATAATATTAATAATGATAAGAGCTATACGAATAAGAGCTAAACAAAAAAAAAAAATGAAGTAAGCAAGTCGTCCCTGCCGACTTGGAGTATACCCTGTACCAAAAAAGGATATTTGATTTAAACAGACTCCTTCCAAATCCCCATTGATTGAATATAAATTTTTGAAAAAATTCTCGCAATAAGCCCAAACACCAAATTCATGCTTTCTCGCTCACTCATATCAGTGAACGAAACTAATGCGTCATACGGTACAAAGCAACATGCATGCGCATGCTATCTCGCTCACACATTTCAGTTGCTGCTGCCCATAGAATTTCAGTACAAAACATATATACCTATTATCTCCGATATTTATTGACCGATTTCGGTCAAATTCGGTCAGACGGTACATATTGGCTATAGAATTGGGTCTACCAAAAATAAATACTGTAGCTTTAATAGAACTCTAGTTATAGTTTTTTCTAATTTGCGGAGGCGGAAGTGGGCGTGGCAAAAATTTGAAACAAACTTGATCTGCCTGCACACTATACGGATCTACAAAAAAAAATTGGTTGCTCTATCTCTTATAGTCTCCAAGATCTCGATGTTCATACAGACAGACGGACGGACGGACGGACGGACAGACGGACAGACGGACAGACAGACGGACAAGTCTCAATCGACTTCGCTATTGATACTGATCAAGAATATATATACTTTATGGGGTCGGAAAATTTTCCTTCTGCCTGTTACATACATTTTAGCGACTTTAATATACCCTTGAACCCTATGGGTACAGGGTATAAAAATGAAGTAAGCAAGTCGTCCCTGCCGACTTGGAGTATACCCTGTACCAATAAGAGATATTTCATAAAATCAGACTCCGACGAGATCCTCATTAATTGAATATAAATTTTACTTATATTACATAATATTTTCTTCATATTAAATAAATTTTCTTATATTTAAATAAGTTTTCCAGATTCTTATGCTAATTGAAAATTGCGATTCTAAAAAGCAAATAAAGACATAGTTTTTCAAAATCAGACGAGATTTGACTGAATTGGAGCCCTCTGAAGTAGGGGTTCCTTCGAAGGATTTGTCCGTTGTTCTCTTGAAGGATTTTACCAATGTTCTATAGGCTCTAAGTTGGCCGTCTTTTGGCCGATTTGGAAAAGTTTTACATCAATCTTCTGGATAATTTTCGTATTAAAAAACTACATTAAAAGTTGAGAAAAGTTGAAAAAAAAATTTTGACCGGATTTTCGTGATTTTTTGCAGTGTAACCATCGTTAAAATTTGCGAAAATCGACTTGAAAATTAGTTTTCCAGATTTTTATGCTAATTAAAAATTTAATTTCTAAAAAGCAAATAAAGACATAGATTTCCAAAATCAGACGAGATTTGACTGAATTGGAGCCCTCTGAATTAGAGGTTCCTTCATACATAGGTACCTTACCAAAGTTCGATAGGCTCTAAGTTGGGCATCTTTTGCCCGATTTGGAAAAGTTTTATATCAATCTTCTCGATAATTTCCGTATTAACAAACTACATTAAAAGTTGAAAGTAAAAAGTTGGAAAAAAAATTTTGAATTTGCGTGAATTTTTGCAATAAGCGATATGTTAAAACTGAAACTTCTTCCAAATCCCCATTAATTGAATATAAATTATTTTATAAAATTCTCCTAGTTTGGTTGCTCTAGCTCTTATAGTCTTTGAGAAAAATTTCGGAAAATTGTCCTTCTGCCTGTTTTGGCGACTTTAATATACCCTTGAATCCTTTGGGTACAGGGTATAAAAATAAAATAAAACAAAGCATCTGTGCGACTTTTGTTGCTAACATGAATCTCTTTTGTAAGCTTTTGCAACAAAATGCCAATTTTAGCAAAATCTGGTAAAAGATTCCATGCAAAAAAAAAATGAAAAGAATATTCTATTGTACAATATTTGCATAAATTGTTGGAGTGTTAAATGCTGCTGCAGCCTTTCCAACTGAATTCAGCTGGTAAATTATTTAATTTGAAAGCAAAAAATTAAAAATTAAGGGGAATTTCAAATGCCAACTGTAAATAACTTAAAATTTAATTGAGAAAAGATCTGCTAATTCCACTTGCTTTCACAAATATCCTTTCTCTAATGCCAAGTAAATCAAGCCAATTAAGTGAAATATTTCTCTAAGATGGCACACAGACATACACACATACATACATACATACATATATATACATGTACATTGAAGCATAAGCACAGTTGACAACGAAGACTGTAAAGAGCAAGAAGAAAAGCTGTAAAATGGAATAAAATTGAATGAAAAGACGTAAAATATTCTTGAAAGTATGTATACATGGATATACATCTCTTTGCTTAAGATAATGATAATGAGCCATGAAAACGAGCTAATTAAAACGTAAAGAGAAAACTGTCAATTTCCATTTCTTCTTTTTTTCGCTTTTTTATTTTCCTTTTTGAAATATAAAATGCTTAACGAAAAGCGAATGAAAATCCATTAAATGCACATGCAATGTGGATAACCGTTTTCTTATATTTTAAAGAAGAAGGAGGTAAAACAAAACAACAAAACAACAAAACAAAAAACAAAAAAAAAACAATGCCAGAGAAAACATTGTAAAATTCTATGAATTGCCAAGAAAATTGCACAAGAAATTGAATCAGGCGTGAAGAACATATATATATATATATATAGACAGAATAAGAAACGTTAGAAAATACCAGAAATTGCTACTGTTGCAACTGAGCCGTAAAGAAACAGGAAAAGTGACATCGACATGAAATCAAGTGCCAGTAAAAGACAGGAGGGATTTGAGTGAGTGCAAATGCGGAAATACATGGGTAATACCCTAACTAAAATTGAATCATATATCAATATAATTATGCAAATGATGGTCTATAAAATATGTATGTATGTATATTTAGTTTAGTAGACAATCAATATACTTACATAGATAAGTATAATATTCCATTTATTTTTCATTTTTGCATAAAATAAACATTCCCTTTCTTTTAAGGGTATACAAATAATCAACTGTACTATGTATTAGTAAGAGTTACGGAATAAGTGTAAAAGGATCTTTATTTAAAGTTAATCTAACGGATTATTAAATAAACATTTTTAAGTTTATATTACTGTCTCAACTGCATAAACAAATGAAATGTATTTTGTACAGAATATTTCCTTTTCTTTTATAAATTGTCATGACAAATTCATTTACATGTACATTCATTCAGGGAAAACAAAAGGATTTCGTAGTCCATTTGTTCAGGATTAAATACAACCAGTCAGTGAAGTATTTATACCTTTTTGTATGTGTATATAGATATATTTTTTTGAATTGCAAAAGGCCACAAACAAAGGATTCTAATGGTTTCTATGGAAACATTTCAAGAACAAAAAAAAAAAAAAGAAGAATAAAACGTATTGAAAAGGAGAAATATGGTGAAGCACTTTGTCAAAGGAAGCCGCATATGACTGGGCAAAACACGCACGCACACACACACACATTAGGTGTCAAGGCGAGAAAGCATATATTGACATTCACGACAAGAATTAAAGCCATCAACTGTGCAAAAAAGTGCATTGACTTGATTAAAAAGTTAATGAAATTAGGCTAGGAATCATCAAGCATGATCTATAATACACATACTTATAACAAGAGCTGCAATTTAGCTCAAATTCAATGTGAATTTTCTTTGATTATTTGATTATTAACGACTCCAATGTTGAAATAATTTACTTTTTTATGTGCTTTATATGAATGGAAATGTTTTCTTTTTAAAAAATACTAATTTGCTATAGTCAAAATTAGCATTTTTATTTTTACAATAACAATCCAATTTTGCAATAATGTTAAGGACACATTTTTTCCTTTCTTTCGTCGGTTGCATTCAAAAACTCTCTTTGGCAACTGCTTGGTCAGTGGATGTCAAATCTCTGACGAAAAACCAGAAACGGTTTCAATCAATTTGCGGCACTCCTATATGAAACCAACCACTCCTACACGTTGGTTGGTGTGCAATTTGCAAAAAACAAAAAAAAAAAAAAAAAAAACAAGCGAGAGAGAGACAAGAACAAAAAAATGAAGGTGACAAATTGAGTTGAGTTTTTGGGGTATCTTTTCATATAAGGGATGGGCACATCGAGATGCTAATTGAGTCAGCAATATAGTGAGTGGTAAGTGGTAGATGGATGGTTGGTATGCAAACGTGAAAGAGAGCGACTAGCTTAATTGCCTTTTGTGAGCCCTGAAAAGTATGCTAACTTATTTCACATCTCTCATTTCGTCTTCCTCAGGAGGAAAATGATGAGAGAGAAAAAAGAAAACAACGTGAAACTCAAAAGCAAAACTTCTAATTTCTGTCGTCTCGAAAAGCCATGGCAAGTTATACAAAAACTTTCTGTTCGTCATGGTTTTTATATTGCCATTATCCAAAGCCACGCCCACAAGCACTATTTCAAAATTGTTGGGCGTTGTGAAGCGAAATTGCAGAGCCCATAAAAATCATCATAAATTTTGTCTCTCAATTTGGTTTGGTTGGTGGCAAAGCGAAATTACAGAACAAACAAAATGTACCAAAGTCGTAAATTTATGAGGTCCTTTTTGTTTTTGTTTTTGTGTTTTTTTTTTTTTTTTTGTAAGGGTATAAAGGGAAAGGTATGGACGCACACATACACTTAGTGACAATTTCCACACTTTCTCTACCTCCGTCTCGCTCGCTCGCTCGCTCTCTCTCTCTCTGTCAATCTGTCTTTCTATCTGTCTCTTTTAACCATAAAGGATACACACGAGTGCGATTAATGCTAATAGAAGGGAAAAAACCTCGCCCTAGAAACCCTTTGTGGACTATTCAGAGTATCATCCAACTCTTACCACTTTATACATTGACGACTTTGTGGCGTCGTTTTCTTTTACCAATCTACTTACTTAACTTATTTTGTTTATTAAACAAAAACACTTAAATTGGTGGCCAATGGCAAGCCCACAATCGCAGAAAGGCCAAAGTAAAAGAGAGGTGTATACAAAGTAGGCTCCTTTGAAAACCGAAGAAGAAGAAAAAAAAAAAAACAAAAGACAATGATAATGACGATGAGTCGTCATGGTTTTTATTCTTGCATGGAAAATTTTATGCCAAAGTATGCAAGAGATTGTCTATGTACTTACAATTGCTAAAACAAAATAAAAAAGACAAGAGAAAAGAGAAGAAACTTTAATTTATGCATCGCCATCTCTCGCTTTTATATGTATGAGTATACACATATACATATATAAGCCAAACCAAACATTAGTGGTTCTGTTTGTTGTAGCTGTTTGTTATTACAGGACAGGAACAAGCCATCGACACTATCAACCAAAGTCAGACACTATTGGCGTGAAGAGGGGGGAGGGGTTATAGGGGGAGGGTAAAGGGCAGGTATTATACCATATCATACCATACCATACCATACCATACCATACCGAACACAGCATACCACGCCCGCCTCTACATAGCCAACAATAACAATCTGCTTCCGGTCATGTCGACACCGTCTTGTGGCTGGTCGGAAACAGCCATTAAATGCCAAGTTAAAACAACATAATTTAGTGCTTGGGCCTGTGGCCTAAACACAAATACCAACAACATTAGCAACAAAAGCAACAAAAACGACCGACAGCGTTGAAAAGTCTCTTTAACTTTGTTGCTCAAATCGCTTTTGCACATAGAAAGAAATAAATACATAAAGCGAAACTTGTAAGCAATTTTTTTATGCTTATGTAAATTTGCGTTGAAGTAAACTGAATCATCGCATGGAATCAACATTTCTGTTGTTGTTGTAGTCGTTGTTGATATTGCTGTTGTTTTATGTAAAATAAGCAAAATTTCAACAAAATATCTAGTGTTTAATGTACTTAAAATAATAAACAACTTAATGTTGCCTGATAATGGATATATGTATTATAACTGCTGCTTCTTAATTTGGTTCTAAACACGGACAAAATAATCAATTTTGTATTAGAAGATTTCAATAAGTGTTGAATGTATACCATAAATAAAATAAAATATTTAAAAGAAGTTATAAATAATATGAAAAATGTCTAAGTTGTATTAATATTGAATTAAGAGTAAACTAATTCTTGATCTGATTGTATTATATGCACGTTTAATTCGTTATCTAGAACGACTTATAGGAAACAAATTTATTATTTAATTAACTCGAATAAAATGCAAATACTTATATTTATGTAAATACATCAATATGAAAGCTATCCCTTTTTTTTTTTTTTTTTTTTTTTTTGAATAATTTTATTTTTAGTGAAATATTTCAACAAATTTACCACATACTTAGCATACTTACATTTCAGAGTTTTTATTGTTTTTAATATGCGGTTATATAATACATATAATATATAGAAGTTTCTACCATTTCTTTGTAATTGAATGATTAAAAAACTAACGAAAAACAAGTTGAATTTTAATAAGTGCATTTTATAATTTCATTGTACTACGGTGGAAACAAAAACAATAAAAACAATAAAAAAAAAAACAGAAGAAAAAAAGTTGAAGCCGCATCCTTTGCGGACAACTGTCAGAGTTGTTATTGTTGTTGTTAGTTGGTTGGCATTGTTATTGGACACTGTCCCTGGCTGGGCCAACTGATGGAACAAAAGTTGACAAAAAAAAAAAAAACAAAACAAAACATTCGCCTAACTTTTCAACCTAATTGAATTAAAGTTAATTGTTGCTTTTAAACTAACTGTGATGTCCTTTTATATATTTTTTTTTTTTGGTTAAAAAATGTTAGGAGAAAAACGATTCCTTTTTTGTTTTTAAACCACATCATTTTTGTATTTTTTTTTTTTTTTTTTTTTTTTTTTTGGTTTTGCTTTTGGTTTTGGGCATGTGGTGGCATGATACGAGTAAATTTAGTAAATCTTATCATTATGGCAAAAAAAAAAATAAATAAAATGTGCGCGATAAGATCTTTGAACACATGTTTAACCCTCCATTGGATTGTCGTCATTGGAATTGGCCCACCCACCCACATAAATATACATTAAGCGTTTGCCAACTTTGACCTCCCCAAAAAAAAATTTCAAAAGCTCTCGCGCTCTCTATCTTCCTCCTACTGTTCTCCTAGTCTTATCATCGACCTCTCAAAAATATATTTATATACATATATACTATACTATATACATATATAAATATGTATATATATACATATATGTATGTACATATATATGGAATTTCGTGCGTCTGCGTTTCTGATAAGACAGCGGCAGAAATGTTATTTTTAGCTAAAGTTCTGCTTCTGTTTTGATACCCTGCAAAACTGAGATTAAGTGGGCATACTAAATTCATGATAATCTAAAGAACACAGCATCAATAATATATATATTTCTAATTCAGTATCAATTGCTGTGAATTAGCGATGATAAATTAGATAAATAAATGATGCAGAAATGAAATGTAAACAGGGTATCCTACAGTCGTTGTCCTGACCTATCTCTGTAAGGTATTTTATTTTTTTGTCGTCGTTGTTTGGTTTACAAAATCACGCAATAAAGCATTTTCCACTTGGTTTGCCTTTTTCTTTTCTCTTCTTTTTTTTTTTTTTTTTTTTTTTGGGTGCCTCTCGAAGTTTATTCAACTTTTAGCTCAACAAGTTGGCCATAAAACATTAACAAAAATGAAAAAAAAAAAACGTAAGGAGAGAACCTAAAATCAAGGCCACTATAAGGTTTAGTACTAAAGTCTTTAAATTTGCCCGACACTCCCGACCTTTCAATGCCTCCATCTTCTAGGTGTCAAGCCATTTTAATGCCAAATCATCTTTTTGCATGGGTTATTTGTGTCTTGTTTGCAGTTTTCCTACCTGATTGGACTACACAAGGTTAAAATGATAGCAAGAAAAACTAAAACAAAATAAATAAAACAAAAAACGAAAAAAAATAAAACTTTAAGTCGTTACGTAAAATAAAAGTTGACAGCACATCTGGATGTTTTTTTTTTCTTTTTTTTTTTTTTTTTGTTTTTAGATTAGATTTGTTTAATGCTATAATATTTATTTAATATATGTATATTTAAACATATGGGAAGTGAAATTCAGTTTGAACAGCAACACACAAGCAGAAAATAAGAAACTAATTAAAAATTTCGATCAATTTTATATATTGAAATAACTTTAATAGAAAAATGTATTCAAGTTAAATACTTATATTCATCATCACCTTAAAAATTATTATAATTTAAATAATTTTCACAATTCTATAATCGCATCAATTATTTAAATTTTTTTTTAAATACATCACATCTAGTTAAAAATTCTCCTTAACTGTTCTGAATGTAGATTTAAAAAATTTAATTAAATTTGTCTTCTCGTTTTTTCTTTCACTTCCCTGATATTTTCATACAGATTCACCTTTTTCTTTCTTTCTTTCTTTTTTATATCTCTGCGGACTTTTCAGACTTGTTGACTACAAAAAAAAAAAAATGAGAAAAAAAATTGTTCTTTATTTTCAATGTTTAACTGACCAAGGGTGTGTTGGCGGGAAATTAAAAATGACTTTCGCATGGCTACTGCCGGCAACGACAACAACAACAACAACAACAACAACACAAAGCGGCACACAGAATTACCTTTAGTGGCTGAATGAAGTGATGAGTGATTGCCACTTTTGGCTTTTTTCACAAATTGACAAAAATAAAATACACAAACTTTGATTGAAAATTGCACTTTAATTTCTTTGCATAATTTAATTTTTACAAATGGCAAAAGTTGCAGGAAAAAAGTACGTTTTCTTTTTTGTTCGATTAAAAATTGTTAAAAACAAAACAATTTTTTTTATAGGTACTATTAAATATGCAAAACTTTAATTTTCCGGAATAATTGCATGAATTCTGCAATTGAGCGATTTTTCGTATATCGTATCTGCCTGAATTTTTTCCCCGTCAATTTTCTGTGAAGTGCTCTATAAGCCACTCGTTCAGATGTATGTACATATACCTAATTCCATTTGAACACCCTATACTTGGTTTCCTGGCTTAAAGTATATTTAATTTTATCTAAAGGTAAAAATTTGTATGCCTTAAGTGACTTAATTCCGAATCGGATTCATTTATTTCTAATTGGATTATATTCTTAAATCTCCTCCACTTTCTACACATTTTTTGTTTTTTCTTTTTTTTAAAATGCAAATGGACTTGAAAGGGCCAGAATTTGACCCTTGATTAATATTATCTTTCCTAACTTTTATGTGGTTACCGAAATGGGATACCATTTAGGGAATATTATTATTAATCAAAAATTTATATATTTGAGTTAAGACAATTAAATCGATTAAATATATATTCATATGTACGTATTACATACACGTTCTGTGGAACAGAATATTTCAAATTCGACTCACCTTAAGGGTTCTTTATATCTGAAGCATTTGCATTTTGTACTGAATATTTTCAATCTATTTTTTATTTGGTCTTTTGCAGCTATGGATAAATGTAAACAGCAAACAATGTACAAAAAAATAAACAAATTGAAAGAATAATTACAACAACTGAAAGAAAAAAAGAAACACAACCGTCGTAACCGTAAAAAAAAAAACAACAACAACAAAAAAAAAGAAAAAAAAGAAACACAAAAAGAATTCCGAAGAGCGATTATACAACCGATTGGATTTTTAAGCTTTCAGCAACTGCTGCAGTGCCAGCAACAACAGCAACAACAGCAACAACAACAACAACTGCAGCAACAAAAACCAAACAAAAAATTAAACTTTTAATAAGGGCAACAACAACACCAAGCACAGCAACAAATATCATATACAAACAAACAACAACAAAAAAATCGCGTGAGTATTTTTTCCATTTGTATATATATGTATAGGTATGTGTATGTATATGCAGTATTCCCCTCTCCCCACCTAACCCCCCACACCACCAGCCCTACCCCTTCTCAATCACCAAGTCTGCCTCCTGCTCTCTCGCTTTTACTCTTTGAGCAATTTGTTGAATTTAAAAATTATTAATAATATTTTGTTGCACTTGCGCGCTTGGATTAACAGCGAGAGTTACAAGTGTGAATTTTTAATGCAAAAAGAAGAAAGAGAAAAAAAAAAAGTTGAAAAAAAGTTATATAAATATGTACATAGCTACATACATACATTTATACCTACATATATATGTGTACATATTTGCCAATCAAAGAAATATATTATATATGTATGTATATATGTATGTATGGCGATTCGACTTTATAAATTGACTGAACTCATTTGCATAATTAAGGGGGCCACCAGAACAGAATTCAAAAAAACAAAATTCAAATTAAATTTGTAAAATAAAAAAAAAAAAGAATAAAAGAAAAACATGAAATTATTGACTTAAATATATGTACAAATACATATGTACCTACATATGTATGCAAAACAAGCATATCCAGAAAAGAAATTTAATTTAATATATTTGAAAACCGATTAGAGAGACTAAACCGCAGCAAAAACATTTAAAACATTTAAATTTAAGATTAAGATCAAGAGGATTTAGATAATAATTGATAATTGATATTTTGGATTAGCTCTTAAAATGATGATAAAACATTGTTAATCAAGCGATTGAACTAAAAATCAATCATTTGATTATTAATTATAAATGCAAAATCAATTAAAAATCATTTAATAGCATATTTTAATTTAATTATTAAATGAAATATGTAATCTAAAAAGGAACCAGTTGCTATTTTTATTTTTCGTTATTTAATTTCTTCGTATTGTTAAATGAAATCGTTTTTAGAAACTCGAACTTATTTTAATTTAAGACCGCGATCGGACTTTATAAAACATTATTCTTAAAGAGCGTGATAAAAGCGTAGCGTCAATAATTTACATTTTGAATTTCATTGATTGTCATCACACTCGGTTATATTCTCATGCATTTAGTGAATGCATTTGTAATGAATAATTTTGGTTTATATCTAAAGATCGATTGTGTTTCATCATCATTCGCGTGATCTTGCTACTCTCATTTAATTGTTGGATATGCCGTCGCCTTCGCCGTCGCCTTCGCCTTCGCCTCCCCTTGCCCCACCCCGCATATTAATTCCCTTATAAAAATCTTGCTACCTTTTTTTTTTCTTTTCTTTCTTTCTTCTCGCTCTCTACTCTTCATTTATTATCATTGCATACACACACAAACATACACACACACACACACACAGACACACATACACACCCCTAGTATATAGCACACACATTTTACACTAACTCGAAACTTGCAATTTACACAAAATGTGCTAATTGCTTATTTAATCACAAATGAAAAATGAACGACATGTGCAAAAAAAATTTTGTGCATTGAACACACAACAACAACAACAACCCGATTCAGTTTGACTTTCTTATACAATATAATTTTAATAAATTTCAACGTCAAGTCAAAGGCTGATTCAGCAGTAGCGACAGCAGCAATTTTAAAATCGATCAGAGTTGGTTGATTGCCTGCCTTGTAAGTATGTAAGTCTCTGCCTCTGTGTCCGTGTCTGCAAGGCATTATTTTAGCCAAAAAAAAAAAATTGTTTTCTTCGCCTTTATTGAGATAAGTTAAAAAAAAAAAAAATGTAGTTTAAAGTCTGTCTTCAAGTTAAGAAACTATTTTGCTAAAATTTAACACGCAAACAAAGTTTGGGTAGTTGCCAAGGGCAAGTGGCAAAGAAAAGAAAGGAATCACTGATTAACCAGGAACCAAAATACAATATAAATACCAATAGCAATTCACACATATTGTTTGTACTCTTTGACAAAAAAAAAACATACATACACACACATATATATATATATATATATATTTTCACAAGCTATGGTTTAAGGAATATTAAAAAAAAAAATGTTTACAGATATTTATGTTTTAAGCTACTTAATATATTATTTCAACTATTAGAAAAATTGCTTATGTAATTATTATTATTATTAATTATACTCTAAATGCTGAATTTTTAATGATATTATCACAAATGAAATAAAGTTCAATCATATTAATAACTTTTAATTGATGACTCAGTTAGTTTCTTATCTATAAATTTGCAATAATTTGAAATCACTTAAGCAGTTTATTTAAAATTAATTAATTGCTGGAATTTAAGACTTGTGGGATGAATGAGTTGAATTACATACACATACATACATACATATGTACATACATACATTCATTACCAGGAAATGAGAACAAGATATGGAGACGGTTCCATTGCTTCGATTGTTACTACATTCCTATATATGTATGTATATATATATACAATGTATATATGATGCATTCCTATGGAATGCGTTTAAAATGTTCTCTCCTTATCTCTAGAGTTTAGAGAAGTCTCAAGGTTACAGCACTTAGAACCAATGTGGTTAACCCATAACCAATGTTTCAATTAATAAATTAAGAAATTAATTTGCAATATTGCAGTTTTTCGATAATAAATAATTTAGTTAGATAGAAATTTTAGATACTTATTAAAAGGTTAAGAGAGCAGGGGCTATATCGATTATAATGATAGATAAAAAGCATCGATGCATGAAGAGTATCGACCACAAGTTATCATGGTCCGGCCCTCTAGTTGGTTTTTTGTTTCAATTTTTTTTTTTTTTGTTTTGTTTTTCGTTCAATCTTTTACCACAAAAGTTGTAGCTCTCGTATAATACCACACACATCTATTATTTATAATCCAGCAACATTTAGCGCGACACAGACAAAGCAGAGAGGCACACACATACACACATTAGATATATATATATACATATATATATTTATATATATAGTGAGAGAGAGGAGGAACATATAGAGAAAAACCGCACTTTTTATTATGCACGATAAATTAATGATAATTTAAAGATAACTTTTATATAAACAATAAATTTCTGTTCTCTTTTTTGCGTTTGTTTGTTGTTCATTTTATTTCTTTTTATACATATGTATATTTATTTTTTTTTGTTCTAAAAATAGCAAACTCAAACCCCATTGCGGGTTACAAAGAATTGCGATTAGTAATATGGAAACGATATATATGAATATGTATACCAGTATCTAAGTGTGTGTATGTGTGTGTGTGTGTGTTAGTGTAGCTATGATATATATATATATATACATACATATAACTAAATGTATATGACATTATTATTAATCAAAAGAACAGTTATTATTTATTCATGAGGCGTATGTATATACAATGTGCATAAATGTACGGAAATACTAGACAGACGGACACAATTGGACAGACGGACAGACGTGTAGGGAGGGGGTTGGTGGGGATCGATGACGAGAGAAAAGACTCTTAAGTGGGTACAAATGTTATGATAAGTTTCAATGCGGTTTCATTGTGGTTAAATCAATGAGAACTGGCTAATTATACTATATACAATAAATATAAAAAAAAAAAAAAATGTGTATATTAGTTAAATTAGTATAAAACTTTTACCAAATTATTTATTCAGTTGATGTTATTCATACTAGATCAATTTAAGATATTTTAAAAGGGGGAACCGGAAATGAAATCCATACATACATACATATATATATGTATATATATGTATACTAAACATACAAACATACAAGTATGAAACTATAACCGGAATGTCTATTTATAACAGTTAGATCACTAATAACAATACTAAACGACATTTTTGTTGATTGAATTGTATTATTTCAATTTTTCAATACTCAAATTTATTTCAATGAAACTGAAAATAATTAAAGAAAAAAATAAAAAATAAATGCCAATGTGCTTTAAATCTAATTCAAATGTTAAATTTAGAACATTGTAGAATGTAATCAAAGGTATAATGAGAATATATTTTTTTTTTAAATATGGCCCAAGTGATTGGCCGTTTATTGTTGATGTAGTATATATATATATATATAATTTAGATCAAAACATGGTTCATTTTGCTATAAGATAAACGATTTTTTTTAAAGCTCATTGACTATATATGTGATTTGTTTACCTTTATATTTATTTGTTTATGATCCATGTAGGATTATAGTAAACTATAGTTTTCAAAACTTATGTATACATTTGCAACTGCTATATGATATCTGTTTATATATCTGCATATGTATGTATTTAACATTTTTATACGTATATATCTATTTTTATGGTTAATTCTTACTGAATCGTTGGGGTATATAGAGAGTGCAGTTTAACTTAATACTGTATATGAATATATACCCTGTACCCATAGCGTAAAAGGGTATATTAAAGTCACTAAAATGTAGGCAGAAGGAAAATTTTCTCATCCCATAAACTATATATATACTCTTGATCACCATGTCCGTCTGTCCGTCCGTATGAACACCTAGATCTCAGAGACATTAAGACCTAGAGCAACCAGGTGTGAGCGAGGTAGCATGCGTACGTTACTTTGTACCAAATGACGCATTAGTTTCGTTCACTGATATGAGTGAGCGAGAAAGCATGCATTTAGTGATTCGGTTTGTTAAGAGAATTTTATAAAGAAAATTTATATTCAAATAATGAGGCTTTCAAAGGAGTCAGATTTTATGAAATATCTATTATTGGTACAGGGTATACTCCAAGTCGGCAAGGACGACTTGCTTACTTAATTTTATTTTGTGTCTGTTTTTTGTTTTTTTTTTTTTGTTTTTGTTTTTTTGTTTTATGTGTATACTTATAACTGTTATGATATTTGAATTATTTTATTTGGATTTGCATTTGTCTAAGTTTAGTATTTCTTTGTTTCTATTTGTTAATGGCTGTTGCTTAATTACACTTGAGTAAACAAATAGTAATACATACATATATGTACATATACATACATATGTATGTATGTACATATAGTATGTGGGTATGGAAAAAACAAATAAATAAAAATAAAAATATTTAGAAACAAAAAATTTAAGATATTTTATGCAACATCTGCGTGGTTTTTTGTTCGTTTTGGAGAATGGCAAAAGTTGAACTTTGTAACGGGTTCTTGTTGACAACAACTACAATATATATAATATATAGATATATACATATATGTATATATATATATATATATTCTTTTTTTTTATACATATGTGTATATATAGAATGTATGTATTTTGTTATATATAGTAGCGCGTGTTTTGCTTTTGTATAAATTATCTCGACTTCTAATCAAAATGAGTTAAATAAACACATAACGTAACCTATTAAGAACTTAGTACGTGACAACAATTTAAATATTTATAAAGTAAACAGAGAGAATTGAGAGAAATGAGACACACACACAGAGAAAAAGAGACAGAGACGCACAGAGAGAAAGAGAGAGAGAGAGAGAGACAGAGAGCTAATCTCAAGAGAGAAAGAAAGAAAGAGGTAGAGAAAGAGAGAGAGAGAGAGAGAGAGGGAAACGAAGAGTCTAAAAATAGATTCACAATTCAAAAATATGAGTACAACAGAAATAAACTAGAAGTAAAGACGTGATAAAACGTTTAACGAAATGTGAAAAGCGTGCCTTAATAGATAGAGAAGAAAAACAGTGAGTGAGTAGAGAGATAGAAAGAGAGACAGAGTGAAATAGTTAGATAGATAGATAGATAGATTGATAGAGAGAGAGAGAGAGCGAGAGAGGGAGAGTGATAGTGATTGAGAAAGATATGTTTAAAGAGAGACAGATAACCAGATATAGAGGAAAAATAGTGTAAGTATGACTGTTGTAATCAAGAAATTAACATTTTTAAGTTGTGTAACAAAAATATCGCGTAGCCGCCATGTGAGACTCAAGCAACATTGCAAGCTCTTTTAGATCAATTCGCATCAATAGTTGTACTCTCTACTCTATCTCTCTCTACGTCTCTCTCTCTCTCTATCTCTCTCTCCCGGGCTCTCTTTCACTGTCTCTGTGTGTGTGTGTGTGTGTGTTCGTGTGGAATCAACAAGTTACAGGTTGCAATTGCAGTTAAAGTTGCAATATAAAGTTGTTTTTGTATCTGTATATGTATGTACATATGTATATCCGTCTGCCCGTCTGCATCTGTCGTCTAAAAATAAACCTGCCTAAACTAAAAATAGAAACCAGACACAACATCAAGTTATTCCAATGGGTAAAACCTAACACGACATTACAGACACTTTGAACAAACAAACAAATAAACAAACAAACATACACAAACATACAAAACGTACAAACAAACGAATAAAAATAAATAAAAAACGTGCGTGAATCGTCATCAACTGCCGGGTTTGTTGTCCGATGATAGAGAAGGAGTGACAGAGAGAAAGAGAGAGAGAGAGAGGGAGACAGAGAAAGAGAATAGCATTGACAGCAATATACATATATCTATCGAATAAAAGAGAGAGAGAGAGAGAGAGAGAGGGAGAGACAGAGCAAATGAAACAATGAACCGTGGAGAAATAGAGAACGAGAAAAAATTTTTCAACTGTCGATTAAACAATTTTAATCGTTAAGCATTTGAAATTATGACAAAATTTTTAAGATTTTTTTTTTTTTAACCTAGAAAATATTAAGAT
>JAECWJ010000594.1:400000-417500 GCA_018150375.1 Drosophila sturtevanti
ATTAAATGTTATTTATTGGTAAAATGTAAAGTTTGTAATCATTATAGTATGTTTCTATATACATACATATAATATTTGATCGTATTAAATATATTATATATGCCTAAGATAGTATGATCTTTATTATTTTATCCTTAGAGGGAGATGCATCTGAACTATAATATTTAATATTAGTCCTAAAGTCCTGAGATATAGATATATATACATATACATATATACGTTATGTATATTTTTAATTCCAAACAATTTAGTTTCTAAAAAAAACTTTCAAATTGGAATTGAATATATTTTGAAATATTTCTTAAGCTTGAAATAACTTGCAATTTCTTTAACCCAACTCCCCTAAGTTCTTTTTCCCCAGAATATTTTAATCATATTATATATGTAGTATACATTTAATCTAAATTATATTTTGTTGAATTTTATATGTATATTATTATGTTAGAGTCGTCTCTATCTCACTTTTTTTTTTTGATGATGATTATTTTTTGGCTCCCCTTCAAATGATAATATGATAATGATATGCTGGTTGGCTGGATGATGTCTGTGTCTTTTCTGTCTCTCCCCCCTTAAAACAAATTGAACAAAATGATGTTAATGATGATGATGAGGATGATGACGATGATGATGATGATGATCAACAACAAAAACGCGTGCCTGGCACAAGACTGATTTTGAACTTGCATCGTTTATAACTCCTTGGGATTGACTGTCGGGAAGACATGTCAGCTATCTTTCTGTTGGTCGGTCGGTTCTGGGTAACCAATCTGAGCGTTGCCGTTGTCGTCGTCGCCGTCGCCGTCGTCATCTTCGCCGTTGCCGCCGCCGTCGACGCTGCCGCCAAGGCCATTTATAAATACTCCAAGCTAAAAATAACTTTTTTTTTTTTTTTTATATATATATATATATTTTACTTTTGAAGCAAACAGCAACAGAGAAACGATTAATGGCAAAGCGATATGCAAACAGCGACAAATGGCGACGGCGACGGCGACAGCGACAGCGACAGCGGCAAAGGCAACTTCGACTTGTTTTCGTAGCAGCACCCGTTGCCTGTTTCAGTTTGAGTTTCGGTTTCAGTTTCAGTTTTTAGATTTCCGATTCTCGATTCTTAATTCTTGATTCTCGTATACTCGATCGGTTCGGTTTACTAAATTTATGCAAAGTTGTCTTGAAATAGTCCAATAAATTTCTTGTGTATTGTACCTATGTATATATATATATATATATATGTTTTATTAATAAGCTTAGCCATTATCAGAGCCAAACGAATCTAAAAATAGTCACAAAAACCAAACCAAACCAAGAAAACTTGCCTCGATTTGTGATCAAGTCGTTTTTGTTGTTGCTATATTATTATATGCTTTTTGTTTTGGGTGTGCGGCGACGGCGACCACCGCCTGATAAGGTTTTGCATTGGAATATTTTTTTTGCACATAAAATTTATATATATACTACACTTTATATACATATATGTACATACATACATATATCTGCTTCTTCCTCCTATCAAAAACATAATCATTATAATTTCTTTTCATTTTATTTTTATTTATTTTTTTTTTTTTTTGCCTTTCCGTTTCGCTGGATATTTTTATTTTATTTTTTTTTTTTATTTTTTGGGCGCCACCAAAATCGATTTCCTTTCAACACCTTTTCTGGAGCAAAGGTAATAAATAAAAATTTATGATCATAATGGCAAATAACCACAGCAACAATTGTTATAGATGTGGGGTAGGGGAATGGGGTGGTTTTAGGGTGGTAAAGAGAATATCTAAATGGAAATTGCAATGTCCATAAAAACAAAAAAAAAACAAAAAATGGAACGAGTAATAGAATTGTTTTTGTGTCAGCATGACTGGGAAATGTTCAAGAAAAGTTCTCTTCTCATCGATTGCTTGTATACCATTTACGCTATTTAAAAGAAAAAAAAACAAAAAAAAAAAAATTAACAATAAATCGAAGGGGATCGGCCATGGTTAAAGATAAGCAAAGGTTAGTCCAACATTTATATTAGGAATATTCAATATACATATATAGATTTTACAAAGCTTTCTTCTAGAAGGTAAAAACAATTGTTAGTTTTCATTTGATATTTGAAATATCCTCCAAAATATCTATTTGAACCTAGAATGCATTACTATTGTAGATAATCGGAATATATATCGAAAGATATTTGAAATCAAATAGCCTGAAATAATATATTCAACCATTTGGTGAATTGGAATGCCTAAGAGTAACTGCACCGGAAATACTGAATACCGACTGTGGCGCCACTTGAATTCCATTTATGCCATTTTATTTGCATAAAAATGCCGCAATACGAGCCACTCTATACAATGCGAAATCAATTTTTTTGGTGTTGAAGGTTTTTGGTAGGGCAAATCGTATAACTATATCACGTATATGTACATATGTACATAGTTCACATCGAAATATATGTATGTAGAATGAAGAGATAAGAGATTTAGTTGTATTTGTTTTGATTTTTTTTTTTTTGAACTATTAAATATTGTGAAAATTAAGTGGCAATTGTTATTCTCATATTTAAAGGACATTCGAAAATATAAAATTAAGAGACGTGGAAGCTTATATACAATATTCTGAATTTTAAATAATTTTTTAAAGAATAATCACCACTCATCAATTCTTATTTCTTTCGATAAAGTTTTGAAAATCTCTTTGAATTCCATTTAACTTAAATATATTTCAACATAAATAAAGTTAAGACCGTTCCATTATGTTCTTTCATTGTAAATGCTAAAATTAGTTTGATTTTTGCTGCATTTATTCCTGCTAGCAATTATTTCTCAACTTCAAATTAATTAAAAGAAGAAAATGCGAAAGAAAAAATTGTAAGGGGAGGAGGGATGAGGGAGAAGGAGAAGGAGAAAGGAGGGGATTGGAATAACTGATGGAAATTCACTTGAGAAAAAATCCTTGCCTTTGACAAGTAAATTTTAAAGAAACAACAAAACGAGAATGAAATAGAAATTCAACCTCCGTATATTGATTTATGCATAAGAGAATCGAACGACTAAGTTTACTCTGAATGAATGATAAGGCCAAGGTGCGGCCATGTAATATCGAGAAGGACAATACCAATACGAACACGATGCTTAATTGGAAGGATAGAACGAAATATAATAATAATTGCTCAAGCGAACCGCCGACGCCTTTCAAGAGTGCTAAATAATTGGTTAACAACCAACCAACCCCGCACCACAACCTTTTGTCCTCCTCCTATTGTATTTTGTCTTATTTATTTTGTTATTAAATAATAAGACACAAATTAATGCAATTTGTTTACTCAACTCAATTAGCCCCCCACATAGATATAGCAACAGTAACAGCAGCAACAACAACAACAACAACAAATAATAATAAAAAAAAAAAGAGTAGTAGAAAAAAAAATGATTAGTCATTGTCTGGCCACGCGACACACACACACACACCATGAACACACACACGCATTTACGAAAATTTAACCTCTTTCGAAAGCGAAATCGCATTAATTAACCAGAGAAGAGTAAAGTAAAATGAGACGAAGAGACCTTCCTCTACTTTTTTTTTCTTTTTTTTTTTTTTTTTTTTTTTTTTTTTTACTATATTATACCCCCTGCAAAACGATCTAGCAACAAATCGAAAACGTGCCGAGCCTAAATGGCGGCGCCTCCGTCTCATCATCATCAACATCAACATCATTGGCATCCGCATCCACATTCACATCATCATTTGACTTCCAGGTCAAAGCAAACTTCAAAAGGCCAAACAAAAATACAGATAAATTTGACACCGCATGGATGATAAATTGTTTTGTTGTCTATTATATTGTTGCTTACTTTTTGTTGATATTTTCTTGTTAGTTTTTTTTTTTTTTTTTGTTCATTGAGAGAAGTTGACAACCGACTGACTCTCCTCTGCCGCTTACCCCAGTCATCATCATTTGATGATGCAGCATCAAACTGGATTTTGAAGAAATCAATTAATTGGCATTTATTCAAATTTTTGGTTCGTAGAAAATAAAAGGGGATAAAAGATAAAGATAAAGAGAGAGAGAGAGAGAGAAAGAGTGAGAAAAGAGGGAAGGGAAGGAAAAAACCAATTATTAATTGATTTCTGGTGCTCTATTCGAAATTCGAATATATGTATTTATATTATATACATATAGTATATACATATTCCCACATCATATCGATCAGTTTATGATCAACCTTTCATTTTCAAGTTCTTCTTAGAATTTTGTTTTTTTTTAGAATGGGTTTTTTTTTGTGAATTTATGAGGCAGAATCATCTTTCTGGCTTTCTAAATCTTGAACTATTTTTCATGTATCTCTTTTCAACTTCATATGCATATGAATCCTTTCATTAAATAACTTTAATCTATTATTTTAATTATTTTTTTTTTTGTATGCTTCTTTTTATTATTCTAGTGTAACTTTTCCATTCTTGGCCTTTTTTTCTTACTCTTCTTTCTTCATTGCTTATGTAATTACATTTCTTTTGCATTTTCTGTATTTCAGTTTCTTCTTATTATATCTTTCTTTATTCACTTTCTCTTTCGTTGCCTTCTTTTCGAAAAACCTTGAACGCTTTCTCCTTCTTTTTGCTTACCTTTCCGCTTTTTTTTTTTCTATCTCATATCTCAATTGTCACTTATTCTTTTCTAACGAAATCGAAAACCAAATCTGATAAACAAATTTCAATTTCCTTGTAGTCGGTCGGTCGGTCGTGTCTCTATGTTCCCGTCCGCCCTTCCCTTCCCCTCCCCTCCTCTCCACAATATACAAACGACTCCAAAACTACTTAATTTTCCAATCAAAATTCACTTTCAAATGCTCATCGGCGATTATAATCGGTATAATCCAACGAAAAAAAAAAAAAACACAACAAAATTTGTCGCATCATTCATTGGAACGATGTTGATTCCCCTCTCTCTTCCTACTCTTTCTCTCTCTCACTCACTCTCTTTACGCCTCATTTGGTTTATCTATTCACTTTCATTTGACTGCTGCGTTTGGTTCAGTCCATATTGTGGTGGTCCATCTCTTTAATATTGGATAGTAATACGGAAGTCGACCAAGGGCGCCGATTTTATTACCATACAAACAGAATAGTTGGCCAAAATCAAAATTCAATCAATTGTTATAGTTTTTTTTTTTTTCTCTCTACAACAATTAGCTGTCATCAATGAGTGGAGTCAACAAAAAATAAGACATTAAAAATACAATGGAATAGCAAAAAAAAAAAAACAAATAATTGATGAAACATTAAAAGATTGACTGTTAGATACTCTATATAAATAAAGTTAGTGAACTCAATCGAAACTCAATCGATGTCGATCAAAGTATATATCAAGACTTTAAACTGATTTTAGCATTGGCAACAGAGGGGTGCAGTTAAAGTTTTACAAGAAGTAAAGTGTGTGTATCGAAATTATGAGTAGAAATATATACAAATGTATGATATGATATATATGATATTTTTATAAAAAAAAATATTTTTTTTTAAATATACGTATGTATATGATGTATACCCTTTTTTTTGTTACTTTGGTCGAATTGAGCAATTGTTGGGTATAAACATGTTCCTTAAGCGGCAATTAAATGTCGTCAAGACACTTGAAATACGATCGGGGGTCTCTATTTCGGTCACTTTTGGAGAGTCTTGAGTAGTCAAGTCGAGTCTAACTGGCATTTTCAAATGATTATTTGTTATTTGTATTGTTTACTTGATATGGTATAACGATTTTGGTGTTTTAATATAGGAGGAATAATGTATGGTGATAGGAGGGGATAAGGGGGAGAGGTGGGTGGGTGGGGGGTGGGGGTGGCCTATCTTCTTGTGTTATCAAGTGTTTTGTTTCGTTGATTTTTGTTTTTGCTTTTTTTGATTGAGAGTCCAAGTAGAAGGCGCCGGGTAATTACCTTAAAAAAAAATATGTATATATATATATGTATATACAAATATATATATTGTAGTACATACTTGTATGTATATACATATATATATGTATATATATTTTTTCCCCTATGTCTGTATAAGCCTCAACATATATGTATGTATACATATATATATACATATATATATATATATATATATATATATATATATATATATGTATGTAATTCCATATGTACGTACATATGTACAATGAAACAAGTTCATCAATCATTAATGAGGCGTCGACTTGGCTGGCTGAGTATCTTGTCAATTAACACGTCTAATTCGTTTCGTTTTGTTTGGTTTCGGTTTCGGTTTTTTTTTTCTTTTTTGCTTCTTTTTCTTCTTATTCTTTTTTTTTATATAACAGTTGAAATCACATTTCAATTAGGTACTATAACAACAATAGGGCTTTAAAAATAGACAAAAAAAAAAGAAAAAAAAAACAAAACAAAAAGAATTATATTTAATCTCTAAGGGTTTTGGAATTATTCTCCATTGTATTTGATTAGCCATCATTTATCATGTTAAGGAAGTTTGCAAACATTTTATTTGAGTATGTCTTAGATAAATTATTATTGAATTTAATTTTTATAGTGCATAAATATTGATAAAAAAAAAAAAAAAAAAAATGAAATTGATATCCTCATAATAATTTGTTATGACACGAAGAAGTTTATATAGGTTTATTGTAGATCAATATACATATGTAAGTCTTTCTTTGGCTAAAAATCCATAATTGACATTTTTTGAATTAACTCAAAATGATTAAGGAAAAGTGTATTATTTATATTGTTTGTTTTTATGTGAATATTAATTTTCAATCATGTCTAGCTTTTCATTTAGAATCGTTATCTAAAAAGACATATAGAAAATTTGATTTGTATCTAGTATTCCGGGCTTTTGGCATAGTTCGGATTATTATTTTCATTCTCACATCATGTTCGTTATTTGTCAGTTGTTGGTCTAGAAATTTTTTGTTTTCCGATCTCGAAAGTTTTTTTTTTTTCCATCTCTTTTATCCCGTTTTGGACAATCAAAATTCAATGTTTGGTTAAAATCCCCAATATCGCCGTTGGAGTGTACTAGAAGAAGGTGGTTGGTGGTTTTGGTGTCGCCGACACCTTCAAGTAGATCTCGTGAATTATGTGAGGAGAAGAAGAGTAGCATTGAGAGGCAAGCGCAAGCGCCGTTAGGCCACGGTCACGGTCATAATCATAGCAATTAAAGAAAAACCGCAGCAGTATCAGCCGCAGCAGCCGCAACAGGATTAGCAGATAGGATAACAAGCAGAAGAAAGAAAAGAAAAAGGAACGAGAGGAGCGTAATAGTGGAAGAAGCAATTAAAGGACGACATCAAAAGAGATAACCAATAATAATAATAATAATAACAACAACAACGACGATAGAAAATAATATATCATCTTTTCTTCCGCAATGGCCATCCATGAGCAGATTGATAACTTGAACATTTGGTGGTTCCCTCGTGACTTTTGCCAATCGCGTTTCGGTGAATTCCAACAGAGCGGCACCAATTCATGTACTCTCATATCACTCATCCTGGCCGATAAGGTAGCAAAGGCGGAACGTTTTTATCATCGTGTCGGTGAGTTACCATCGCATGGCTGGGAACTGTTTGGCAATGCAATGAACGATGGCAACAATGTTTACCACAATGTGATCACGGCCAATACGCCGCAGGCGCGCAATCTCAATCTGAATATACCTGATGCCATATCGGCCATACGATCGCAGCATAAGATGAATTTTCGCCTGGAGGAATGGTTCTACACTCATATGGAGGCCGATTCTACCAATCCCATGTATAATCAAAATGTTGCATTACAGCTTTCACGCATCTTTCAAATAACACTCCAGGTGTTCCAGCGGGCTGGTGGTCGTGGTGGTGAAATACCACCCTCACATCTATTTGCCGCCATAATAGCCGATAGTCGCACCGTTATGGTAACATTCGATTTTCGTGCCTCCATTGTGGCACTGTTCGATTCGCATCAACATGGACGGGATGCGGGTGCCGTATTTGCCCAATGCACCATCCAAAATATGGATGATTTAATCTTTTGGTTCATCAGCATGCTGCACAATGTCTACTCAAGTCGTCCGTCACTATTTGAAATCTCATTTTTAAGCTCCCAGCCTGGTGTGGCGAAACGTATACCGCCAGCCATCAAAAAAATAGCGGGCGATATTAAAAAGTCGAGCAAATCAGTGGTCTAAACTCAAAAAAGCTATCCCCCAGTGCAGCTCTCCCCAAAATCCCAACAACGAGATATCACAACAAAAACAAAAAAAAAAAAAAAAAAAACAACAAAAATAAGAAAAAGAATGAAAAAAAAAACTTTTTCAACTTTAAGACGTTTCAACAACAAGATCGATTATCTTATCAAAAAAAAAAAAAAACAGAAGAAAAAAACTTCCAACTTTCAATCCAAAAAAGTTGGCAAAAAAAAAATTCAAGTACAAATTTCAGGGAACAAAAATTATCCGCTATCCCCTCTAAAAAAGAAAAACTCCTTCCCCTTAAGCAGAACAAAAGAAAAACTTCATTATAAATGAATCAATGCACAAAATTCCGAAATACCGTATAGACCAGCAATGAAATAAATAACGAACAATAATTTCTATAAATCTTTTAAATGGTTAGGGTAACGAAACCAAAAAAAAAAAAAAAAAAAAAAAATCAAAAATGGAATAGATTATTAGCAGAAGATCTAAGCAAGATATATGTACAGATATATATATATATATATATATGCTGTTATATAGCTGATACGCTGATTATTGTGGCTTCACCCTTCTTACCCTTTTTTTTATACTCTGTACCCATAAGATCCAAAAGATGGCCAACTTAGAGCCTATAAACCATTGGTAAAATCCTTCAAAAGAAGGACAAATCCTTCGAAAGAACCTCTACTTCAGAGGGCTCCAATTCAGTCAAATCTCGTCCGATTTCAAAGAACTATGTCTTTATTTGTATTTTAGAATCCCCATTTTTAATTTGCATAAAAATCTGGAAAACTAATTTTCAACTCGATTTTCGCAAATTTTAACGATGGTTACACTGCAAAAAATCACGAAAATCCGGTCAAAATTTTTTTTCCAACTTTTTTCAACTTTTAATGTAGTTTTTTAATAGGGAAATTATCCAGAACATTGATGTAAAACTTTTCAAAATCGGCCAAAAGATGGCCAACTTAGAGCCTATAAGCCATTGGTAAAATCCTTAAAAAAAGTGTTATAGCTTATCAGTAATGCAAAATACCGTTATATGCCCACATTGTATGCAATTAAAACTAGCCAATTAATAATATATATTTCAAATTGAAATAAAAACATGAAATTATCAAAAGTATCTGGTTGCGTATGCAATATATTTGCATATTACGTATACGCCGCATATGGCAAGAAAACGGGCTTGAATGGCTCCACAACACACACAAATGGTTAGTCAGACATACTTGAATATGTTTTATATATGTAGTTAAAAATTCTGATCTATATCTAATTCTAATAATAGTTAAACTAATTTAAAGGGTGCTTAAAAGATGTATAGAATCCAATATATTTTTATTTGTATGAGCATATGTATTCGTATATAATTACAGTTCAAATTTATGACTTTCATTATCAGAATAATTCCCATTAAAACTATTTTAAGAATACATTTCTAGAGTTCCAGTGTTAAGTTTCAATTTACCTGGAATTAGGCTATATATACTAACTACATTTAGATGTATGCAAGTATGTACATATATATATATATATATATATATATGTATATATAAATATCTGTATGGCGCATACCTAGAGTAGATACCATAAATTAGCATTTTCGACACACTTCACATTTTACAATCGTTTCGTTTCAATGTATGTACATACATATATATGTATATATATACATATGTACATATATATATTTCTCAGTTCGTATTATTTATTTTGCCAATGTTGCAATTTAAAATTAGAACCACTTTGGGTCTAAATTTTTGTTCTTATTTATTTCTATTTCTATCTGATTTTTTTTTTTTTTTTGTTTTGGAGTAGAGAGGGTTTTAGAGAGGGAGAGAGAGAGAGAAAAAGAAATGGGTGAGGGGAGAGTTAGAGGCAGAAACAGAGGTAGAAGGCGCCTCTATATGATAAATATTTGCGCAGCATTTTGACACTTGGCGCGATTGGGCCAGCTTTCCAAGAATAATGTATAAAAGAAACGAAGCGAAACAAATAAAAATGGCTATAAAGAAAGACAAAAACAAAAAGAAAAGAAAGGCAAAAACAAAAACAAAAAACCTGTATATTTAAACTATGTATTTACCCAGAAAGATTGTTAAATAAAAAACAAAAAAAAAAAAAAAAACAATCGGCTTAAAGTAACTCTCATTGGGGGGCTAATCAAATTAATTCATTTGTTTTCCATATAGTAAAAGTATTTCATTTAAAATTGCTGACAACTTTAAAACGTAAGCCAATTAACATAGAAAAAAAAAAAAAAGCTCAAACAAGGACGACAATCTCCTCCACTAACAATCCAAACACAATGGGACCAACTGGACAATAGGAAGAGAGTTTGAATGGGTGGGAGTAGGTTGATGTTGAAACGGATAAACAAAAACCGGTAGAAGAGAGATAATGCCTCAAACGAAATGATATAATGACATGCATAATTAATACTAGTAAGAGAAACAACAACGATAAAACGCATGCCATTCACACAAATACAAATACACAAACACACACATACGCAGACGCATACATATATATATATATATATATACATGTTTGTCTATATAAACAATTGCGTTGCACGTGTTATTTGATGTGTGTCTATCTTACTCTCTCTATCCCTATGGGTGTGTATGTGTGTGCGTGTGTGTGTGTGTGTGCGTGCAACATCTGTAGCCAAACATTTGAATATTGAACATCCTGCTCTCCATAAGAATTGCCACAAATATGGCCAAGTCGTAAGAAACTTTTGCACAAAATAGTCAAATAAAATGATACGATACTATCGATACGATATTTTCCTCTTACTTTCAATAGTTAAGAATTATAAAATTCTTATTGTTAACCAATATGTGTTAGCGAAAATCATGTTGAATAAATACTTATATATAAAATATATACATATATGTAAATATGTTTTTATATATGAATATGTAAATGAAACTATAGTAATCGAAAAATTTTTCATACATATTAAAGAAGATATTTAAATAATAAAATCTAAAATCTGACATTCCAATTGACCTAAACATTAAATTAACTTTTATTTTAATTTATTTAATAGATTTTATTCTAATAGATTAATTGATTGCAATGATTAGATCAAAAACTCATACATATGATGTTTGATAGAATGCAACAATTTTTTGAAACTTCTATATAATTTTCGAATACCGATAGATTAAAAATGTATTTAGCTTCTATATGCCATGCTCGATTTTAGACTAAAGTCAGTCCTCTCTGCCTATGCTGTGTCTCTCTAATCTTCTTAACTTTTGAGAGTTGAATTTTAATTACATATTTCATTCCTTTTGAGAGAGAGAGAGAGAGAGAGACAGAGAGAGAGAGTTCGATTATATGTATGTCGCTCTCTTTCTTTTTATCTCCGGTTGATTGTGTGTGTGAGGGGAGGGGAAGGTAGAGATTGTGCAATCACAACTGAAATTTGCTTTGGTTTCACTCATTCACTTGCAGGATATTTGTTTCTGCCAGCATCCTGGCAAAAGTATTTTCCATTCTCATCCTCATTTTTTCCTCCTTTATTATATATATATTTTTTTTTTTTTTTTTTTTTTGGAAGCTGTCCAAATTTTATGCTGGCTTCCATGTGGGAGAGACAGCGCTTGTGGGTAAAAGATTGGGATGAATGGATGAATCTTTTGTGCGTTTTGAATGACTGTGTCCTGTTTGGTGTTTGACTTTGTCAAATATGCCATTTTTATATTAAAAGGACATCCGGCTTGGTTCTGTAATACACTGTTATTGCTTTACCAATTTGTCCTTGTCACTTTCACTCTCTCAAATGCACTTGCAATATGGTATATACTAAAGATACTTAGTTACATATATATATACTTATATATAAACATGTATATATTCGTATTTTTTAATATCCTTTCTCTCTCTCTCTCTCTCTTTCTTTCTTTTTCATTCAAATTGCAGCTTGTAAATCTGTTTGGAACCATAGGCGTCGCGCTGAACGGCCCCGGCCTAAGGGGCCATGACGCGTTGGCCCTTTAATTTATTACTATTGCTATCGGTGGCAGTATGCGACTGTAGCAATCCTCGCACCGTTCTTACTGTGGGCTACTTAACGGCCCTAACTGGCGAGCTAAAGGATCGTCAGGGTTTGGCCATATCCGGTGCACTGACTATGGCATTGGATGAGGTAAGCAAAATAGTAAAAAAAAAATCAAACTAAATATTTAGATAAATATATATACATAGATATATGTACCTATACATATATACATATACATAATTTGTATGTAATCTTAACTAATTGAATTTAAATTTTAGGTCAACAATGATAAGGAATTGTTGCCAAATGTAACATTAGATCTACGCTGGAATGATACCAAGGGTGATACGGTATTGGCCACAAAAGCCATTACCGAAATGATATGCGGTGGTATTGCAACGATTTTTGGTCCTGAAGGCCCCTGTTATGTTGAGGCCATAGTATCGCAAAGTCGAAACATTCCAATGATTTCCTATGTAAGTTTTATCACAAATTCAAATCCAATAAATATTTTAAACACTTGAAAAAATGTGAGAGTAAATAACATTACGAAATGTTTAAAAAGTAATTTGATTAGAAATCGGCAAATAAAACCTAAGAAAGTATATTCAATCTATTATAGTATATATATATAATTTTGTTCGTTTATACTATCTCGGAAACTATATCAATTGGAGCTATTAAATTTTTTATATACTTTAAGCTTAAATTCTAAAATATATCAATTTTAAATTTCATTAAAGTTTCTTTAAAATTAAAAGAAATACTTTATACGAAAATTAGTATACAAAAAATACAAATAATTGACCGCTAGTAGCGCTAATGAGCCTAGATATGAATAACAGTAGGCGCTATAAAGATATTATAGATAATTGAAGTTTTAAATTGATTTCAATTTCAAGAAACTACTATCAAAATATTATTACTCAAACATTTCTTTCAGTGTACACATTGTCAACTATGTCAATGTCTTTGATTGTCTGTGCGTGTGTGTGTGTTTGTATGTATATATGTATGTATAGGTGTTTATGAAATTCTCTGCTTTCAATTCAACAGAAATGCGCAGAGAATCGTGCATCCGCAATACCAACATTTGCTCGCACCGAACCTCCAGATACGCAGGTAAGTAAAGAGACAAGAATGCGAATGAAACTAGTCAACAGGTGGGCGGCGGACGGTTGGATGGGTGGTTGGTTGTCTGTATGTGTATGTGCGTATGTGTGCGTGGGAGCGGTGTGTATGGGTAATGTTTTCCTGTCATTATTATTATACAGCCGCTAGTAGTTTGTTGTAAGACCAGACTATGTCATTCCAATAAGACAGCTAGACAATCTAGTTAGCCTTGTATCATCCTCAATGTCCTTTACAAATAGCAAAGTGAATGATGAATGATAGATTGAGAAGGGGGGGAAGGGGGCTTAAGTTAACCCACCACCAACCCAGGACACTAATAGAAAACGAACCACCCACTCAGCTCACCCACATACCTTTCTTTGACATTTTATGTCGCAATTGTAATTTGAAAATGGTATCCTTTTATACATACATATATATATATATATATATAATGTATTAATTTAGGTCGTCAAATCGGTGATTGCACTATTGCGTTATTATGCCTGGAATAAGTTCTCTATATTGTATGAGGAGGTTTGGGGAACTGTGGCCGATTTACTAAAAGATCAGGCCATGAAAAAGAATATGACAATTAATCATAAACATTCGTTTATTGATAATCGTGCCAAATGCTGTGAGCTAATGTTAAACTGTTGTCGTTCTGGCTATTGGTATCAGGTAAGATTTCAATTAACCAAATCAATCAATATCAAAAATTTAATTAACTAACTAACAATTTACAACAAATATTTATCATTTAACAGGTGGTACAGAATACCATGAATCGTACACGGATCTATGTATTCTTGGGTACAGCCAATAGTCTGGTTGATTTCATGAGTTCTATGGAAACGGCCGGTCTATTTGCCAAGGGTGAATATATGGTTATTTTTGTCGATATGATGGTTTATTCAGAAAGGTAAAAATTCGAATATATATACATATATATATATGTAGTATAAATATTAAATTTACCATTTCTTTGATTCTAGAGAGGCATCGAAATATTTACGTAAAGTTGATCAAATAAATCGTATGACCAATTGTCATAGTACTGAAAATTTTAATCAATTGGCCAGAAGTCTATTGGTAGTGGCATCAACGCCACCAACAAAAGGTTATGAAATGTTTACGGAACAAGTTAGAAATTATAGTTCGTTGCCACCATTTAATTTTCAAGTACCACAATTATTTGCCCAAAGTAAATTTAGTAAGGTAAATGATATTTAGAAATAATTCTCAATTATTCTATATAGATATGTAAGTACATACATATATATTAATAATACATTTTCCACAGTTCATATCAATCTATGCGGCATATTTATATGATTCGGTTAAACTATATGCTTGGGCTTTGGATAAAATGTTACGAATGGAGGAGCGTGTTCTTACCGATGAGGTGATCTTTGAAGTAGCCAGCAATGGCACAAGGGTGATTGATACCATTATCAAAAATCGTACTTATATGAGTAGGTTTTACTATTTCGAAAGAAATTACAAAAAAATAAAAAAAAAACGATCATTAATAAATTTTGTTTGATTTCTTTTCAATATAGGCGTCACTGGATCAACAATTAAAATCGATCAATATGGTGATTCGGAGGGGAATTTTTCAGTTTTGGCATATAAACCGCATAAATGGAATATTTTGGAGAATATACGTTGTAATTATCATATGGTTCCAGTAGCATATTTTCATCAAGGCGAAGAACTTCCAGTGAGTGAGTCGTCGTCTTCTTCTTTGTTGTTTTTTTTTCCCCCCGCCCCTCCCCTAAGTTTTTCTCCCTTTTGAATAAGTTTTTCTTACGTTTTGTTTCTCGTTTAGTTTCTTAAATATTAAATTTGAATTGTTTTCTTTTTAATTTTCTTATATTTTTTGTGTGAAAAGTGTTTATGTTTTTTTTTTTTTATATATTATGTACGAGTATTTGTTCTTCTTTAATATTTAATTTCTTTTGCAGGAATATAAACTGATAAATGGTTCAATCGATTGGCCATCGGGTGGTGATAAGCCAACAGATGAACCAATGTGCGGATTTGCCAATGAATTATGCCAAAAAGATGATACCCATTATACATCGACAGTGGCTGCTGTTGTATTGGGTGTTATATTATTCTGTTCTGGTGTTGTAACCATGAGTATATATAGAAAATGGAAAATCGAATTGGAAATTGAGGGATTGCTTTGGAAAATTGATACAAGTGAGATCAAAGGTTATTCTGGCAATGAGATTGTCTCATCGCCCAGTAAGGTAAATCAATGAAATGAATTTATTTCGTAAAATGATTTTTTAATGTAATATTAAATCGATATATATATATTTACAGGTTAGCTTGATGAGTGCCCAAAGTTATGGATCACGTTGGTCAAATCAATTTGTTACCTCAACGGCTCGTCTACGTGGAGCTGTTGTACGCATTAAGGAATTGAAATTTCCCCGTAAACGTGATATCTCACGTGAGATAATGAAAGAGATGCGTCTATTACGCGAATTGCGTCATGATAATATCAATAGTTTTATTGGCGCCTGTGTGGAACCCACACGCATTTTGCTAGTCACCGATTATTGTGCCAAGGGCAGTCTATATGATATAATTGAAAATGAGGATATCAAATTGGATGATCTATTCATTGCCTCCCTCATCCATGATCTAATTAAAGTGAGTGCCAAGTGTTTTTTTTTTAATAAATATTTATGTATTGCTCTTTTTGCATATCCCAATCATTGATATTTGTTTTAGGGCATGATGTATATACACAGTTCACAATTGATCTATCATGGCAATCTCAAATCATCGAATTGTGTGGTCACCTCACGATGGATGCTCCAAGTGACCGATTTTGGTTTACATGAGTTGCGTCAATGTGCCGAAAGTGAATCAATTGGCGAACATCAGCATTATAGAAGTGAATAATAATGAATATATACACATATATGTATAAAATATATCGAAATCTATTTATATATATATTTAAAATCGTTTACAGATCAATTATGGCGCGCTCCCGAATTGTTGCGCAATCATCACATTCATGGCAGTCAGAAAGGTGATGTTTATGCCTTTGCCATCATCATGTATGAGATATTTAGTCGTAAGGGTCCATTTGGACAAACCAATTTTGAACCAAAGGAAATTGTTGACCTTGTTAAGAAGCTGCCGCTCAAAGGCCGTGAGCCATTTCGACCCGAAGTCGAATCCATCATTGAGGCCGAATCCTGTCCAGATTATGTTCTGGCCTGTATTAAAGATTGTTGGGCTGAGGAGCCCGAAGAGCGTCCTGAATTCAGTACCATACGGTAAATACTAACAACAACAACAACAAAAACAAAAACAAAAAAATCAAACCAACCAAATCGAATCGAATAATTATATATTCATAATTATTTCAGCACTCGTTTAAAGAAAATGCGTGGCGGTAAAACCAAAAACATCATGGATCAAATGATGGAAATGATGGAAAAATATGCAAACAATTTGGAGGATATTGTCACTGAACGAACACGTCTATTATGTGAGGAGAAATTGAAAACAGAAGATTTATTGCATCGCATGTTGCCCCAATCTGTGGCCGAGAAATTAACCATGGGACAAGGCGTTGAGCCCGTTTCCTATGATTTGGTAACAAAAAAAAAAAAAAAAATATTTTTTTTTTAAATTCATTTATAAATATTTTTAATTTATTTTTTGTTTAGGTGACCATATATTTTAGTGACATTGTTGGATTTACGGCCATGTCGGCGGAGAGCACACCATTACAGGTGGTAAACTTTTTGAATGATCTCTATACAGTTTTTGATCGCATCATACGTGGCTATGATGTTTACAAAGTGGAGACAATAGGCGATGCCTACATGGTGGTATGTATTAGTAATATAAATAGAAATACTTGCCAAACCATATTTATTGGGAAAAGGGAAAAGGGAAAAGACAAGGCCACCAGTTTCTTTTTATATAAAAAACCAAACTGGACAAGTTTTAGTACTTTTACTATTTTGAAAATACTATTGAAATCGGTGAACTATCAAGTGTTACGATAACACTTTCTATAATATAAATAAACAATTAATTTGAGATATTCCAATTTAATGACTTGGCATTTAAAATTAGGAAAATATATTAGTTAAGTAATATTATAGAATAAAAAACGTAATTTTCTGTACTTCTGGTATA
>JAECWJ010000594.1:422500-432500 GCA_018150375.1 Drosophila sturtevanti
GATAGAAATCACATTTCATTCTTACATGTGTGTGTGTTAGCTAATCTAAAAAATTTGGGTGACGACTTCAAACCAGACGATTTTGATCGTGATTGTTCAACCTGTGACGTCAAAGATTTGGTTAAATAGGTAAATCTTTCTTATGATAACTTCATAAAATAAATGACAATTTGTTTTTTTTTTCGTTTTAAATCAGGGTACCAAATTTCTTTTCTACGTTTAAAAACTTCCCTCGTATGTGTTAGAGAAGTAAAATTTTAATTAAAGATAATCATTAAATTCGATCCTTTCTCAATAGCTCGAAATTAAAGCTATGGTAACCTAAATATTAAATGAAATGTATTTACGCTATCTCCTTCTGCCGAAAGTAGCCCTATCTCGCTCTCTTTCATTTCATTTTAACTAATTTTAGACTTTCTCTTGCATTTATTTTTTTTTGTTTTCTTCAATATAAACCGAAAATTTTAAATATTATATTATTTGTTTGTTTTTTTTTACAGATTGTTAAAATCTTTCTGGTCACTGTTCAGCTATGCTTGTTCGCCCATGCCCGATATAATCATATTAACTATACGGGCGATAATCGTTTTGCATTTTCGCATCTGTTCTTACGTGGTTGGGATTCATCACGTGAGGTGGAAAGTTATCCACCAGCAGTGGGTCCATTTGCTTTATATATGAAATCCGAATTCTATGATACTGTACAATATGCGGTAGATGGTTATGGAAATGTTAGTCGGTCAATTGGACCATATGATTATCCGACACCAAATAATACGATGCCACCGTTAAATCTTTGTATGCAAAATTATCGTGAGGGTACAATATTTGGTTATAATGAATCATATATATTTGATCCACATATCGATACGGTATGCCAAGCATTGCCACCAAATGTATCCAGTATTGGTGTCGAAAATTATTTAAACAATAATGGTGTGGATGTGAATTTTGCATCTTTAGTTAGTGCTCAATTGACATTTCAAATAAAAACGGTTAATTTTAAAGCAAATGGTGGACCATTATCGGCACCAGATTGCTTCCGATTTGATATATCAATATTGTTCAATAATCGTGATCATGATGGTCAAATGTTATTATCTCTGGATGCAGAGGCAACACGTTTAAAATGTCATGGGGCAACAGATTTCATATCGGAGGCAAATTTTGATTCATTATTGAGAAGCATATTGAATATATTTGTATTACTCACCTGTGCCTTATCCTTTGCCCTATGCACAAGAGCATTGTGGCGAGCCTATCTGTTGCGCTGCACCACAGTGGGTTTCTTTCGTGTACATTTTGGCAAAGATTTGAGCTTCGATGGACGTTTGGAGTTTGTGAACTTTTGGTAAGTTTTGCTATATATGTACAATATATATATATGTATATCCATTCTAAAGTTTGTAATTTTTTTTTTTTTTTTTAGGTATATTATGATTATATTTAATGATGTCCTCTTGATCATTGGCTCGGCTTTAAAGGAACAAATCGAAGGTCGTTATTTGGTGGTAGATCAATGGGATACTTGCTCACTATTTTTAGGTATAGGCAATTTACTTGTATGGTTTGGTGTATTACGCTATTTGGGTTTCTTTAAGACATACAATGTGGTTATACTTGTTTTAAAGAAAGCAGCACCAAAAATATTACGCTTCCTTATTGCCGCATTATTAATTTATGCAGGTTTTGCGTTTTGTGGTTGGCTTATTTTGGGGCCATATCACATGAAATTCCGTTCATTGGCCACAACATCGGAATGTTTATTCTCTTTAATCAATGGTGATGATATGTTTGCAACATTTGCCACTTTATCCAATAAGGCCACATGGTTATGGTGGTTCTGTCAGATTTATTTATATTCCTTTATTGCTTTATATATTTATGTCGTCTTGTCCCTATTTATAGCCGTCATAATGGATGCATATGATACGATTAAAAAGTATTATAAAGAAGGTTTCCCCATTTCCGATTTAAAGGCATTTGTTGGCACACGGACGGCAGAGGATATTAGTTCAGGTGTATTTATGACCGATTTAGATGATTTCGATCAGACTAGCTTTTTGGATGTAGTAAAGAGCATTTGCTGTTGCCGTTGTTGTCGTCCCGGTGGTCAAGAAATTATCCATCAGGGTACCAATAGTGGTTACACCAGCCTCTCGAGTATTATGAAATAGTTTCATTAATGTCCGTTAATGTTGTTGGGTTTTTTTTTTTTTTTTTAACTTCTCTTATTCTTTAGATATACATTTGTATGTGTCCATTTTCATTTCTTATTTTGTTCTCTTTTTAAATTAATTGAACAAATAATCGTTAAATTTGCCAAAGGAAGAACGTAAGCTGTAACAAAAGATATTATATGTTTATTTTGTGAGTGTGATAGTATATACATAGATATATAGTAGAGAATGCAGCTAGCTAGTACCAATATTTATGGTCTAGTTATATAGTTTAGTATGCAGAATTCAGAATTAGAAAAAAAAAATACCATTGATTAACATAGAATTGTTTCAAGATCTTCCATAAAAACTTATGTAAGCCGAAATTGATACTGAAACCAAGATAACGTACAAATAACAAAAGTAACTGCATATTTAATTATGAAACGGTAATCATACAATATAGAATAAACAAATGAAAATTGAAAAAAATGAAATATATGTATATGTATATATATATATATATATATATGTATATGTATATCTTAGTATATATATTAAGTGCTCTTAGTTAATTCTATTTTATGTTTACAACGAAACGCTTGTAAAAATTTAATCACAAGTTAATTACTCAATGTTGAATCAATAAAAAATTTATACTGAATGATGTATGTACATTAATGGCGTATTTTATTCATCACTTTATTGGATTAACTAAAATCGTAATCGATTCAAAATCCTTTATCATTATCTAATAAAAACGTTTAATTTTGATTTTATTCTTTTAAAAACTGTTACAGTAAACAAAAAGGTAAAACGAAACGACAAAACAATCTTCTCTTTTAATTTTTTTTTAATTTTTATGCTTTGATCATTATTCATTATTTATAATATTAAGAATAATGTTAGAAAGGTCTATGGAATTGTATTCTGGATCGGACAATATTTTCATAATTAATTAATGCTTAGAATGCTTTAATGCTTAGAATAATATAATAACAGAATTGTATAAAACATATCCTTTAATAGCACAGGAAACTTTATATATATATATATATAGAAGATTTGTTATATCAATTTCTTGAATAAACTTGGGTCTTCAACACTTTTAAAGTTTAAAAAATATTCAATATCTTAAAACTATATATAGAATTATGCATGTACATATATTAAACTTGGCATAAATTTTGATATTTAGTAGTATAAATTATATAGATAGGATTATCAAATCTAGCTGATGATATAATGGTAATTGAAACTAATTTCAATGACAACATATAAATTTTAATGGTAAACACATGGAATTTTTTTTTTTTGTTTTTTTTGGTTACATTACCAAATATATTATTCATCCATCTTATATAATTTGTGAAAATGAAAACGGACAAATAATTAACAACTTATTTATTGTATGACAAACAGCCATGTCATCATTTTGAAAGATTTATTTTTAAAATAATAATTATAATATAGATATATACATATATGTATGTATATCTATCTATGTATATACTATTTGTGGATACCTTTTATGGAAACTAAATGACTTGGAGCTTGAGCTTTGGCATTAAGGTGCACTTCCAACCATCATGAACTTTCATCGAGATTCTATGTGAAGGTCAACAATGGAGTACAAAATCAGACAGTCATTAAAATCAACAAATAAATCTACAAATTGTCTATAACTCGATGATTTATGATTTGCTCGAAATATATATAATAATCTATGGTAATTCTTACACTATAATTAATGAGAATTAAACTGCTTATAGACGTGTTAGAATGTTTTTCTAATCAAAACTAAAAACAGTAGATTTTCATTTGAAATAATTTAAGAAAATTTATACAAATATATTAAAAATATATGTATATATATTACTTATATGTTATGTCGAATATAAATTTCAGCATTTAATTATTAAAAAACTATTTCAATTTGAACAATTTGATTTAAATATTAAAGTTACAATTTAATTATGTAATAAATCTATTTACACGGCAAAAATCAATTGAATAATTGAATATCTATTAATAAATATCTTCTTTTTTTATTTTCTTTTTTTTTTTGTTGATTCTGGCTTTCCTTCATCTTCTCTTCGATGAGAAAGAAACTAGAAAATATTTGTACAAATGATTTGCGGTTATTTGAGACAAAGTGTACATACAATAGATAGATAGATATATACATACATACTTATATATCTGTGTATATATGTATACAAGCACTTATTGATAAATTGAAAAGACATTGACAGTTAAAAGCAGAAGCAAAGCAAATAAGTGGATTAACACTTGGCCAAGTTCTTTTAGCCGCAAAAACCGCAGAAAAAAAAATAAGAAGGATTTTGGCTGAAAATTATAATTAAAGTTTTAAATGATTTTGCAAGAACTTGTGAGCATCATCATTATGATGATGATCATCATTTGATCTTCATCAGATGATTTAAAATGAAATGGAAAACGTTAAACTGGTTTCATCAATTGACGCAAAACTTCTTAAAGCGGAAACCAACTGAAATATTTTTGTTTCATAGTTGTTGTTGTTGTTGTTGTTGATGGTGCTGGTGCTGGTGCTGGTGCTGTTGCTGTTTGCCATTGTTGTTATTGTTAAAATTTTAATTGGAAATCAAGCATAAAGCAGTTAACTAACTTAAACTCCTCCTATTTGGTTAAATAAGCATATGCAAAATGTCAAGTGTGGCAAAAATAGACAATGACAATTCCAAAAAAGGCAAAAGCCAAAAAACACTTTGGCACACTTTGGTTTACGATGACGACGACCGTCTACTACTACTACTACTACATATAACTACAACTACAATTTTAATGGAGATGGAGTGGAGATGGAGATGGAGATGGAGATAGAGATGGTAATAGTGATGGAGATGATGGAGGAGGAGAAGGAAGATGAAGACGGGTTTCGAGTTGGCAGCCGTTCGTCACGCCTTTAAGACGCCTCTCAACCAGCCGCCGCACGACAGTTCACAGGGCTATAAATGTTATTTTATTTCATTTTATTTTTTTTTTTTTTTTGATTATAAACCAAAAAAAAAAAAAAAAAAAGTTATCAAGGTCGTTGCGATAGAGGAAGAAAGAGCGAGAGAGAATATCACCTCATATGTATCAACTTTTAAATTTGAAACAAAAGATGTCAGGTGGTAAAACCATCATCAAGAAGCTGTAAGTTTTAATATATAATTTGAATTTTATTTCATTTTTCAAAAATAAAATAAAAGAAATTGTGCATATGGCAAACATTTTACATATATATGTATTATGTATGTATATATAAACCTGATTTAGGTTGACCATGACAGGATCTGTGGCAATATTTATGCATATTTAAAATGTAGGAATAAACCACTTTTTAACCTTCAATAGTGTTTCTTTCTTTTCTTTTCGTTTCTTATAAAAAAAAACTTTTAAAAATTACACGATATCCAAAGAAACTTAAAAAATGGCCAGATCTATGAAAAACACTTGGAAAGAATCATTATACATATATATATATATATATATATATATATATATATACATATATTTAATAAATAAGTAAATATATAGAAAATTCAAATTTTTGAAAATTATTTAGAGGTTCCCTTAGAATTCTTTATTGAAATCTTTTTTTTTTAGATATCATGGAATACGGTTTGAGGTTAACCCAAAAGCTATTATATAAATTAAATTTTAACTAGAAGGATGGGCTAACTTTGGCCGTGCCGAAGTTCGTATACCCTTGCTGATTGTCTCTATATAATTTACCAGAACCATTAAGGAATCATTCGGGAATCGCGAATTGGAATAAGCTATAGCATATAGCCAATGAATTCTGTTACAACTCAACAGATATATTTTTTATATCAAATTTACAAATTCAACATTTTCTGTCCATTGAGAAACAAAACATTGTTCACTACAAAAAATTCTTTTGGACTGATCGTTCCTATGGGAGCTATATGATATAGTCAACCGATAAACCGATTGGATAAAACTTAGTAGAAGTATTAATAAGTACATATATTAAACTCACAGATGTTAAATTTCATGGCATTTGCTTAAAAATCAACAGAGTTATTAAGGTTAAACCTTATTTATGGCCGATCGTTCCTTTAGAAGCTATATATTCGTACGATCGTGATGATTACGTCGAAGATGCTTCATTTTGCCCAAAATTAATATACCCTCTACAAGGGTATAATTATTTAGACTAAATATAAAAGAAAAACATATATGTACATATGTATGTATACATATGTATATATATATGTATAAGTATACAGCTTTAATAGGGAATCCACCAACAACCACGATTAATTCATTCAATTTGAGTATCCAGAAAATCAGTTTTTTTTTTTTTTTTTTTTTTGTCAAACACAGTAAGTAGGTAGTTATATTTAAGATCGACTGATGAGCAGACTATAAAAAAAAAAAAACAAAAATAAAACAATGCTTGCATCAAATTTAATATGGAGATGCATATTAAAATATACAATTTTGTTTTGTATTGTTAAGGCGTGGGATCTTGTCTATAAACCAAAGGCCAGAGGGTTAGGCGAGAGACCTTCTGGAATTTGCCAGTAATACATAAATGAAATTTTCGAATTTCATGTTAAGCCAGCCCAACCTAAGCCGAGTCATGCCAAGCCAAGAAAAAAGATATATCAAGAATTTCATTTGCATTTGCATGCACTTGCAATCCACAACAGGTTCAAGCTCGACTCAACCTTAATAAGTATCTCGCTCTTTTTCTCTATCGAAGAGTGTGGGAGAGAGATGTATATACATATACATATGTATATATGTATACACATCTACATATATATTTCTTTTAAGGGGAATTTGGAAAAAATTTTCCAAGCATTATTTTTCATATAAAAAGAGTCAACCCAAATGTTTGAGACTTCTCTTGAATTTTTGGGGCCACCGGCAGCAGTCATCAGGCACAGCACGTTCAAATTGAAAGTGCGATTCGAAAAGTAGGAGAAGCTTTGTGTTGTGGAACGTATTGCTCCCCCTTTCCCACCCCTCTCCCCCCCCCACCAGTTTGTTTTTCTTCTTTTTTCGTTTATTGTTTTGTTTTTGTTTTAACTGTGAATAAAGCTTATACCAAAACTCACCACACTCGCGCACTGCAGACGCGACAGCAGATTCGACGACTTGACTCTGACTGTGTAATAAAAGAAGCAAATTTGACTTCGTCTTAGGCTTTGGCGTCTTGGAGACCGGGGCTCGAGAAATTGTGCGCGAGATCGTAGCAAACAGTGTAAATGGAGCTTTGATACCGATCGGAAGGACAAAACTCCACACAGAGAGGCAACGCACCGAAGTGACAAAAACTTTGCCAAAAAATAAAACTAACATTTGTGAACAACAAACAAAAAATTATAATAATTAATCAACAATTTAAAACTTAAATCATAAGTTAAAGTTACAACAAATTTTTTTTTTTGTTTTTGTAACCAAAATGGCAAAACTTTTTATAGTTTTTGCCATTATGGCTGTGGCGGCTTTAAATGGAGGTAAGTAAAAAATCAAAATAATAAACAAAAAAAAAAAAGATCAAAAAAGAAAAAATTAAAAAAGAAAAAAATAGAAAAAAAACGAGCAAAAAGAAAAAAAAACGTCAGGCACAATTTTGGTATTATTATTATTTTTTTTTTTAATTGACTGCAACTGACGGAAGTCGATATTGGCCTTGGTAAGAGTTGTAGGAAAAACGCAATTTTGTTTTCGTATGCGTTTTTTTGTCTTGTGCTCTAAAATAACCTTGATGAGATGCAGTAAATGCTGCCAGCCAACTAGCAACCAATAATAATAATTGTAATAGTAGTAGAAGCAATAATAATAATAATAATAATAATAATGATAATAATGAAAAGGACAACAGGTTGGCTAAAACAACTTTCATTTTCTCTGGCTAAATGTCTGTGTTTCTTTTTATTTTTTTTTTTTTTTTTTTTTTTATTATTTTTGTTGGTTATTGCAAGGGACAAGCCGCCATCGATCAAGACGACATATGGACATGTTTGATTATGCAAATCTTTCTATATAGATATATATATATACATATATGTATATCTTCTGTGTTGCCAACTGCAAAATGTCAAAGTTATAACTAGTTTTGCAATTCTCTTTCTACCCCCCTCTCTCTCCCTCCTCACCACTGACTTCACAAAATTTCATAATATTGAAACTTGTTTAGATGAATGTCTTTTTTCTTTTTTTTTTTTCTTCTTTTTTTCTTTTTTTAATGTTTTTTCGTACCAACCAGTTCAAGCCACATGCCATGCCCATGTGTCTTTAAGTACACCCCGCCACCAGGCATATATCCATATATCCATGTCTATTGATATGTATAAAAATATCTATGTTTTTGTAACAGGAAGTGCCACAAGGCATGTGCCAACCCACATTTTGGCCACCAATAAAAACAAAAAAAAAAAAAAAACAAAATAAAACAAAACGAATTGCATTTCTTCCGGTTTTCATTTTGTCTTTGCATTTCATTTTTTTTCTATTTGCAGTCCAAGCTGAAGATTTGTTGCGTTTCAAGCGTCAAGCCACCACCGAAGAGGCCAAAAAGGAAGAGTCTTTTGAAAAGGAACTCTGCAAGGATAAGGATGCCGGTGAATGGTTCCGTTTAGTTGCCGGTGAAGGTGATAACTGTCGTGATGTTATCCAATGTACCTCATCGGTAGGTTGAACATTCATTTAAATAGTTATATAGAATATGAACAAAAAACATAGAAAACAACAAAAAAAAAACAAAAGAAATCAACTAAGAAATATGTAATTAATTTTTTCATTCTATTTTTACATTGTTTAATGTGCCTTTGTTTTTTTTTCTCTCTCTCTCTTTCATTTCATTTTTCCTATTCGCTGTTGTAGGGTCTTCAAGCTATCCGTTGTCCTGCCGGTTTGTATTTCGATATTGAGAAACAAACCTGCGATTGGAAGGAGTCGGTTAAGAATTGTAAATCGAAGAACAAAGAGCGCCGTGTGAAGCCTTTGTTGCATACTGATGAACCATTGTGTCAAGATGGCTTCTTAGCCTGCGGTGATGGCAATTGCATTGAGCGTGGTCTTTTCTGTAATGGTGAAAAGGATTGCTCCGATGGTTCCGATGAGAACACTTGTGGTAAGTACCAAAATAATTTCAATTCTCATAAGGTTTTTAGTTACAAAAAAAGTCAAGTAAAAGTAAGAGTAATTAATGTTCAAGCAAAAAATAGAGAAAAAGTTTTTCAATTCTCAAATGCTATATGAATCATTCTATATATATCGTTATTATGATCATATACCTAGATAATTTATGACAGGATCCCTGACAATCTATGTATAATAGATTATTTCTATTTATTATACAGTTTATCAATCATAATCTATAATAGATTATTTCTATATATCACATACATAGAGACTCCCTGATGATCTATAATAGATTATATAGTAATATCAATATATCACTTTTCCCATCATAATATGATATTACAAATATCAATATTGGTTAGAGAATTTATGATAAGTACTTAGCTTGATATAAGTACCTATATATAACTTCAACATAATTTCTTTAAAAATTATCTACTGCAAATTGTTTAAGTTAATAGACAATATCGAAATGATTTAAAATCATTATAATTTACGCGTTTAAAAAGTATAAATATTAATTTTTCCAACAATTCTTTCCCATTCTGCATAAATTGTTTTTGTCTTGTATTTTAAAGATTTATTCATACAAGTGGAGAGTAAATGTGGTTTGTGTGGTTTTTCCATCTTTTTTTTTTTATATGTATATTCACTGAGTATCGTATAATAATTACATTTTGTTTTTTTTTCTT